>CM055912.1:40986191-41526191 GCA_029582155.1 Panopea generosa
GAAAACATTCAAATTATCCATATCTTCCCAGTAGAGCGATTCTGTCCCTCTTGAGCCTCGTGTTTGTTGTTTTTAAGCTCATTGGAGTCAAAGGCTCAAAGTCTCACTGAACAATTACCTCCCTTACATGACGGTAGCAAGATTATTACGCCAAAGAAATAAGAGGTGTGTAAAGCGGTTGGGCAATTATTTTGTTTAAAATGCATAAAATTTCATATTTCTTTGTGCGTATGGGAACAATGGAACATTTTTATGAATTCTGCAAAGTTTGGGTGACAGTGGGAACTGTTTGATGATGCTATAACAGTTTAAAGAAGCGTAGTGATAAATTGCAACAAATGGGCAGAATTGTCAAAAATGAAGGGGTACCATCAAACCATCGAAATTGTGTAAAGGCAACCTGGTCAACCCCATGTTTTTTTTTATGCATATTTGGACCAACAGAGCACTATCTATGGGAATAAGGCACTTTTAGAACCATTGGTAATGTATTCAGTGTTCAAGAAGTGAATGTCTCTAATTGTAGAACAGTACAAAATTAATTGGTGTGTGAGACGTCAAATGAACTATTCTGGTCACTTTCTGTCAATCGTCCGTTCATCCATATGTCCGTTGCCTGTCCGTTCGTCTGTTAACAAAGCGCTTGACAGATTTTCACTAAAGTTGGTGTGAAGCATTCTTACATGAAGCTTTCTCAAGTTTATTCAAATTATGATTCTGGGTTAAATATGACCTCGCCCCAGGGGACTATGTGTTGTCTTTCCCCGAAAATTTCAAATATGTTTTTTTCCAAATGTACAGAGCATTGAGCTTTAATATTTTTCATGTGCCATTCATACTTATATATATGAGTAATACGACATAATATTATTCTTAATCATAAGTTTAGCTTAAAACATATAGTACCATCAAGAAATTGCTTATACCCGAAGACAAATTGATTTCCTTGTGGAATTCATTTCTAATTACCGACTTTCGAAGCGGCTGGCGAGTAAAGAAACTTCACCAAATATCTATTGCCTGACGTTCGTATATGTTTATATTCTGACCAGATTTTCTTTCTGACTTATATTATTTCAATCGGATAGTATTGGTCAGTTGCATAACGGGATTTGTCATTGTGTATGCATGTTTGCCGCAAACAACCACATTTTCTCCCAGGCGTATATAAACGTATTAAAAGTAGACATTTTGGATTACATGCTCGAGAATTTGCCGAAACGTTCTTTAACGTGTAAATCGATCAAGATCAATTTCGTCCGTATGTATCCGTGATAATTGATATACGTCTTATTAGCATTTCGATGGTTCTGCGTTTGACATTTGGAAAAAAATTCAGGAGAAGGAAAGAACAACTTTCTAAGTTACAATATTTACCAAATTAAAAGTAAACTTAGATTTTACTATCATTTAGTATTACAATTGCAAGGATAAGCTTGAAAATCTTCTATTCTAATAAATAAAGAAATATGTTAGTTACTATAGTTTCACGCTGAAATTGGTGATTGTGTTCAGTGTGAAACTATTGTATGTGACATTTTTGCAAGTTTAAAAGCAATCAGGCAATATGTTCAATATTTAATGAAATATCTTGTTAAGATATGTGGTATTTCATCAAAATTGTGCATAAAAAATATTTTTAGATGGATACAGCCTTTTTTTTATAAATCTGCATAATTTATATAAATACCCATTTTGAACTTAGATATAAATTAACAAGTTCTTTGAACAAGAAAAAACATTAAATGATTATATAACAATAACTAATATAACTATATAACTAATTTTTATCTTAATTGTTTAGCTATCTCTAAAGCTGAGTCTGAGTTTTTAAAAGCTGTTAATTTCTAAAACTTTAATGCATAAAATATAAAAATTATCATTAAAAAATACTTCATTTAGTACCTCTAACTCTGGCAAAAATCCTATTTACACTCAGATTAGGTCAAATATTTCCCCATGCACTTAATGAATCAATTCTTATGTCTGTATTCTGTGTTACCTTTAGTGAAGCTTACATCCTCATACCGAGTACTAATTTATAAAGGAAGGATCTTACATAATAATTACATTGGTTTGACTTGACTCTGGGGTGACATTTTAACCCTAACCCTATCCAACTATACCAATGAGGTTTGTTTATAAATGGAAACATATTAAACAAACAAATATAATGATTCTTGAATATGTCATTTTAACCATAAAATGACTATATTAAAATGTAAATCTTAATTCTCTCAACTCGGTATTTCTTTTCACTCATGTGCTATGTAAATTAAAATGTTTCCTTCGATAAGGTAAATAGCCTCGTCCTTGATATTTTGCGGAGTCATTCCGGCCAACTCGCTCGGGCAATATCAGCTTTAGGATAATTGTTGTTGCATTTAGAGCGGGACGCGAATTAATCAACAACACCAACACTTCACATTCTGACGTATTACAGAAGCAGAAAAAACACATGTTTCAGTGTCAATCAGTGTTGTATATTTCATCCTAAAAATATCGGATTGAAAGGTAATCCCTCTTTAACATAATTAAAATGCATAAACGTATATAGTTACATGTAACAAACATATTAACAAAACCAGTCTACGATGACATCCTATTAATAAAGTGTCACTGGGAATTAGCAAATGCAAGTTAACGTAATTGTGCATCCAAACTCATCATAGTTAACAGTATTAAAAACAATAGTGAACGGTCAATCAGCAACGTATTATATTAGCATAAACATGTGTATTTATGTTGAAAAATATCAGCCTGACGCTGACATTTATATGACATATTTGATAACACATTTTAAACAAAAATATGATTATGTGATTTAAGAGTTGATAAGTGTTCGTGTCACTATAATACAATAACAAGTTAACAGAACATGTCAGAAACTGTTTAACAAAATGTAACTGATGTACATCTCTTTCTACCCATCTTATAAATCCTGCTCTAAAAAGAACGTTTATGGAGCCTGATACAATTTTGCAGTACATCATAATTCCAAAGACCAAATTTGCGAACAACATCTTCCGAGTATCCAAACTAAATGGCTGCAGTGGCCCCTATGGATTGTATTTAATAGGGTACAATCCAAGAAAAACAATGAGCGAATGAAACTTTTCATAACAATAATGTTAAAATGGCCTGCTTTGTGCAAATGTATCTTGATTTATGTTACTTCGGATTTAATAAAAGATAGACAACGTTAAGGATGGACCGAAGTCGCTTTTATGGTAAATATGTAACAACAAAACACAAAGTAAGTTGTAATGGGCATTTTAATTTAAAATGTCAGGAATAACATCTTATTAATATCTTATTCCAGAAGAGAAACATTAAATACCAATACATATATATATACATCAAAACCTATCTGGGCACACAAAACCGCCATATCAAAATTAACTGACATAAAAACAAAAGAGAACATATGTTCTGAAATACCTTAACTAAGTAAAACTGAAAGCATATATTTTACATAATATTTTTAACTATTTAATTTGAGGAAATAGGGTAGCGTTGGGTAAAATTAAAATGCCACGTCAGCCTACCTCTAGCTTACGGTTAGAAATGGGAAATACTGGTACCTTTCTCTGTATATGGGTAAGCGTTCTTTGTCCGCGTACCAGTAATAAAGATAGAAGCCGAATATGATTTAGTAATTTACCGGCCGAAACAGAACATAAATCCTCAGACATAAAAAGCTTTATCTTTCATATAAACTTCATATATTGATGCATAAGCAACACAAGACAAAGTTCTAGGTGTAAAGCATTGCTGGCAATATACAACGAAACAGCATACGCCTGCGTTTCATGGTTGTAGTAATAATTTAAAACAGACAAACCTATTGATTGGGAATCAACTGTATCTAAGGAAATGTTTTTGAATGACATGGCTGGAGTTACCTCCCGATTGTTAGCATAGTATGCCCATGTGCGAATCAGTCGGACAACTAAGTTTAAAAGGACCCTTTATAAATGTCCTAAGTATTAATAAATTCATAGGATCTGAATATCCCAGAAGTTTATGTACAAATACGATATTTATAACTGATGCACTTAAATTATCCAATAATGTGGCGGAATCCGTGTCGGTTATTTCTTTAACCATACTGCCATTCTTCGCGCAGTCTGAAATCGAGATAGGGAATCAGCTAATATATTGCGTTTCCATTCAATATGTTTTGCCTGAAACAAAAAGTTACAAGAGAGGCACGTTAAAACAAATCGCCTAACTAGTTTCATTAAGATGGACATTTTGATAACATTTTGTTAATCATATCAACACTACATGTATTATCAGACAAGACCAGAATTGTGTGAATTGCCAAGATCCCTATCCTCAAATCTCAATTGCATGAACAATAGAAATGAGCTCTCTCGTGGTTAAACTATGCAAGAGAAGAATTCAGGTCATGTGCTATAAAACCATTTATGCAATACACAGCTGATTGTAGCAGCATCAGTCTTTATCATTAACACATCAGTTGTGAAATCCTTGTATCATACAATAACATTGACTCTCCATTCAAACTTTGAATGAATATGTGCCATACCTTTTAATCAACTCTAGCTGATGACTTTTAACGATTTGTTAAAATGGGGACGTGAAACATCCACTGTAATTTCATATAATAGTCTGAGATAGCTGCGACTAGGCACACCTACAGTGGTAGCGAAATTCAATTAACAAACCAGCGGTTGCAATATCCACAATATGACCTTCCTTGTATGCTTAAAACCCTGCAGCAGATTACTGATCTTATTTTTGGAAGGCGAGCGTAGCGTTATTTTGTCCGACCGATAAAACAGTTCCAAATAGTTTCAAAATGCAATTGCCATATCCGAGGAAATAGAGATCAAAGCATACAGTTTCCAATAAAAAGGCATGAAATGCAGACGACTACTGCGCATTACTACGACAACGGTAAAAATAGACCCGACCTCCTTCAGCAGTCCAAGCTACGATTAAAATAATTAGGCCGCCATTATTTTGGTTAAATGCAGGGGAAAATTGAAACTGTGGTCACAAAACCACGATTTCAGATTGACGTTTTATATTATAAAAGAAATGCTACAATACTTTCAAAAGGTAGCGTACTTGCTTTGTTCATTCTGAAAATAGGTAATTTTCTATTGACGTTTACGCTATTATACGAATGTGTTTTTTGTTTGTTTTATACATGTGCTAAACTTCTAGTATGCCAGCCACATTTAACATTTAAATTATAATCTATAACGACGAAAAACATGCAATATATTAGATTGTTCAACACAACTTGTTCGATTGTTTGCGGTTGTGTTGAAGTCGTTTGAAATACATTATATTGGGGTCGTCCCAAAAGTAGAAGGGATGCAACACGTGTTATACTATTAAGTGCTCAAAATAAGCTGCGTATGTGCATCTTTCAATCAAATAAACTTATGGAAAACGCAAACAATTGTGTTTTTAAGCTAATCCGTTACGCAAATAAGTTTCCTTTCACTCAAAACATTGCCAATACATACATGAACAGCCAGATAAACCCGTTCACGGTTATCAAAGTTCTTGTCTCACAAGCTATTGGCAGAGTAAAATTAGAGACGAGTACCAGTTTATACAGCTTTCTCATACAAGAGATTGCTTAATATTTGTACACACAAGTAGTAATAAAAGCGCCAAGATAATCAAGATGATGCACTTTCTGAATCTTTGATAAAATCTCGAAGTGAAAACGAAAATCTGAGCTTGCAAAGGAAAAAGCATGTTCTAACCAAAATCAAAGTACACTTTAGTTACTTTTAACCCCAAACAAGCATTTCTTCAATAAGTATTTTTAAATCAATATTATTTGACATTGTCAACAACTAATTAGACCAGAATGTCTGAGTTTCAGACAGCTGCATTTGCGCAAGAAGCAACTAGTTTGTTTTAGAGTTTTATATAGCAATATTTGATACAATACTGATAGTGCAAATCAGGAGTTGCAGATAGCAACAGTTTTATTATACTGAATATTTTATATAGACTAGTTTAATCAATGTAAGATATTTGAACTACTTTCTTTAGACAAAACCCCATATTTAACTGAATAATTGAAAAAATCACCCAAATAATTCGTTAGTTATAAGATTTCACTCTGTTATTTTATTTTGAAGAGTTTCCACCCTATATGGTCAATTCTTATCTGGGGCATTGACACTATGTTATTTATTTGTTTCCTTCTATCAATGAACTACTGTTAACAATGCTCACAAACACATATGCCTGTCTAACTCTATTTGAAGGAAACATAGGTCAATAGGCCTGATATTTGCTTTGGATGCCTAGGCTCTTAAACATCAATATATATGTGAAATGATATAGTCCACAAAATTATATCGAGGACTTTAGCCTTATGTATATTATGTAACTGAAACATTCATCATTTCCCTATAATTATCTGAAAAAGTATGTAATGTGACTTTGTAATAAATCAGACCATATAGCAGATCTAGTATTGCCAGGAACATGTGAAGAAATAAACATGTAGATGGAACCACCAAATTCTGGCCATCAACTTGTCAAGGCATCCATACTCAGGGTATCCGTTGTTGACAATCCTGCGTCGTTTTGCCAGACTGGGTTTTGCCCCATGTCTGGGTCACCTGGACATATTGATGATCTTGACCTGAGAAGTAAATTAATCATACTGAGTTATAAATTAATCACATCTGACAACTAATATATGCACCGTAATTGTGCAAACTGTGGCCTACCAACTATACATTAATCTTGAAGACTGCAGTAAGTGTTTTTTGCAAACAGAACACAGGACTATGATATCCAAGTATTT
Source organism: Panopea generosa (assembly GCA_029582155.1). Classification (NCBI taxonomy): domain Eukaryota; kingdom Metazoa; phylum Mollusca; class Bivalvia; order Adapedonta; family Hiatellidae; genus Panopea; species Panopea generosa. The sequence continues at coordinate 40,993,006 of CM055912.1, forward strand.
TGGCTACACAAAAATGCACAGGGACAATTACGGCCATAGTGAGCATATTAAGAATGTACATAGACGATGGTGAACAGAGTGTTTGACGCTATCGAGTTATTCATGCTATATTGAGAATAAATACAGATTCTATAGCGAGTCCAGTGGGGCTATACAGAGCCATTAATGCTATAAACTATACTGAGCCGATATTGATATACTGTACACATTAAGACTATACTAGTCTATAGAGGTTTTACCGAAGAATATACTGGATCTGATGAGGCTATACCGAGCGGAAGGCCAAAAATGCTAACAGAGCACATTTAAACTATACCGAGTCTAGTCTTGTGAGTATATACCGAGTCGATAATGCTATACAGATAGTGATATACCAAACACATTAAAACTATACTGAGTCTGGTGAGGCTATACTATGCTAATAATGCTAAACGAGTACATTACGATTATATCGAATCTGGATAGGTTACTGAGCCAAATGCCGATAATGCTAACAGAGCACATTATGTCTATACCGATTCTCGGGTGGCTATACAGAGCCGTTGAATACAGAGCATTGCTATAACAAGTCATGTCAGGCAATGCATAGTCAAAATAATGCTATAAAACGTTGCCAAAATTGCCATACATAGCACATTACTGGGTCTGTGAAGGCTGTACAGAGACGATATTGTATTTAAACCAACAGTGCATGATATTACACAACAAATATAACCATAGTAATCGTCGCATGATACAATCACGCAGACTTCGACAATACTTCCGGTAACCCAGTGATAAGTCAAATAAACATCATCTCTTTCATTTATGTTCATCTTAGGATTCCAAAATTCCTGCCGGTTTGCCATGAATACTCATCAGTAGAGATTAAACATCTTGTTTTAGCTACACATTATCCTGAATGGCATGACCATTGTACTATGCACAGGGAAGCGTTTGTATTTATGACAGTTGCAGTGTGGACACAGTCTTTACACTGAACCCTACCATTAATTACTGCACATAAGACATATAGTCGGTCCAATGTCTGTAATCAATATAAACGCTTTCAATAAAATCTGAACCGTCTGTAGGCGTTGATGCACAACATCATCTCACGACTTTAACACCTAGTTAAATTAAGTCGTTTTATGAACCTATGACCGAAACAAGTCAGTTTTTACTCATTCTTGCTGCTGACTGGCAGCCATCGCTGTGGCGGAGCATTTGTTGTATATCAGAGAACAAAGGAGTTTGTATTTGCGCTCATTTAAACATGCAGTCCCTTCACATACAAACATGTACGTCCTAATTGAAGCAGATGAATAGCAAGCTACGCTGAAATCCGTCGTATTAGGTAGAAGCATTGCCTTTAAAAAAAACCGGGAAAGTTGTTGAATTTCACTAAAATTCAGCGAGCGTAATGTTGTATATTCATCGATATGTATGCTACTGGTCACGTTACATCTAACTCTTTGATTTGCTTATACCGGAATATATAATATTAACGAAAAAGGTCAAGCTTGCCGAGAAGAACGTCACAAATTTGGTTATTACCAATAATTGTCTTATTTCTTAATTTTAATGTATTTTTTTTTATTTTGCAGAAGACCCTGATGGGAAATGTAAGTTTTATTTATGTATATCTTCAATTTCACTCTAAGTGATTTTTTTGCATATATACTCTATATATCTCTCAAGTATATTCACTTTGTAAATTAGGATATTTTTTAACATAATCAAATTGTTCAGTTTTATCAATTAATTAAAATGATGAAGATCATGGTAAATAATGCTTTTATTCTTATCCATTGTGCTTCTGTTGTATTAAATACTGTACGTTCATTGGTATAAAATGTTCTATCGATATATACAAGAAATGTTATCGTCATTTAATAAACACAAACTCGTACTTACTTAAAGTTCATCTTTACTTTTATAGTCATTAATTGAACATTGAAAGTAAATATGTTTCAACATGTACGGACGTCTTATTAATACTAATAAAGTTCGAAATATCAAAGTTTGCGCTATTATCAGTACATTATGTTAAATAATACAACCTCATTAAGCAATTTAAACATATTTTAATAAGAATTATTGCAACATTTGTGATGTCTTTTATTTCTTTGGAACGAATTTTGTTTCATTGATTAACTATTTGAAAATCTATTGATCTAACTATACGTGTGACTCTCTGTTATCGACATAATATTAGTCTTAATCAAAAGTTTATCTTTAGCGCATAAAATTATATCACTATCAATTTCCAAGTGATTGCAAATACCCGTTGACAAATGAATTTGCCTTATGGAATTCACTGCTAATTACCAATTAGCAAAATTGGCTAGTGAGTAGAGAAACTTTCCCAAAGATTTATTATCTGACCTCCGTATAGAATGATAGGATTTTCTTTCTTGCTTATATTATATCAGTCGGGTAGTCTTGGCTAGTTGCATATTGCGATTGGTCAATGTCAATGCTCGTTTGATGCCAACAACTATATTTTTTCTCAGGCCTATCTAAACGTGTTAATAATGGATCTGTTTAGATTAATCGCTTGAACTTTTGTCGAAACGTGTACATTGTTCAAGATTTATTTCGTTCATATGTATCCATGATAACTGATATACAACACTGCATCGCATTTGCAATTGTCTATCATATTAGGTAGAAGCATTGCCTTAAAAAAAATGCAGTCCCTTCACATACAAACATGTACGTCCTAATTGAAGCAGATGAATAGCAAGCTACGCTGAAATCCGTCGTATTAGGTAGAAGCATTGCCTTTAAAAAAAAACGGGAAAGTTGTTGAATTTCACTAAAATTCAACGAGCGTAATGTTGTACTTCATCGATATGTATGCCACTGGTCACGTGACATCTAACTCTTTGATTCGCTAATACCGGAATATACAATATTAACGAAAAAGGTCAAACTTGCCGAGAAGAACGTCACAAATTTGGTTATTACCAATAATTGTCTTATTTCTTAATTTTAATGTATTTTTTTATTTATTTTGCAGACAACTCTGATAGTGAATGTAAGTTTTATTTATGTATATCTTCAATTTCACTCTAAGTGATATTTTTTGCATAGATACTCTATATATCACTCAAGTATATTCACTTTGTAAATTAGGATATTTTTTAACATAATAAAATTGTTCAGTTTTATCAATTAATTAAAATGATGAAGATCATGGTAAATAATGTTTTTATTCTCATCCATTGTGTTTATGTTGTATTCAATACCGTACGTTCATTGGTATAAAATGTTATATCGATATATACAAGAAATGTTATCGTCATTTAATCAACACGAACTCGTACTTACTTAAAGTTAATCTTCACTTTTATAGTCATTAATTGAACATTGAAAGTAAATATGTTTCAACAGGAACGGACGTCTTATTAATACTAATAAAGTTCGAAATATCAAAGTTTGCGCTATTATCAGTACATTATGTTAAATAATACAACCTCATTAAGCAATTTAAACATATTTTAATGAGAATTATTGCAACATTTGTGTTGTCTTTTATTTCTTTGGAACGAATTTTGTTTCATTTGATTAACTATTCAACATTATGTTGCATCCAATAAAACATAAAACTAAAAATTATCGCATGAAATTTCAAATTATAAGTAACCCGGTTTTGAAACTATTTGTACAATTGTAAATAGTCATGTTGTTATTTTTCCAGTTAATCATATTTAATGACTAGTGCTATAGTCACTTCGATGTTTCTCTTATGTTTATATTTTATCACACTATTGGAAGAATTTAATAAATGCTGCATGTATATGCAGAAATTATCAGTAATGAAAAAGAGTAGCCATAGCAATGCTGTAATTACAAATCATACATGTATCTGTTCCAAACTGTATATACTAGTTATTGATATGAAAACAATACACAATGACAACAACATCTACTTTATTAATATCGTTCAACATAATATAACAACATGATTCATTTTAATTAACATATATGTACATGTGAATATTTATCAAGGAAAAATAAATACAATTGATGTAGTTTCCACGTCAGTCAACATTCACATACTAAAACAATATTTAATGAAAATACAAATTTAAGGTATTTTGTATGGCTTCATATATCCGTAATTTTTGCAAAGACCATGCAAATTTAGAAACAGGTCCAAGTTATGTTTAGTAGTAATTGGCCGTGATAAAATACGTTACCACATGTATATATGAATAAATATGCATATTCACCTTCAAATGCTACTGTTGTCTCCACATAAATGTATGCAATTTGCTTAAACTCTCATATATCAATAGTTAGTAGTCTATGTTATACTAATATACATTAGCCCGATTGTTAAAAAGTTTTAAGAGCTTAAATGCATTGCTCTTGATTCAGTTTCCTGGATAGAACTACTACTGATAGTTTTTTTGAGACGCGACCTATGGCGTGAGCGGCTAATATTCTCTCTACAATCCACTGTATTTAATATTACTTTTAACGAAAAATTAAGATAGATATTGTCTTGACTGCGTAGTTAAAAGCATGTCACACTTTTCTACAAATGTTGTTTCAAACAAATTTGTTTTATTTATTTGAATATTGTTTTAGATGCGATTCAAAGTTTATATCTTATATTTAAACTATTCGTTTTATTACCGAAATAAAGTTAAACAGCGAATGAACTAGATGGATGTGTTCCAAGAGAATAAAAAGCTACTTCATCCGTATGCAAAATGAAGGGATCATCTGCAATAGTATCAGTTTCATTAGTTGACCGTGTACATGAACTTACGATTCATCCCAACTGTAAAACCAAAACTTTACCGAAGGTTCTTGCCGGTCATAAGTAAACTAGTGCTTAATTTTGAAATATAATTTCTATTATAAACCATCCTGTTTTTGTTCGACTGTTACAGGTCTTCCTTTTAAAGCAAGTATTTGTCCAGAAATCTACTAAATTCATGTGTATTTATATACATCCGCATGAGTTTACATGAAATCATATGGATTTACATTGATTTCTAAAAAAAAACTTACTAGAGTTTAAAACGTTTGTTTCAAAATGGAAAAGATTGCTATAGAAATATCAGAAATAAATTGCCAGGCGCATTATTGAATACTCAATAAACAAATGAAAAATATAATTGCATCTTTCGTTAGTGTCACTTCACCTTCTCTTAGTAATCAATATTTTTTGCTTTTAACAGCTTTCTTTTATACCAGACATTGATTTTCAAGTTATTTTACCGGGTACGAGAAATTATCCTAAATCATCTATTCACATTCTTGTCTTATTTTCCTGCCACTGTGATGTGATGTAATGTGATGTATAAATGTAAATTATGCTTTTGAATTCTAAACATTGAAAACGATAGATATATGATTATTTAAATTAAAACACTCATGCAAAAGGATCTATAATTTATATGCTGATGGAAATTTGCTTAATCTTTGTAATTTATCTTTTTTGTACCAGCCATTGGATCTCTGAATTCTAAAAACAAGGTTTCATTATACATGTAAAATAATTTATCTGTTACTCAATACATGTTACATACAAATCTATTGGTCTAACTATACGTGTGACTCTCTGTTATCGACATAATATTAGTCTTAATCAAAAGTTTATCTTTAGCGCATAAAATTATATCACTATCAATTTCCAAGTGATTGCAAATACCCGTTGACAAATTATTTGCGTTATGGAATTCACTGCTAATTACCAATTAGCAAAATTGGCTAGTGAGTAGAGGAACTTCCCCAAAGATTTATTATCTGACCTCCGTATAGAAGGATAGGATTTTCTTTCTTGCTTATATCATATCAGTCGGGTATTCTTGGCTAGTTGCATATTGTGATTGGTCAATGTGAATGCTCGTTTGATGCCAACAACTATATTTTTTCTCAGGCCTATCTAAACGTGTTAATAATGGATCTGTTTAGATTAATCGCTCGAAATTTTGTCGAAACGTGTAGATTGTTCAAGATTTATTTCGTTCATATGTATCCATGGTAATTGATATACAACACTGCATCGCATTTGCAATTGTCTATCATATTAGGTAGAAGCATTGCCTTTAAAAAAAACGGGAAAGTTGTTGAATTGCACTAAAATTCAGCGAGCGTAATGTTGTATATTCATCGATATGTATGCCACTGGTCACGTGACATCTTACTCTTTGATTCGCTTATACCGGAATATACAATATTAACGAAAAAGATCAAACTTGCCGAGAAGAACGTTACATATTTGGTTATTACCAATAATTGTCTTATTTCTTAATTTTAATGTATTGTTTTTTATTTTGCAGACCACTGTGATGATACACGTAAGTTTTATTTATGTATATCTTCAATTTCACTCTAAGTGATTTTTTGCATAGATACTCTATATATCACTCAAGTTTATTCACTTTGTAAATTTGGATATTTTTTAACATAATAAAATTGTTCAGTTTTATCAATTAATTAAAATGATGAAGATCATGGTAAATAATGTTTTTATTCTTATCCATTGTGCTTATGTTGTATTAAATACTGTACGTTCATTGGTATAAAATGTTATATCGATATATACAAGAAATGTCATCGTCATTTAATAAACACAAACTCGTACTTACTTAAAGTTCATCTTCACTTTTATAGTCATTAATTGAACATTGAAAGTAAATATGTTTCAACATGAACGGACGTCTTATTAATACTAATAAAGTTCGAAATATCAAAGTTTGCGCTATTATCAGTACATTATGTTAAATAATACAACCTCATTAAGCAATTTAAACATATTTTAATGAGAATTATTGCAACATTTGTGTTGTCTTTTATTTCTTTGGAACGAATTTTGTTTCATTTGATTAACTATTCAACATTATGTTGCATCCAATAAAACATAAAACTAAAAATTATCGCATGAAATTTCAAATTATAAGTAACCCGGTTTTGAAATATTTGTACAATTGTAAATAGTCATGTTGTTATTTTTCCAGTTAATCATATTTAATGACGAGTGCTATAGTCACTTCGATGTTTCTCTTATGTTTATATTTTATGGCACTATTGGAAGAATTTAATAAATGCTGCATGTATATGCAGAAATTATCAGTAATGAAAACGAGTAGCCATAGCAATGCTGTAATTACAAATCATACATGTATCTGTTCCAAACTGTATATACTAGTTATTGTTATGAAAACAATACACAATGACAACAACATCTACTTTATTAATATCGTTCAACATAATATAACAACATGATTCATTTTAATTAACATATATGTACATGTGAATATTTATCCAGGAAAAATAAATACAATTGATGTAGTTTCCACATCAGTCAACATTCACATACTAAAACAATATTTAATGAAAATACAAATTTAAGGTATTTTGTATGGCTTCATATATCCGTATTTGTTGCAAAGACCATGCAAATTTAGAAACAGGTCCAAGTTATGTTTAGTAATTGGCCGAGATAAAATACGTTACCACATGTATATATGAATAAAGATGCATATTCACCTTCAAATGCTACTGTTGTCTCCACATAAATGTATGCAATTTGCTTAAACTCTAATATATCAATAGTTAATAGTCTATATTATACTAATATACATTAGCCCGATTGTTAAAAAGTTTTAAGAGCTGAAATGCATTGCTCTTGATTCAGTTTCCTGGGTAGAACTAGTACTGATAATTTTTATGAGACGCGACCTATGGCATAAACGGCTAATATTCTCTCTACAATCCACTGTATTTAATATTACTTTTAACGAAAAATTAAGATAGATATTGTCTTGACTGCGTAGTTAAAAGCATGTCACACTTTTCTACAAATGTTGTTTCAAACAAATTGTTTTATTTATTTGAATATTGTTTTAGATACCATTCAAAGTTTATATCTTATATTTAAACTATTCGTTTTATTACCGAAATTATGTTTAACAGCGAATGAAGTAGATGGATGTGTTCCAAGAGAATGAAAAGCTACTGCATCCGTATGCAAAATGAAGGGATCATCTGCAATAGTATCAGTTTCATTAGTTGACCGTGTACATGAACTTACGATTCATCCCAACTGTAAAACCAAAACTTTACCGAAGGTTCTTGCCGGTCATAAGTAAACTAGTGCTTAATTTTGAAATATAATTTCTATTATAAACCATCCTGTTTTTGTTCGACTGTTACAGGTCTTCCTTTTAAAGCAAGTATTTGTCCAGAAATCTACTAAATTCATGTGTATTTATATACATCCGCATGAGTTTACATGAAATAATATGGATTTACATTGATTTCTAAAAAAACTTACTAGAGTTTAAAACGTGTGTTTCAAAATGGAAAGGATTGCTATAGAAATATCAGAAATAAATTGCCAGGCGCATTATTGAATACTCAATAAATAAATGAAAAATATAATTGCATCTTTCGTTAGTGTCACTTCACCTTGCTTTTAACAGCGTTCTTTTATACCAGACATTGATTTTCAAGTTATTTTACCGGGTACGAGAATTTATCCTAAATCATCTATTCACATTCTTGTCTTATTTTCCTGCCACTGTGATGTGATGTGATGTGATGTATAAATGTAAATTATGCTTTTGAATTCTAAAAATTGAAAACGATAGATATATGATTATTTAAATTAAAACGCTCATGCAAAAGGATCTATAATTTATATGCTGATGGAAAATTGCTTAATCTTTGTAAGTTATCTTTCTTGTACCAGCAATTAGATCTCTGAGTTCTAAAAACAAGGTTTCATTATACTTGAATAATAATTTATCTGTTACTCAATACATGTTACATACAAATCTATTGATCTAACTATACGTGTGACTCTTTGTTATCGACATAATATTAGTCTTAATCAAAAGTTTATATTTAGCGCATAAAATTATATCACTATCAGTTTCCAAGTGATTGCAAATACCCGTTGACAAATGTATTTGCCTTATGGAATTCACTGCTAATTACCAATTAGCAAAATTGGCTAGTGAGTAGAGGAACTTACCCAAATATTTATTATCTGACCTCCGTATAGAAAGATAGGATTTTCTTAATTTGCTTATATTATATCAGTCGGGTTGTCTTGGCTAGTTGCATATTGCGATTGGTCAATGTGAATGCTCGTTTGATGCCAACAACTATATTTTTTCTCAGGCCTATCTAAACATGTTAATAATGGATCTGTTTAGATTAATCACTCGAACTTTTGTCGAAACGTGTAGATTGTTCAATATTAATTTCGTTCATATGTATCGATGATAATTGATATACAACACTGCATCGCATTTGCAATTGTTTATCATATTAGGTAGAAGCATTGCCTTTAAAAACAAACGGGAAAGTTGTTGAATTGCACTAAAATTCAGCGAGTGTAATGTTGTATATTCATCGATATGTATGCCACTGGTCATGTGACATCTAACTTCTTTGATTCGCTTATACAGGAATATACAATATTAACGTAAAAGGTCAAACTTGCCGAGAAGAACGTTACAAATTTGGTTATTACCAATAATTGTCTTATTTCTTAATTTTAATGTATTTTTTTTTATTTTGCAGAAGACTTTGTTAGTACACGTAAGTTTTATTTATGTATATCTTCAATTTCACTCTAAGTGATTTTTTGCATAGATACTCTATATATCACTCAAGTATATTCACTTTGTAAGTTAGGATATTTTTTAACATAATAAAATTGTTCAGTTTTATCAATTAATTAAAATGATGAAGATCATGGTAAATAATGTTTGTATTCTTATCCATTGTGCTTATGTTGTTTTAAATACTGTACGTTCATTGGTATAAAATGTTATATCGATATATACAAGAAATGTTATCGTCATTTAATAAACACAAACTCGTACTTACTTAAAGTTCATCTTCACTTTTATAGTCATTAATTGAACATTGAAAGTAAATATGTTTCAACATGAACGGACGTCTTATTAATACTAATAAAGTTCGAAATATCAAAGTTTGCGCTATTATCAGTACATTATGTTAAAAACTACAACCTAATTAAGCAATTTAAACATATTTTAATGAGAATTATTGCAACATTTGTGTTGTCTTTTATTTCTTTGGAACGAATTTTGTTTCATTTGATTAACTATTCAACATTATGTTACATCCAATAAAACATAAAACTAAAAATTATCGCATGAAATTTCAAATTATAAGTAACCCGGTTTTGAAAATATTTGTACAATTGTAAATAGTCATGTTGTTATTTTTCCAGTTAATCATATTTAATGTCGAGTGCTATAGTCATTTCGATGTTCATCTTATGTTTATATTTTATCACACTATTGGAAGAATTTAATACATGCTGCATGTATATGCAGAAATTATCAGTAATGAAAAAGAGTAGCCATAGCAATGCTGTAATTACAAATCATACAGTATCTGTTCCAAACTGTATATACTAGTTATTGATATGAAAACAATACACAATGACAACAACATCTACTTTATTAATATCGTTCAACATAATATAACAACATGATTCATTTTAATTAACATATATGTACATGTGAATATTTATCCAGGAAAAATCAATACAATTGATGTAGTTTCCACGTCAGTCAACATTCACATACTAAAACAATATTTAATGAAAATACAAATTTAAGGTATTTTGTATGGCTTCATATAATTATCTGTATTTTTTGCAAAGACCATGCAAATTTAGAAACAGATCCAAGTTATGTTTAGTAATTGGCCGTGATAAAATACGTTACCACATGTATATATGAATAAAGATGCATATTCACCTTCAAATGCTACTGTTGTCTCCACATAAATGTATGCAATTTGCTTAAACTCTCATATATCAATAGTTAATAGTCTGTGTTATACTAATATACATTAGCCCGATTGTTTAAATGTTTTAAGAGCTTAAATGCATTGCTCTTGATTCAGTTTCCTGGGTAGAACTAGTACTGATATTTTTTTTGAGACGCGACCTATGGCGTAAGCGGCTAATATTCTCTCTACAATCCACTGTATTTAATATTACTTTTAACGAAAAATTAAGATAGATATTGTCTTGACTGCGTAGTTAAAAGCATGTCACACTTTTCTACAAATGTTGTTTCAAACAAATTTGTTTTATTTATTTGAAAATTGTTTTAGATACCATTCAAAGTTTATATCTTATAATTAAACTATTCGTTTTATTACCGAAATAAAATCTAACAGCGAATGAACTAGATGGATGTGTTCCAAGAGAATGAAAAGCTACTTCATCCGTATGCAAAATGAAGGGATCATCTGCAATAGTACCAGTTTCATTAGTTGACCGTGTACATGAACTTACGATTCATCCCAATTGTAAAACCAAAACTTTACCGAAGGTTCTTGCCGGTCATAAGTAAACTAGTGCTTAATTTTGAAATATAATTTCTATTATAAACCATCCTGTTTTTGTTCGACTGTTACAGGTCTTCCTTTTAAAGCAAGTATTTGTCCAGAAATTTACTAAATTCATGTGTATTTATATACACCCGCATGAGTTTACATGAAATAATATGGATTTACATTGATTTCTAAAAAAACTTACTAGAGTTTAAAACGTGTGTTTCAAAATGGAAAGGATTGCTATAGAAATATCAGAAATAAATTGCCAGGCGCATTATTGAATACTCAATAAACAAATGAAAAATATAATTGCATCTTTCGTTAGTGTCACTTCACCTTCTCTTAGTAATCAATATTTTTTGCTTTTAACAGCTTTTTTTTATACCAGACATTGATTTTCAAGTTATTTTACCGGGAACGAGAATTTATCCTAAATCCTCTACTCACATTCTTGTCTTATTTTCCTGCCACTGTGATGTGATGTGATGTGATGTATCAATGTAAATTATGCTTTTGAATTCTAAAAAATGAAAACGATAGATATATGATTATTTAAATTAAAACGCTCATGCAAAAGGATCTATAATTTATATGCTGATAGAAAATTGCTTAATCTTTGTAATTTATCTTTCTTGTACCAGCCATTAGATCACTGAATTCTAAAAACAAGATTTCATTATACATGTATAATAATGTATCTGTTACTCAATACATGTTACATACAAATCTATTGATCTAACTATACGTGTGACTCTCTGTTATCGACATAATATTAGTCTTAATCAAAAGTTTATCTTTAGCGCATAAAATTATATCACTGTCAATTTCCAAGTGATTGCAAATACCCGTTGACAAATGTATTTGCCTTATGGAATTCACTGCTAATTACCAATTAGCAAAATTGGCTAGTGAGTAGAGGAACTTCCCCAAAGATTTATTATCTGACCTCCGTATAGAAGGATAGGATATTCTTTCTTGCTTATATTATATCAGTCGGGTAGTCTTGGCTAGTTGCATATTGCGATTGGTCAATGTGAATGCTCGTTTGATGCCAACAACTATATTTTTTCTCAGGCCTATCTAAACGTGTTAATAATGGATCTGTTTAGATTAATCGCTCGAACTTTTGTCGAAACGTGAAGATTATTCAAGATTAATTTCGTTCATATGTATCCATGATAATTGATATACAACACTGCATCGCATTTGCAATTGTCTATCATATTAGGTAGAAGCATTGCCTTTAAAAAAAAACGGGAAAGTTGTTGAATTTCACTAAAATTCAGCGAGCGTAATGTTTTATATTCATCGATATGTATGCCACTGGTCACGTGATATCTAACTCTTTGATTCGCTAATACCGGAATATACAATATTAACGAAAAAGGTCAAACTTGCCGAGAAGAACGTTACAAATTTGGTTATTACCAATAATTGTCTTATTTCTTAATTTTAATGTATTTTTTTTTTATTTTGCAGAAGACTTTGATAGTACACGTAAGTTTTATTTATGTATATCTTCAATTTCACTCTAAGTGATTTTTTTGCATAGATACTCTATATATCACTCAAGTATATTCACTTTGTAAATTAGGATATTTTTTAACATAATAAAATTGTTCAGTTTTATCAATTAATTAAAATGATAAAGATCAGGGTAAATAATGTTTTTATTCTTATCCATTGTGCTTATGTTGTATTAAATACTGTACGTTCATTGGTATAAAATGTTATATCGATATATACAAGAAATGTTATCGTCATTTAATTAACACAAACTCGTACTTACTTAAAGTTCATCTTCACTTTTATAGTCATTAATTGAACATTGAAAGTAAATATGTTTCAACATGAACGGACGTCTTATTAATACTAATAAAGTTCGAAATATCAAAGTTTGCGCTATTATCAGTACATTATGTTAAATACTACAACCTCATTAAGCAATTTAAACATATTTTAATGAGAATTATTGCAACATTTGTGTTGTCTTTTATTTCTTTGGAACGAATTTTGTTTCATTTGATTAACTATTCAACATTATGTTGCATCCAATAAAAATATAAAACTAAAAATTATTGCATGAAATTTCAAGTGACCTGGTTTTGAAAATATTTGTACAATAGTCATGTTGTTATTTTTCCAGTTAATCATATTTAATGACGAGTGCTATAGTCATTTCGATGTTTCTCTTATGTTTATATTTTATCACACTATTGGAAGAATTTAATAAATGCTGCATGTATATGCAGAAATTATCAGTAATGAAAAAGAGTAGCCATAGCAATGCTGTAATTACAAATCATACATGTATCTGTTCCAAACTGTATATACTAGTTATTGATATGAAAACAATACACAATTACAACAACATCTACTTCATTAATATCGTTCAACATAATATAACAACATGATTCATTTTAATTAACATATATGTACATGTGAATATTTATCCAGGAAAAATAAATACAATTGATGTAGTTTCCACGTCAGTCAACATTCACATACTAAAACAATATTTAATGAAAATACAAATTTAAGGTATTTTGTATGGCTTCATATAATTATCTGTATTTTTTGCAAAGACCATGCAAATTTAGAAACAGATCCAAGTTATGTTTAGTAATTGGCCGTGATACAATACGTTACCACATGTATATATGAATAAAGATGCATATTCACCTTCAAATGCTACTGTTGTCTCCACATAAATGTATGCAATTTGCTTAAACTCTCATATATCAATAGTTAATAGTCCATGTTATACTAATATACATTAGCCCGATTGTTAAAAAGTTTTAAGAGCTTAAATGCATTGCTCTTGATTCAGTTTCCTGGATAGAACTAGTACTGATAGTTTTTTTGAGACGCGACCTATGGCATAAGCGGCTAATATTCTCTCTACAATCCACTGTATTTAATATTACTTTTAACGAAACATTAAGATAGATATTGTCTTGACTGCGTAGTTAAAAGCATGTCACACTTTTCTACAAATGTTGTTTCAAACAAATTTGTTTTATTTATTTGAATATTGTTTTAGATACCATTCAAAGTTTATATCTTATATTTAAACTATTCATTTTATTACCGAAATAAAGTTTAACAGCGAATGAACTAGATGGATGTGTTCCAAGAGAATGAAAAGCTACTTCATCCGTATGCAAAATGAAGGGATCATCTGCTATAGTATCAGTTTCATTAGTTGACCGTGTACATGAACTTACGATTGATCCCAACTGTAAAACCAAAACTTTACCGAAGGTTCTTGCCGGTCATAAGTAAACTAGTGCTTAATTTTGAAATATAATTTCTATTATAAACCATCCTGTTTTTGTTCGACTGTTACAGGTCTTCCTTTTAAAGCAAGTATTTGTCCAGAAATTTACTAAATTCATGTGTATTTATATACATCCGCATGAGTTTACATGAAATAATATGGATTTACATTGATTTCTAAAAAAACTTACTAGAGTTTAAAACGTGTGTTTCAAAATGGAAAGGATTGCTATAGAAATATCAGAAATAAATTGCCAAGGGCCTTATTGAATACTCAATAAACAAATGAAAAATATAATTGCATCCTTCGTTAGTGTCACTTCACCTTCTCTTAGTAATCAATATTTTTTGCTTTTAACAGCTTTCTTTTATACCAGACATTGATTTTCAAGTTATTTTACCGGTAACGAGAACTTATCCTTAATCTTTTATTCACATTCTTGTCTTATTTTCCTGCCACTGTGATGTGATGTGATGTAAAAATGTAAATTATGATTTGAATTCTCAAAATTGAAAACGATAGATATATGATTATTCAAATTAAAACGCTCATGCAAAAGGATCTATAATTTATATGCTGATGGAAAATTGCTTAATCTTTGTAATTTATCTTTCTTGTACCAGCCATTAGATCTCTGAATTCTAAAAACAAGGTTTCATTATACATGTATAATAATTGATCTGTTACTCAATACATGTAACATACAAATCTATTGATCTAACTATACGTGTGACTCTCTGTTAACGTCATAATATTAGTCTTAATCAAAAGTTTATCTTTAGCGCATAAAATTATATCACTATCAATTTCCAAGTGATTTCAAATACCCGTTGACAAATGTATTTGCCTTATGGAATTCTATGCTAATTACCGATTAGCAAAATTGGCTAGTGAGTAGAGGTTCTTCCCCAAAGATTTATTATCTGACCTCCGTATAGAAGGAGAGGATTTTCTTTCTTGCTTATATTATATCAGTCGGGTAGTCTTGGCTAGTTGCATGTTGTGATTGGTCAATGTGAATGCTCGTTTGATGCCACACCTATATTTTTTCTCAGGCCTATCTAAACGTGTTAATAATGGACCTGTTTAGATTAATCGCTCGAACTTTTGTCGAAACGTGTAGATTGTTCAAGATTAATTTCGTTCATATGTATCCATGATGATTGATATACAACACTGCATCGCATTTGCATTTGTCTATCATATCTGATTAAGTGCGGAAGTGATTAGTTACTTGCGGAAATGGGATGTGCTCGAGTACTGATAAACCTTCCAGGATCTATGAAAGAGTGGTTATGTTTGTTAGCCCACGATGATGCTAGATATGAATTCGATTTTTACTTTATTACTATCAGTAAATATGTTTTGCTTTTCGCTTCAGTAAGATATGGAACCTTGGCAAATTATGAGTATGAGGTGATATATAAACCACTTTAAACTTTATATTTATAAAGAGGATCATCTTATAATAACATTATTATCATCATTGTTTATATGTGTATTTCAAAATGACAACTTCAGAATAAATAACTGTTAAAAAAATGAAGGTCATCGTCGATGATAATTAAATGATGATAAAAAAATGTTTAAAAAGTAGAACCTCAAACGAACGAACATGAGGAATAAATTCCATCTAAATATTCATAATGATCTCATAGAAATGTTCGATATAAACAACAAATATAAATAAATATGAAATCTTTCATGAATAAAAGCATGTCGGTATAATAATATGAATATCATCCTTATGTTATTGCCAATAATCAACGGAAAAAATGCTGACATCAACTTATAACTAATTTCCTGTTTTCTCCAAAACCTAAATATTAATATATATATATATATATAGTTATATATATAAATGTCTACAATAAGGTTTTGATGGCAAAACACTTTATTAATGCTGTTCATTGAAGCAAACTTTGAATGGTGCAATCAAAAGTTAAAAGTATAACAATGTATCAATTTTAAAAAAATGCTGCCATAATGATACTGCGGTTTACTTATCCGGTAAAAAAACATTAGCTTCCATGATTATACGGATATTCAAGATTGATATTTCAATTTTCAAATTGTTTTCAACTATATGCATGAAACAAAATTGATATAACAGATAATATATATATAAAGTTCACCAATATTTCATTGAGAACACAAAACGATATTCACTTTTTAATCTATCTGCATTTTGTAGCGGACAAACCAGTAATAAAACCACCTAAAATTGTAAATGTCAGATCGAGAACTTGGTATAAAGTTTAAACAAGATATCACTCTCATTTTATCTCATTTAAGAGTATCAAAACTCCATAATAACTCATAGTTTGGAAGACATAGACCAAAGATGTTCCTCTCTCAAAGAAAGCAATAGTTGGCATACACGTTTGAAAAAGTATATCATTTATGACAGGGAGAAACTACCAGGAAACCATTTTCTTATATAAAGGGCACCACAAAGGGCATAAAACATTTGCATTTATTCAAAATAACATGCTATACATAACATTGCAAATTCGATATATCATTGAACTATTTTATTGACTGGCATTTAAGGAAACATATATACAGTACATTTTACTTTTTTCTATTTCTGATAATAAATGCATAATGATCAGTGAAATATATTGTTCAGCTATAATTTTGTTCAATATAAACATTCTCATAGATACGTTTATGTATTTCAAAATAAATATTGTTAAAGTGGTACTGGTACTGTATTTAGTTAGTCGATATCGTAATATTAAATATTATTGATTATAATCAATTGCAAATGTATTGTTTTCATCATTTAATGCCCAAGACAAAACATGAATTAACCCATTTCTTGAATCTTATTAAATACCATTAACAAAAAAATATCAGTCTAGTTTTATCAGTACTAACTAATTAGAGCGAATACAATGTAAGTCAATATATATTATGAAGGATACGGAGTACAACAGTCTACTAGGACAATTGTTATAGTTTGTGAGTGGGATATTGGAATACTTTGTGATTTACATACTTTACCGGGTGGCCGAATGTTCCTAGGCGCTGTCTCAAACTCAATCACACTGCATTTACTTATAGTAGGACATTTATTTACAATGAATCAAATTCATGATCTTAATACAGTTAAAATTCACTTGAATTTCTCCATACAGTTCTGTTTTTCGTTTTTCATTAGGCACTGAAACAGTTGTATTTGTACGGGGATTATTCTGCCCCTTAGCACAGTACAAACAGCTGATCACTTAATCATATTCCTGAAGCGATTTCTTAGCCTATTTATCACTTTTGAAACACAATTTTCCTATGGATTCAAATCCAGTGGACATAACCTCGTTATAGGACGAATTATGTATTTTTCGTCAACGCGAACTTTTGCTGCGCGAACATGTCCATCTCGACCAGGATAAACATCGACAACTCTCCCTAACGGCCACTGTTCCCTCGGAGTTTCAGGTGCGACGATCAAAACAACATCGTCTGGTTGAAGATCTCATTTGGTAACATACCACTTCTTACGAGAATTCAGGGTTGGTAACTATTCTCGTAACCATCTGTGCCAGACATGTCTTACGAGTTCTTGCACGTGACGCTAGCGTTCAAGAGGACTAAATTGAGTAGTGTCAAGTACCATCAGGAGCAAATATTACTCCCAATTGTCCGTGTAAAAATGACTGGGTGTCAATGTAACATTGTCTGTTTGATTAGCAGACTGATAAGTAAGTGGTCTCGAGTTTACCAAGGCTTCTGTTTCAGCGATTGCGGTTAATAGCTCTTCGTCAGTTATGTCAGCATTTCCGAGGATAGCGTAAATTGCTTTATTTGCGGATTTGATCATACTTTCATGAATCCCTCCAATATGAAGTGCAGCAAGAGGATTGAAATGCCATTTTATATCTTTATTGGCCAAATTGTCCTTTATTGTCTTATGATCTAGTTTTCCCACCAATTCTTGCAATTCTCTATTTGCAACAAAAATAGTCCCATTGTCGGAAATCACTTGTTCGGGTAATCCTCTGCGACTGACCATATGGTAAAACGAGTTCAAAAATGAGTTTGTGTCCAACGCAAATGACATTTCTAAGGGTACTGCCCTTGTCGATAAGTATGTAAACAGACAGAGATACCGTTTCAATTTTGACTTCTCGCGTCCTTGTTTGGTGAAGAATGGGCCACAATAATCAACTGCTATGTGACAAAATGCCTTTAAAGGACAATTAACACGAAGTTCCGGTAATGGAGCCATTATTTGCTCTGCAGTCTTAAATTTTCTACGACGACACTCCATACATTGTCTTCCCAACTCCTGATTTCTTCTCTCCCCCGTATGATCCAATATCTGGACGACATCTCGGCCAAATTGTGATTTGTACCCATTATGTGGTTATTTTTCTCATGATATTATTTCACAAGAAGTTTTGTGATGTGATGTCTTCTTGGTAAGATTATGGGATGACGTGTATCATGTGGAAAAAACTTTCCATACTTTAATCATCCATCCGAGCGATTTATACCACTGCTATCAATATATGGTTTCAAACCTCGTAGTTTACTATTTCCCGATAACTTTCTTGACCTCACCATGGAACACTGCAAAAACATCATGCTGAGCTCGTTTGATCCAATATTTTTCTGCTTTTTTAAGTTCTTCAGATGTAATTGGACCTTTAAGTCGAGATTGAATCGTACTTTTACTGTTTTGTATGAAACGATACACCCATGCTCTTATCCGCAATAACTTCAGCCAGCTTGAATTACACTTTCGATTTAATCGTGAACTGGACTCTGCAACTATGTTCAAACTATGATACACTATTTCTGATAAGTCTTCATTGGCTGGCTTTTTCATTTCTTTGTCATCAAAATGTCTATGTTCTATCTTATTGTCAGGCTAATGCTCTTCAGAGTCTAGAAATGCCGGTCCATTCAACCACTACTTCTTTTCACTTAGTTGGTCAACCGATAAACCTCTTGTTCTGCAATCTGCTATATTTTCCTTTGTTGGAACGTACCGCTATTGAGATAGTTCTGTATAGGTTTGAATGGTCCAAATTCGGTTTGCAACGAAAGGTTTGTATACACGACTCTGTTGATGAATCCAATACAACACGTCCATACTGTTAGACCATAGCGTCAATTGGGATATATCTATCGAGACAGCTTTACACACCGATATGCTTAAATTCAGTCCCAACACAGCTGCCATTAACCCAAATCTTGGAATACTGACAGTTTTAAGTGGAGTCACTCTACTTTTGGTAGCAACAAAATTTATCGTATTATTGCCAAGATCATCACGACTATTCCGTGCATATACCACAGCTCTGTAGGCAATGCTTGATGCATCAACAAATGTATGCAGTTCATTACAACTCTGTTTTGGGTTCCAGTTGATACACCATGGAATTTTTATATCCTTCAATTTTGGAAAGTCTTCAAACCAGGCTTTCACTTCGTGAAGTAATGCATCATCTATTATCTCATCCCGGCCGGAACCCGATAAGCAAAGTTTCTGCATTATTACTTTTGCCCTGATTGTAAATGGCACCAACAATCCAAGCGGATCAAACAACGAAGCGATTTTGCTCAATAATGCCCATGGATATTTCAGACAGAGGCAATAATTTGAATCGAAATTCATCCTGTTCAGCTATCCAAAGTACGCCTAATGTTTTAACTGAAGGAATTTCAGATTGACCCAAGTCGGTCTAAGTTGCTCTATATTATTTTGCGTAATCTTCTCCCTGATTTAGCCAACAAATCTGTCAATTGCTGAACTACACCAGTTTCTTCATCAATAACCAAATCCATGCTGTCATCCATGTAAGTTGATTTTAACACAGTTTCTGCAGCAATTGGATACAATTCATAGAACTTACGCGCATTTGTCTGGGCTACAAATTGAGCTAGAAATGGGGATGAATTGTTGCCAAACACAACACGATTAAATTCATACACAGACGGCTGTAAATAGGGAGAATGTCTCCATAGAAACCGATGGTATGACTGGTCCGACTTACATCTCCTCGATATCACAAATAACAGCGACGGGATAACGCTTGAAGCGAAGCAGAATGTCCATCAAATCGTTCTGTAACTGCCCTGTGTGGATAGCATCATTTAACGAAATGTCATTCTTCTTTGCAGCTGCATCAAATACTATTCTTACTTTGGTAGTAGTTTTTTTCCGGTCGAACCACAGGAAAGTGAGGTAGATACCATGCATGCAGTTCCGATTGACTGCCATCAACAATATTCACATAACCCTTGTCTAGATATTCGTCAATAGTTTTACAAAAATAATCTTTATGTCCATGCTCTTGTTCAAACGTTTTTCAGTGTTATGCAGACGACTAAGAGCCATGTCATAATTCTCAGTTAACAATTCCCTTTGAGGTCTCCATGGAATTTTCACTTCATTACGATTGTCCTTGTATATTTAAGTCTGTTTTGTTTCATTCAGTACCTCTTTTTCTTCCATCGACGTAACAACTTCATCCTTGGTACCAAAATTTTCTATTTCCCAGAACCTTTTCAATGTTTCATTCAAGTGCTGCAAATCAGGCTGACGTTCTGTAAACAATGTGAAATAATTCCCATTCTCACTTTTATCAATGTTTGTAGGTCATACACAGGTCCATCCTAATGGTGTCAAGTGAGCAATTGGTTGACATTGTTCTCCACGAATTTCTCTGAGAGAACAATGCAAATCTGGGCAGTCCATGCCAATGAGCATATCAACTTTCTGTTTTTTATTAACAGTTGGAAAGTCTACGTCTTGTAAATTATTATAATTTTTTGAATATTTGTTCCAATCTACTGCAGACAAATTTCCCGTTATATTTTCTGTTGTGTGAACACGCATTGTTTTTTTAATATGGTTATCTACATTCTGTAATCAAACACTTACAGCTGAACTTGAAATTGTTTCCGATTTTCCATTTAATACATTTACCATCACCTCTCTAACCATTCCCACTAAACCAAGTTCAGCAGCAACATCTGAGATAAGATACGTTTTAGTACTACCGTCATCCAACAAAGCCATTTGTTTCAACTTCCTATTTCCATTTTGAATCAATACTGGAACAGTTCTTAGAGCTACATACTTTAGTTTTTGATCTCGAATAGTATGCACACTCTCGTTTGTATTAAGCCATTCCGAGTTGTGTTCTTGACTAGCACCCGATACACGTGCAGTAGGATTCAGCTTCTCTGAATTGATGGTGTGCAATAGTCGATGATGACAGTTTTCACAGCCATTTATATGGCATGGTCTACTTCTTTTACATATGTCTAGAAATGATTACTTCCCAAACACCGAAAACAAATGTTTAACTCTTTTGCTTTTTGCCATCTGTCTTTAATGTTTAATTTCTTGAACTGGTATCATTTCCAAATTTCATGAGTACCAAAACACATTTTACAGTTACTTTAACTTTTTTTCTGCACATATTCCAGCATCCATATAATAAAAATGATAATGCAAGTTTTTTTCTGAATGTTGTTTGCCACTTGGTTTGTGCAGTCCAAATGAAGTTTAGAAAGCTATCGTATGAACTTTTGCTTCTTGTATTACCAAATCTTTTAATGTTTCAACAGATTCTTCTTCCTGAATCTCATGAAACCACCGATGGTACCGAATTAGCATCGCCTGTGGCATTTTCTTTTGTAATCTGTAGTAGAGCGTTCAATCTCCTAAATTGTTATCTTTTTTTGATTCGCGAATATTAATGACAGGGATATCCAGCAAATCTGCAAAATTTTCAAGCGATTTTACATTCCAATTCTTCAAGTAAATGGCGACTCGGCGCCTTTGACCGCCAAATGTTCTATCTAAACGTTATTTCGCTGCTTCATATGCCGCATGCGAATGACCCAGATTTTCAAAAGCTTTAAGCACTTCACCCTATAAATATTGTCGCAGCTGTAAGAGTTTATATTCAGATGTTGCTGGTGTTTTGTCGACACATGCTGAAAAGGCTGATTTCCAACTTTCATACAGTTTTTTTTGTCTCCATTAAATATAGGTATTGACACGCGACGTAATTGTTTCCACATATCTTGTCCTATTTCTACTTTGTGCTCTTTTTTTCAATAGATTTATTAAGAACATTACTTTAAAGCATTTCATGTACTTTTTTATGAGCCTGACCGTACTCAACGTCTATGTTCTCTAATTCCAAACATAATTTCTCTTCATTTTCAACATCATTTTGATAGTTATATTCTATAGACAGAGTTTCGAAGGCCGTAACAACGTCCTATTGGGCCTTGTCGAGTTTGTTCTGCAGGTTTCTCACTGCCGATTTGTCGATTCCTTCTCCATCTTCCACGACTAATTCAGTCAAAAGTTTATTTTTTCACACGAGTAAATGCGGACTTACATTTTGTCTTTGCTTGTTTAAGCTCTAATACTGTACGTCGCCTTCTCTGTGAAGTAGAAATTTGGCCTGCTTCGAGGTCGACCACGTTTTCGATTTCCTCCGCCGATTTGCGGTGTTAATAATGTTCAGATACAGCAATCATTCTACAATACGAAACGATAAACGATGCGATAACAAGACGAATACTGCTAATAGTTTTTGGTCGAAAGATGACTGATACAATGTCGATTTATTACGATTTTATTCTTCCAGTTTTAACAACCTTTCTCCTTCTCTCCAAAACATAAAAACTACAATTTTTCTTCACAACACATAGAAATACTATTTGAAAAGCGAAATTTCTAAAAAAAAATTCATTTGTGATTTTTTTCTGTAGCATCATCTAGTCACACAAATAAGATTTTGTTCAATAAGGAGGATTGATTTACCATAAGGGACCAGGTGGAGGTCACAAAATGGTCAATATTGAACATTTTCAAAAATTCTCTTCTCAACAGCCGATCAGTTAAATTTGTTCATATTTGATATCCCTAGAGTAGGAGGTTTGTTCAAATCAAGCGGCTAGTATTTATTGGTCTTTCACAATTTTAAGACTTATGAAGGTTAGCGAAACGGATCACTGAAATTGTGATACGAAAATATGATATGATTTCCGGCAATATGTCTTATACATGTTACCAGGGGTTCTTTGTAACAACCCCTCAACAACACGATCTTTGGGGTTTTAGCGTGTTATGCAGTTTCTCCAATGTATAGTTTAATTGATACTAATCAAAAACTTGTAACGACAGACTAATACGATATCACATAATTTACAGAACAAAAAAAAACCCAAAAGATTATGACATCAAGCATATCACTGTCAGAAGAGATGTGTCGATATTGTCAGTCTGGCTCGAATTAAAAAGTGTTAGCTCACACATCATGCAATATAATTATATTGGGTACACTAACATCACAACACAAACAATTGAAACAGAATGTAAAGTTATTTATGCATGCCAGAATGCGTGTGACCAGGAGGCTTGCATATATAAATACCATATACAATGACTAGAAAAGTAAGCATTGGTCACTTATATACATATTTACCATCCGCTGGTCACATGAACCAACATTCAGTGCACTTTCTGAGACAAGAAGAATATATTTACGCAGACTGATGATTTTATTATACTTAAAAACCGTGGTTTAAGTTTTAATACAAGCTATCTATGTGAATAATATACATTTTGATTAGATAGTTTGAACTGGTATTAAACATATAACAACTGGTAATATACTAAAGTATCGAAGTAAAGACATTTTGGGAGAGTATTATTCATAACGTCGGCAAAGCTAAGTCCATTTATATGTCAATTTTTATTTTTTTAACAGAAAATTTGATTAAATATTTGAGGAGAGCTGGATCTTCGAATGTTATCCCAGCAAATACTTGTCATACATAATCACAGTGCCACACCTGTCTTCAACGCTATAATGGGCACTCAGTGCAACATATGTGATGATACTTGCTTCAATTTAGGCAGGACCTTTATACCAACATTCTTTGACAAGCTAAACTTATAAAATTATTAGAGAGAAACATTCGTTCTTGCACACCGAATAAGGGTATCTGCACTTTATCTCACTCTAGGGCCGAGACAAAATGCTCGCGCTTTGACGTTGGAATCATCTAGATGACGTAATGTATAAAACGTATGACGTAAATCATATAATTAAACGTCTTAAAAGCTGTCATTGAAAAATCTATAATGATAAATAAAGTTAAGATAATTATTCAATAAGTTTGGTATGCAAGAAAAAGAATCATTCATGGCATTTTCGGTTCGGATAGAAAAATCTGTCTTTTAAGATAACTGTTTTTGCGGGAACTCGGCAGAGCCTGTTTCTCGCCACAACAGTTACCAATCGGGAAGGAATTCTTTATCCGCAATCTAACCTATTGACGATTCTTATAATCATACTTAGCGTTTGTCTTAAATACCATTCAGGGTATTCAAGTAGTTGGGGCCGGGCCCGATTAACTCAGTTGGTTATGCGTCTGACAGTCAATCCAGGGGTCGTGAGTTCGAATCTCCCGCCCTGCAATAGTCTCCGTGATGATTGATATACGACATTGTGTCTCATTATCATTTGTATCTCACCACTGATTTAAGTGGGAAAGTTATCAGTAACTTGCGGAGACGGGGTGTGCTCGAGTTCTGGTTAATCCCAGGAAACAGTGGTTAGGTTAACTGATCGTCTGTTAGCCCTCGATGGCATAAAAATGACGCTAAATATTCAATCAATCAATTCTATCAAGTAGTTGGGTAACATTTGAATTTAGGTAAACGCATGACGTATACATTTTTGTGAAGTTATTAATTAATGCGTTATGTGTGATATCTCCATTAATTGTAAGCAGCAAGTTTGAGACATGATTCATTATTCTTGAAATAGGTGGAAGTACATAATCATTGCTCTGAGATCCAGTTTTTTGTCGGTTTTTTTTGTGAAACTTACCAGCGACACATCTTGTTTAGGACGTTACTGTACGAGTTGACACAAATACATTTAGTGATGCTCTGTCAGCACGAATGTGAGCTTATTTTTATCACATAACCCACATTTACCATGAAAGCTAGTGTCGTTTAGATACGTCGGGGTACGTCGACATGTATTTTACGATCGAGATCCGAGCGTTATAGAAAATAATATCTGATAAAAGGATCCCTTAGAAGCTGAGAACGCGTCCAAGAAATAAAAAGGACAGACTCTGTATTGTTGAATATGCTTATGAATGGGGATGCGACACAACACACGCACCCTCTGATGTTACACTAGGCTAATATACATGCATATTTCACTTCCCATTTTGCCCACTTTTTGTTAGTGACTAATTGTATTTGAAGTATAAATGACCAAGGGCCGACAACTCACGAGGGTAGAATACAAGTATACTCAAAATAAAATTTACAATTTTATTTTTATATAAATTTACAATTTTATTTTTAAATAAATAAAATTATGAATATACAATTATACAATATATACAAATTAAAGCTAATTACTCATCAACAAAAAGATACCGCTGGTTTAAAGATGTCCTTTGATGGAATTAACATGTTTTTAATCACAAGGTCTTTCACCAACACGTTCCGTATATTTACATCACGATACAAACTGCTTACATTATATGAATGTTATAACTGTTATCAAAATACACTGATATTTGTATTTTAGATACTCTACTACCACGTCCGGATTATCGTAGATTTAGCGTCAATCGTCCCTCGTGACGACGGCTATATAAACAGGGGTATGTTAGCTAAAACTCTGTACTGAGTTATCTGGCTTTACATCGCCTCATACCGACTGTATTTCGACTATATCCGACGTCAGGATCGTCAAGTCGTCTATATAACGATTATGTGGGTTGCTGTCCTTATGACGGTACTACCAACAGCTCACTTCCTGTCACGTCTATACTTCGTAAACGTAGCGGACACATATCTCGCGTACGTTTAAAAATGGCTACAATATATATATATATAAACTCAGATTTACAAGTTGCTTAATACGTAATGACTTTGCGTCTATTACTAACCATCTATGAATGTCATCGCATTTGTATCAATATATGATAACAGTGCATTCAATTATAACCATCTCACAGTTTCATGGTAGATTTATCAATATATGATAACAGTGCATTCAATTCTTACTATTTGCAGTTTCGTGGTAGTTTAAACAACATCTCATATATGACCTTCCGTCAATCCCGAAGTAGCAATTATATCTCTACATAAGTTCTCTTTTATAATATAAACAAGTACCGACCAGTTATGTACCTATTCACTTTGTAAAGTCAGAATAAGCAACCACAAAATTTAATTACACATATCAAATCAATGCTAACATGATGAATTTCAATACTTCATCGTAAACACGATATCAACAGCTCAAAATACGTTCCCAGATTCCTCAACTTATATTCTAACAAAACAACTCTCAATACAGCGGATGTGAATTAAATTACAGACATTCTCGTCGGAATGGATATGAACAATTTATACAACTTTACTTAGATTTCATTACTTCGAAATATATCTATCAGACATTTAAATAACACAACCATACAACATAATATAAAATTCACATACCCATCTGCCGTTATGTAATGGAACAGTAACATGCTGAATCCTTTTCGTCACAATGATTTCTTAAAGATGTGCTCTACTAGACTGGACGAAGTTTCCATAATACAGTCTGGTATATATAGTAAAACACTCCACATACCTTAGTGAATTTCTTGCGAATTATGAATTAACCAAGTTTCAATATATCGTACGATGCGTCTTTTACAAAATATGCTCTCAATGTAAATTTAAATTAGTTTTAAAAATGATTAACCCGTTTAATTCTTCTAACTTTCTGAAAACTTAATGAATTTTCATGAAATAAACGTCAACATGATTTATTCTTTGTTAATATGTTAACGGAACGTTACTGCTATTGATACGTTTTAACAAACTCTCGGTACCTGCTCTAAATATAACCTATATCATTCCAATAGACACGTACTAGCTGACACTACTAAGTTAGGCGGCAAAAACAACCTAACTATTTTGTTACATTATTGTAGAAGTCAACTTTCACTTTGTACACAATGAACAGAATGTTAACCCAATGCACAATGCAAAAATAGTATCAATGCGATTTTGGAAAAAAAAGTGTCTCCCATTATTAGTCCATGAGTTCAATTTTAATTTCAGCGATTTATAAGACATCTGACACATACATAATAAATGATATTAGATGAGAATTAAAGTATCTGTATTAAGTCATCAAAATGATATAAGATAATGGAACATTGAGAATCATGGATAAGACATCAAATAACATGTGTAGCATCTTCAGCTATGTTTTCCAAGTAAAGTAAACCAGATATATCATAAGTCAGAAAATAAGTAAATTATCATATATTTAAACAATCCAATCCTTAAAGTTTTGCATCGCTTTATTTAAATTATTTCTAAAAACAAACTACTGATGGCAAAATTATGAGCTATAACCAGTGTTAATACTTATTTTATAAATGTCAAACAATTAACACCACAAACTCATTTCTTTGCATATCTGTATTTTTGAACACACAAAACAAAACAAATCAAAACAACTTTAAATAAAAAATATTATCAAAATTAACTGACCCCGTATTTTCTGACTCATTTGTGTATATATTTTAAATAACACAATTTTTTTTAACTTAGCAAATAATTGAACATTTTAAATATTTTAATCAAGTTATTAATATCTCAACAGTATTATTTATATAACAAAATTCTGTCCGAAACGCCTACTTTCGGCGATTGCCTAAAATTACGATCAATCATATTGTTGAACTAACTCGAGATGTTTATGTACAATCCATCCCGGAAATGCACAGCTTTCAACTAGTATGCTATACAGTCATGTATTTTTGAATTTGCATCGAATAACTTAAAATACACAGATTCGTGTGCATTTGAAAATGAACGTATTAATTAAGCGTTAAACTATCTGATATCAGGGCGTTTCATCAAATCGTAAGTCTGCAAAAGTAATTAAAATATTTACTCCGTCTGGAACGTGTTGCAGTCTTGATCAATGATTTAGTTTTGCAAGTACTTTCAAATTGGTTAAAAGAGAAAACTGGTATTGGAGAGGTCAAATATATTTGCTTTAATCCGCTTTGTTTTACCAATCACAGCTTCTCATCAATAACTTTTTAGACAATGTTGGGGTAATTTAATTACAATGTCACATTTTAGTATTGAAAAAGTGTGATTTACTATCATATTTCGGCGTTTTGTGAGAATGTTAGTGACACATTACTAAGCAGGTAGATACTATATCGCTTACAACTGACATTTTCATTTTGTTTTGGTATAACAAATTTCCATATGAGGTGCAACAATGTATATATTGCGGTTGATGGAGTTGAATTTAATTTTGTTAAAATACAACTTTTTAATTAAAAAACTAACACACAGGAATGTAGTTCCGCGCATATGTCCAATGTGCTGGCGAATATGAATATTATTACATGGCTATATTAGGTTCATTTTACAAAACTCAATTACATATTTATGATACAACTTTTTATAGAATAAAACCTTGTATGGCTATACATGTAACATTTACGGTTCAGAAGAAAATTACATTTAACTTTTCAAAATCTTCACATACACTGGGTTATTAAAAAGGTATTATTATGTTTTGGTCACCTTTGAAGGTAGACAATTTGTTAATCACACATTATAAAGCATATATGACTGAATCCCTTGTGTGAAATTCAATTAAACATAACAGTACTGTGTAGGCTAATAAATATACCATATACAGTATTCAGGTTTACATATTAAAGCTCAATTCCAGCTTTTAAGGTTGAAAACCTGTAAATATCAATATGCTTGTCTACTGGTACTGCAAATTGTTTTTTCATTACATTCCACATAATAAAGATAGTAAGAAGTTCAAGAAAACATTGTGTTACTTATATATAATAATGCAATATTTAGAGTATACACATAGTAAAATGCATTATATTAAATAAACACTTGCATTATAAATATCAATTGCTAGTTGTATTCATATTACCTGCTTGTATCATACGTAGAAACTATAATATTAAATATGTCTTTGTTTTAAACTTCAAGAAATATTTTATATATCTCATATACAGTGTTTAACTAATACACTAATTCGGTTAACTAGTATTAATTAAATGTCATATTTTAAAATAAGTATCAGGCTCCTATGCAAAGCGTTATAAGGTTCATCGCTTCAATTGGTTATTGTTTCCTTGGTATTTCCTATTGAAACATCGTTATTATTAATATATAAGATGCTTAAACATTTGCATATTGACCTCTTATATAGAGTAGAAAACAAATATATTCAGTTGATTTAGTTTTGTGAAGTACTGACAAAATGTTTGAACAGTTACAATTTTTAATGTTACAGAATTATCAAGAATCACATACGGATACGATTTGTATATCACACATTTAAGTACTGTCAAACCTGGAAATGATGTTATCGTATGATTGGAGAATAAAAAGGCCAGACGAATTATCAATGCTACAAATGACGATTCGGAATAATATACATGTATCACCCAACGTTTTAAATGTTTCAAATATAATTTATATTTTTTATAGTTTGCTAGTGACAGATTTCTTGTATTGTGATTAACTTGTGAAATGTTAATGTATTACACTTTTTTAAATTCTGATCTAATCACATTTCATGTGTTTGTGTTAGTTTTCCTATGTTCATTTACACATGAATACTATCTCTTACACTTTGACAGCAACGTTATATCCGAATAAACTACTTACATATTATCTTAATACTGACAATAAAATCTATAAATCGATAAATGTATAGTATTTGTACAGTAAAACATGTTCCATCTGTGACTTTAGTGTTATCATATTGTTTTATAACTGGTGTTGTACATGCACACAATAATTATAATAAACTGTCATTTAATATCAGACATCAAAAGCATGTCACACTACATGTACATACACAAGTTCTGCTGATGGAAGTTCGCATTCAAGTTTATTTTAAATAAGCGACCAATAAATGTTCGTTTGAGTTTGTGTATCCTTGAAAATATGTATCTTGAAATGTCTTAATTATATCACAACTTTAAGACAGATATCAGTTGATACGTTTTGAATACAAGATGATGGATTTCCATCATACCCCCCCCCCCCCCCCCCCCCCCCCCCCCCGTAACAGAAATACAAGTCAACGGTATGTCTACAAGTCTTAACTACCACTTAGGCCACTTGGAGATAGAGACGAGTAAATGTATGACCCTGCTGTTTCCTTAGAAAATTTTGTTGATTTAATTTCGAGCAAGTTCATAATCATATTTCTGACTACTACTCATAAACCAATGCGATTGCATGCAGTAAAATTTAAACTCATATTGAACAATATTATTAATGAAAGTCTAGCTTGGTTTACTCCTGGGCGATTTATTGGTGAATATACACGAATGCAATTTGGTATTTTTCTTTATGCAGAGGAAAAATGTACCTGGTTTTATACTACTTGTTGACTACGAAAAAGCATTCGACTCGTCTTGATCATTTATATATAAAGTGTTCAATTCTTTAATGTTGGTGCCTCGACTTGGGTGCAAATATTGAATTATTTGTGCTGATATTTTAGTAATTAATACAAGAAACAATAAAAAAACAACAATCAACAACATCAACGACAATAAATATAAATGATCTCAGTTTGCATTCCATGCATCAGTTATATTAGATGGTACCGCGGTACATAATGAAGCTCTAAATGATCGTAGTTTTCCAAAATGTCAGGATTGATGATTCACTTTGATAAAATGCATGCAGTTTGGATTGGAGCAAAGATATATAGTACAGATTCGATCAAAACAAGATAAAAATTATGTTGGGGTAGTAACCAATTTAAATTATTAGTCATCATTATTAACGCAGATCTTTACAGAAACCCAGATATAGACAAGTCTGAAAAAATATCAAAGATAAATAGTCTTATTAAGCTATGGAAACGTAGATACTTGACACTCCTTAGAGAGAGCACAATTATCAAAACTTTATTATTACCAGATTTAAATAATTTAATCATCAGTCGTCCTTACCAAAGTGATTCCATTGTAGAAATTATTAGAGACTTATTTAAGGCATTTCTATTGGAAGGACAAGATACAATTATGAGTAATGCTGTAATCAAACAGTATAACGACGGAGATTTACAAATGATGAATAGTAAAGATTTTATAGTTGGATTAAAAGCAACATGAATAAGAATACTCACTCTTGAAAATGGCAAAACACAATAAAACATACATGTATCATCAATTAAAAATACAATATAAATCTAGGAAAGCTTTATTCAGAATCCTTAATAAACAATATGCTTAGTATTTTATGAAAATATGTCCCGAAAGCACACATGACTATTTATAACTGATCAGCATAATCCGACAAAAAATCATTTGTGTCTAACCCGCTTTATTATAATCATAATATATTGTGTCGACAATGAATATTTTATAAACAAATGTAAGACAAAGGCATTATATTTATTTATGACTTAATCAATGAGATATACTCGCATACCGACAAACAATTTATTAGACTTTATATAAATTAGATTTTATACAATGTAATAGAGTTATTGCCGCAGTAAAATTATTTTCAAACAAATACATTTGTAAAATTATTATGTTTACCTATTCCTATTATTCCAAGCAATATTCAACATTATCTTAAAAGCAAAAACGAATCACAAGACGTATACCATATATTAAATGATAATTCAAGTAAAAAAATTAAACTAACTAAATAAAATGTGGAGAAATATATTCTAACAAAAAAAAAACATGGAAGGATATATATACTGCCCCATTTAGATACGTACATAGTACGACATTACAATGGTTTCAATAAGAATCGAATAAAGACTACCTCCAACACATCGATGGTCATGTCCTGAAACACAAACTCTGCTTTAGAATGAAAACACTGACTATTAACAGGCAATATTTATATTTAGCGTTGGAAACAATGTATCTCCTGCAAAGCTGCTTATATCATTTTAGAAACTAAATATATGTATTGAATAATTAAAATCTAAAATATGTCTTGAATGCATTGCATAGCAATGTTACGAACATAATAAAATATATAAATCAAACAAATAGACTGCCTGAAATCCTGATAAAAACTTCGTTCAGGTACACATCTGAAATAAAATTACCATCTGTTTCAATAATAGTAATCGATAGTAAAGGAAAACGATAGAAGGTTAAAAATAATGATGGAGAGATCATTTTTTCTCAATGTTGTTTATTTACATCGTTTTTTTAACATTAAATTATGGAATTATTTTTGTTATCATAGTAGTCTTAAGCTTTTATTTTATTATGAACTCTTCCCCAAAAATGAAGTATGTAAGTATACTTGCATCGTAAAGTGTTCGATGGGATGGCCATCTCTGACTCCCAAAACACTTATTCACGGGGGGGATTAATTGTGTTACCAAATTGGTAACTGAATAAATAATAAAAATAAAATAAATTCTTCAACAATTTTGATGATGATACTGAAGGCTGAAATACAATATATCAAACTGTATCAGTTCTTTTGATCAAAATTATATAAACCACAAAATTGTCCCGTCCATTTGGTTACGATACATTTGATGTAAAGTATATGACAACACACACTACAAAAACAAAGAAAACACTTCAATAAATTCTTAATTGTTTTAACTCATATAGTGTACAATGTAATTGAATTCAACCATACTTCCATACGAAACACGATTTGTCTAAACAGTCTTACATAATATTAAACAGTTTTTGTTGAAAATAGCATATGTATTTATTTCCCTTTTTTCATTTGTGTAACAGAATGCCTGACGGTACGACAATGCTATCGGTTATTTTTTCAAATAGATTATAAATCACTAATTAATCTTTTCTGAAAAAGTAATATACCTGTAATTTAATATGCACATTGAAGTAATTTACAATGCTATTAACAAACCGTATTTATACATGTATGTTTTCAACGTCTACTACAATAATCATGCTTAATAATTTGAGAATAAATGATGTACGCTTAACTGCTTCATTTCTATTTTTGAAAATAAGTTTTGGAGAAAAAAAAGAAACCGTAATAATTTAAAACTTATACTCCACTTCGCTTTCATATTGATTAGTTTGTGATATCACGATGAATTATCACATTAAACTGTATCGTAATTCCAGTAACTTTTAGTCATACATCCCTGAATCTTTATAATTGAACGGTGCTTGTACTGTTGTGGTTTGTGGGAGAAGTAATCAACACTTCATGAAGTTTATTAATTGTGGTTATTTTATAAATGTTAATACACCAAGTAGAGCACGTATAAAGTACGAATTATAAATAGTAACACATGTAGCCGTAGAACAGCACAATACTTCTTTAAGTCCAGTAATCGTGATGAATGTAGTATCGATGACCAGTAACAAAGTTTCTAAAAATATTAAGTAATCGGAGTATTTCCAATTGTTAATAATTGAAGTAAATAAATTTAGTTGGTTATGGTTTTCATACTTGAATTTAGAATATATAAACGTTTTTGAAATCTTAATAAGAACGGTAAATAAACGGTATAATGACATTACGTCCGAACTCTTTGACTGCCGAAATTAGAATGTATTGTATCGATCGATACTATAGACATAAAGTAGACCGTATTAAAACTGTTGTCATAGAAATTAAGACACAACGCTGACCAGTTTGATAAGCCTTAGATATAGACTAACAATAAAAGGTGCGATACAGGAGTACACTATCTAAAAGCATAATCGCATTGAAGTCTAAGACTACATAATAAAGATGGAAATTAGAAAATGTAATCTACTTAAGGAATTAATGAAATTTTATAGAATAATAAGCCTTTGAATTTATATACAAAATGCAGAGAAACAGCCTTGGAACATGTATATATTTACATTAAGGGTACTCAAGTGAAATTATTCCGCATTGAATTTAGGCAGAAATGTGCCCTTGTATTTTGTCTGATTATACTTAAATATCTGAGTTTAATGTTTTTCATGCATATTTTAATTGTCCCATTTTAGTCACCCAATAGCTTTTGTTTTTAGACAAGCTTCGAAAAGTCGAACGCGTCGACGTTCTAAAGCTCTTGTTGTACTTGTTAATAGAGCATTTAGTGAAATATTTACTGCATACTAATTTTTCGAATGTTATCCCATGTTAACTACATAAATACCACATCTGTCTTTTACTATTATAATGTGCACTCAGTGCAACATATGTGATAACAGTTGCTTCAATTTAAGCAGTATTATTACCCCTGTTATACATAAATTGTGTGACAAGCTAACTTTACGATAGTTATCAGAGAGTTAATTAGTCATTTTGAACAGGATTTATGTAGTCATACTTTACGTTGATATAATGATGAACAAAATCGAATGAAAATGAAATAATACTTTTATTTATATATAAATGCATAATACAGTGTTCGTTAGGATGGCCAACCCCGACACACAACACACATATTCACGGAAAAATAATGCTTAAAACGTTTACTACAATATACATCTTGATACTTTGTTAGAATAAATGAATAACGCTGAACTGCTTTATTTTCATTTCTGAAATTTGTTTATGAAAAAAAAAGTTACCGTAAGAGTTTAAAACTTATAGTCCGCCATAGGGCCTCAAAACAGTGTGATTTTTATACCACCATGCATATGTAAATTATATTATAATACTAGCATATATTGTTTACCTAATCGAGTGAACAGAATCTATTTTACCTATGAACCAAAAACGTAACTTTTATATCGTTGAATTTGTGAGAGAAAACGGTGCCATTATCTGGGCCCCATTATAATGAGGATAGTGATAATGTAAATACTGTCTTATTGTTTAATGAATATATTAATTTGAAATATATATAAATATATATATATATACAAAGCGTCATTCGATTTTTTAGAGACTCACTCTGTATTTGACCTTCATACTTTTAACATTCTAAATGATCACCCTTTGATTGCAATAGTATTGCTTTCTTTCTAGTTAATTTTAGCTCCATTACGAAGGAAACTCAGAGTTTATATATATATATATGGAGATAATTATTTGTGAATAACCAAGACATGAATATACAGACCAGACTACGGCAAGTGCGCCTAGCTACAATGCATAGACACAATATCAAGGCCTCTGCCAAACCAATAAATTTGGTGTCGACCATGACTTATATACTATGGAATTACATGCAACACATCTGGACAGGGTGGACAAATTTATATATCGAACCTACGACCTTTTATTCGAAGGGCCAGTACTACTTCACTACCGCGGTGTTTGTTTCTCTTTGATTGCCACGCATGACAAATCTTGGATTACAAACTACTATGAAAATTTATCTAAAAACTGTACTTTTTAACATTTTATCGTGTTATTTATAACATTCATCTTAAATGCATGTAAATATCTTAAAGTTATTTACAATTTCTCTTGTAGGGTCAACCTTTTATAAAGATAACTTTTTTGATAGCCTGTTTCCAAATCTTATATGAAAACGCATATTTGTAAATACTTGTATGCCCAGTTTCATCTCTCTTAAGTAAAAGGAATATCGGTATATGTCCTGTTAATTATAAGAATAGAGAAGCGTTTGGGAAAACTTCTAAAATTAATTGAAACGTACATTGTAACTGGACGAAAATGAGTATTTTTCTTTTTGTTATTAGGCTTAAAAAAAAAATTGTTTGTTTCCGATTTCATGGCCAAAACAAATAAAATAGGTAGATAGTGATTTTTTTAAAAACCCGATGTTATGTTGTGTTACTGTTTCATCGTGTATTTTTAACATGTTTTGTATAAAAAAAAAATGCATACTCATTTGTCATTTCGGTACAGTATATTCGTATTTGACGACCAGGTGACTTTAAAAGAATATTTAACTGTATTTTGCGAGATAACTCGATGTTTAAACGCAACATTGCTCTACTCCCTTATTTGTTTATATGTAAATAGAACCGTTATGCAATGACGAACAATTTTGATCATTTTTTACTCCTAGCGCCAATTATTGACGACACCATATTGGCGAAAAGTAGTGAGCATTTTATACGACGTTGATAAATGTACGCAAACATATAACAGGAACACAAATACTATAGTAGGGGCTCACAAAATAGGATCCGTCGGGAAACCGGAAACAAACACGTATTGTTATCGTCATTTATATATGCTGGCAGCGTAAATGTAGCAACTACAAATATTTGAACAATCAAATTGAAATATATATATAAAAAACAAATTCAGATCACAATTATAAAAATATATTCACGATACGAGTTATAGAGCATTTAGTTAGTTTAATAACATAGTATCAATATGGGTACATTTATTTATTCACTTCGTAAATAACAAGTTACATTGCAGATGTTTCAATGTTATACAGCAGTTGTTTATAATCAAATATGTTTGACACTGCAACCCATAGTGAAACAAATTTTGGTTTTGTTACACTAAGGGTTACGGTTGCGGCCCTTAGTGTAACAATTGTTACACTAAGCGTATGTTTGGCATTGACATTTGAGTTTAAACGGGTTCACTTAGTGTAACTTTTTTCCAACTATATATTAATTTAATCCTTCTATAAAATGGGGGCATATAGCATACCCATGTTTGTCCGTCCGTCCGCACGCACACATGAATGGGTAATTAAGTGTCTAGGGTTCAGGTTAGTATTATTTTGGAACGGTTAAAAAATAGTTGAAAAAATGTGTGGTTGTTGCTAAATAATTAAAAAGAGCGAGGTCTATTTGTTTAGTCGTTTATTCGGAGAAATTGAACACGGTCTTGAAAATAGACAATAATGAAACAAGTTGTAACATTCCTTAACATGTACCGTTTGTAAGTAATTATAGATACTAGTACTATTTATCTCTAAAAACAATAATCCTCTAAAAAAGCATGCAATGAAACATTTTTTGTTTGTAAGACTTCTTACTTTTTGTTTTAAAATTATCATTATTCCGATATTCAACAGCATATTTACAGCCACATTTGTTAGTTGAGATAAACACGATAAAAATGAACAATATCGAAACGATATGAATGTCCCATTAACTGTCTTTTTATTGTTTTTTAATGTTGACTTTGACACCCAGAATCCAGAAACGAACACTCGTTCGAGGTATCTTGGTTCTGAACACTTATATGAAGTTTCATCAAATTTGATTAAAAATTCCAGCGGAAAAACAGACGTTCTGGTGGAAGTGATGTTGTGGGGTGCGGTTTTATATGATATAAAAACATCTTCTTTTTATAAAACAAAACAAAACCTATTTTCTTTCTAATCCTAATGCCACAAACCTTGAGATCCAACCCTAATGACACTAAAAAAGAATGACAAAAGGTGAAAAAAAGTATAAGAACAATGTGTAAAAATGAAATTAACCCCACAATGCCATTCTGTACGCATTTTGCACTTGTGGGTGCACGTTTGCACCCCACAAGTACCAAAAACCACCACAATGCCATTCTGTTCTGGCAACGCAACCGACAACTGCCGCTCCAGACGTACGGACAAACGAATAGACGGACGGTACGACGGACGGACAGTGATATCACTATATCCCCCTCACCCATCCCATTTCAAGGCGGTTGCATAAACAATATTTATCAGTATTAAACATAAAGTGTATGAGTTATGTAATATGCCATCATTAATATGTAGGGATATTATAGAGAAGATGATTTCTTATTATTTTTTTACATATTGTATCGCCCTTTAGTGTAACAAAATATTTTGTTACACTAAGGGATGCGATGTCAACACTTAGTGTAACAATTGTTACATTAAGGGTTTTTGTTACACTAAGGGTTACCACTATGCTTTTAATAAATCAATAGTTTAATAATATGCAACTTTCCTATTATACTTTAAACTTTATAATACTTTAAAGTCTCTCGATGGATTGTAAATGGATCGTCCTTGTTAAGAAAAAAAACTTTGTGTACTGTATATTATCTTGAAGCAGAATTGGTCCTTGTTCCATAAACATTAACATGTCATCTGAGTTTTAAACATTAACACTATTTGTATTATTTGTGAAATAGTCATTTATCTTACAAGAGCACCGCTGTTCGCAATGAAATAAATCGGACAGTATTGCAGTACATAGGTTAGGGACCACTCATGGTAGAGGTTGTATATTTGATCCCAAGGTCGACACGATGGTCTTAAAAAACAACGCGTAGTAATAACGCTAGTTTTTTATTAGAACATTACCCGTGTGTTGTTGAAATATGTATAACATTTCGTAATTAATATATAATTTTCATGATTCAAAAATGATACTCATTGACAGACACTTCTTAAAAACATGAAACGCCATGTATGTATATGACTGTGTACACTGTAAATTAAATTACATACGTAAATGTGTCAAGTTTTATTGTTTTGAAAGGCTGAATATTTCAAATCGAAGTATAACATACACACTATTTTAATTTATAAAGGTTTTTTGTCGAGCATAGATTAAAGTTAAATCATGTGTTACAAACAAAAAGATACAAAATAGAGTTATCTTCCGTTTAATAAAATATTCCAGACGATATCTATAAAAAATAAAGAACAATATTTGGTCCAGCAATAAAAAATTAATATAACTTAGTTTGAGCTGATCACGGTTTCATGTTCACTGGTTGCTAACGATGTTGTAAGTCAGCATTAAATTATTTACAGAGAATACTATTCTTCTTCAGAGTATCCAAATGAAATAATGCGCATGGATGGAGAGTCTATAGAAAAGTACAAACAAGCTCTAGCTGAGGGATGTGAGGCTGTACATATCATTCGGGTTATGGTAATAGGACATTTTAACGTCGGAAAGACGACACTGACAAAACGTCTTCTAGGGAATACATACGATACAATTTCCCAGGACAGTACAGACGGTATCGATGTGCATTGCAAAAGATGTAAGGTCGAGCTTAAAAGTGGGCAATGGACTTCAATGACAGAAGGTAAGTTAATTTTGCTAATACATGCATTCCACGTGCTACTTTAATAATAGGAAGTGATTTTACACTGGTTCTAGTACAATTGCATATGGTGTCATTAACATTCATTTAATAATAAATAACCAGTAAAAAAGTTTTAAATATTTAAAAATGTGGAAATGAACTCTTGATAATGAATAGATCATACTAACCAAATGGCTCTATTGCGAAGAAAACTCAAAGCTTATATGAAGTCTGCGTCCTGCATATAACCAGTGCTTGGTGTTGTTTATTGAAAGAAACCGCGTCGAGCTAGGAAGTGAAACTGGCAAGAGTGGCCAACAATTTATCCACTGCAATTTTGTCCCACTTAATTGTGCAATCCTTAAAGACTCATCACCGGGTCCGATTAGCTCAGTCGGTTACGCATCTGATTATCAATCCCAGGGTCGTGAATTCGAATCCCCGACCGGCAACAGTCTCCTTGATGATTGATATACAACATTGTGTCTCATAGTCATTTGTCTCTCACCGCTGATTTAAGTGGGAAAGTTATCAGTTACTTGCGGAGATAGTGTGTGCTCGAGAACTGATTTACCTTTCAGGATCCCATAAAACAGTAGTTAGGTTAACTATCGTCTGTAAGCCCTTGATGACAAAAATGACCCTAAATATTGAATCAATCAATTAAAGATCTATTAATCTTACTAGTAGGTGAAAATCAATGTAAATAGTTTGAAGTTATTCTAATGATGTTTTCGAAACATCGATTGAAATATTAGCCATTTTCAGACAAGGACAAATCGTTTTTTAATAACAAAATCCACCTTACAAAGACATTTATGGTAACCATTGGTATAAAGCATGATTTACTTAACCATACCATGCCTCAATTAATGAAAAAAAACAAAAAAAAGGTACAATACAAGACACTTGATAAACGTCTAGATGATGTTAAATATGAAGACACTGTCAAATCTTTGGAATAAACATTGTCTTCTTTTTATAAATATCAGAGAACGCCGAGCTCAACAACGGTTGCACCACTAAATGTGTTATTTTTGAAAAGGATTTCACTTATTAAGTCAAACATAGAGCGTTTATAAAAACAGGAACAAATGTAACCAAAACATGATAGATAATCAGTAAAATATATATCATTTTCAGTATGTCATCAATATAAAATATAAGACCAAATAAAAGCCTGGAGGATTTAAGTTTAAAATGGTGCATGGAATTATACACAAAATTGTTGTTCCGTTGACATGTCTATTAAAAGCGGCAAATACGATTAAACTTCTAATATGAGACAATTTTTGCTCGGAAATGTTTTCGAGTTGATTTTTTTAACTGAACATAAGTTACATAACACGCCACGCAAAACCATCATTCTAATTGTTCACTCCGTGGGCAAAAATAAACTGTATGCGTTTCCACTCCGCGTGCTGAAAATATTGCCGCCGAGTCAGTTTGCTGCGTTACTTGGAGTATAAATCGCTGTCACTCCAAATAACTGCGCTTACAACTACAGATATATGTTGTTGTTTATTTACGTTCACAATATATTTACATAAAATATGTTTGGTACGAATAAATGTAATATATGACAATAGGGAGATTATGTATGAGTGTTAACTTGATGTTAATAACTTCGTATATCAAAGTTGCATGACCCGAAAGTATTATACTTTAAATGTAATATTACAAGTAGATGTGTTTGATTAAGCACATGTAGGCCTCTTCATAGTTTTTTTTAATAGTATTTAAGTAATGAAAGTATTACAAT
Source organism: Panopea generosa (assembly GCA_029582155.1). Classification (NCBI taxonomy): domain Eukaryota; kingdom Metazoa; phylum Mollusca; class Bivalvia; order Adapedonta; family Hiatellidae; genus Panopea; species Panopea generosa. Next base: position 41,034,367 of record CM055912.1, read on the forward strand.
TATTTAATCAAATTAATTTATAATCGATACATAGCATACAGTATCATTAACATACAAAAATATGAAGTGTTATTTCATTTAAAAATAATAATTGATATTGATAACAATAATAATAATAATTTCTTTAAATTAAGAAGGTAGCTCATTCAGAAAAAACGCCAATAGCACCACACAAATTGAAGGTGATATTTTTTTCAGCGAGGATTTCTAACAACATGAGTACAGAACAATAGATCACGAACAAAGCCTGATTAAAATTATTACTGTTTTGATAAAACCATAAAAATCATTGACATACATAAAATGGTTTGGAGATTCACAACAGCAAAATTACTTGTATGACGGTAGAACAATCATATCAAAGAAATGTATCATCGGTAAATACTTTTTTGTCGTTGGTTACTAAAACAATGATTTAGCACATTACATATTCATATTCGATTTAAAGAAAAAAGTAACCATTGTCGATAAATTATTTCAAACGAATTTTATATATTATCCTAAATTTTGCTTTCAACGTCATCGCTCGCACTTAAAAAAAGTTATCGCCAATAAAAATGAATACTTTTATGTTTAGACATATCGCTTGGAAGTCAAAACTGCCACTAACCATAACGGTCCCACTTAAACAGCCTTATGCTATTTATGCTGTACAGAATATATGCTACCGACATTCTGCTTAGCTCACAATTAGCATATTTCACCCCAGGTTTTATGACCCCCTGGTTAATGTCAGGATAACCCCATTACGCAATATTGTCGTTATTTAGGAAGTAAATGTCAGTGGTAATTGTTCCATATGTTATACACAGTAAATGACAGCTGTGACTGGTGATAACAATTAAAAGAATATCCTTCCTAAGTTGTGTCTAGAAAGTATTTCTTTGCGACTTTATATTTATTAAGATTTTCCAACTATGCATATTTATATCTCAAATGTTATTTGTCCCTTCACGTAACATGAACACTGTCCATAATACCTCATTAATATGCATGTACGATTACAAGATCCATGACCGATTAGCTCAGTCGGTGGCGTGTACGTAGGGGTCGTAGTTCGAATCATAGCCTGGTCAGTCTCCGATGATTGGGAGGACCACCCCCATATACAAAGTTAATGTACCAATGGCATTTAAATAATTTACCTCTTTCATTCTTCAGTTTGTCAGTTCTTTAATGAATATATCTTCTGATTTCTATTAAACATGAGGAAAATAAAAAGTAAAGAGAAAAAAAATTATGGTAATAATAAACACAACATTTGGATATGGTGGGCATAGTGGTGGGGGTTGCCAAAACAGGTAGAAGCAAATAACAACAACATTTAAAAGTTGTGTTTGTTTTGACTTCGATTGTCAAAAATGAGAGTTTTTTTCATAAACTTTAAAATAAAAGAATCATAAACAAAAACAGATTACAAAGAAACATGTTATCTTACAAATATAAGTTGAAGTATGGTACTCCAGTCCTCCACGGATTCATCAGACAGTCCTTTCTTAACTGATATAAATCTGTTTACTTCAAACATGGATTTCATACTCCTTAGGATTTTTTTATAGGAAGGGGTGTCATCCAGTCATCTACTTGCATAGATATATTGTTTTATCTCAAGATAATCAAGTTCTTTGTTAATGTTTTTTTGTAAGTTATTAAACCTAAAACAGATGTTGGATTTAATTCCATAGGACTTGAATATTTGATTTATTTAGATGCATTGTTACATTTGATAAATTGCTTGTGTATGAGAGCAATGCCAAAATATATGTTGCAATGTTTCTGTGTGCTTCTTACAAAAGGTACATTTTTCGTTTGATTTAATCTTTATCAAAGTGCGGTACCTATTATTTGGGAAAATTTGACGTAGAAGTCGATATTGTAACCCTTTGAGTTTAGTGTCTCTTGTGACTTGGAAAGGAATGTAACAGTGTATATTCCAGTCACTTTCATTTATTTCATACATTTCATTTCATTTACTGTGACTTGCTGGTTTCTCATTATTTCTATTCAAAATGGCATATAATGGTTTAGTCCCAGTTTTATTTTTTTAAGAACCCTACACTCGTGTGATGGAATGAAAGGATTTGGTTCCTTTTTATGCTCACTTTTGAGTTGATTGACGTTTTTAAATTATTTGATTGTTGTTGCAATGCTCCGCAAATGTAGATAGTTATAAAAAATATGGAGAAAAAAAAAAAATAAAAAATCCATTTACCATTAATATAAATTAAGTCATTTATACAAATTATGACTTTATCATACCAACACGCTGTTTTTCAATCACCATACAATCATTATATAAAAGTGGGATTAAAACATCTTTCCAAAAGTCTTCTTTTAGATTTTAATATTTTTTCTGCGTAATGTTTACCAAAATTTTTATTTAAATCAAAATATGAGTTACACAGATGTTGCCAAAATCCATCTGAATTGTATGTCTCTTGATCCAAGTAATTTTAGGTTAATTATAAAAAAACGATAAATTGATCATTTTCAAATCTCCTTCAAGAAAATGTTTTGTAAAAACTGAATTTTTAATTTTTACTGCTACCAGACAAAGACATTTGTATAAAATGTCATTTATTTGCTTATTTATTGATTTATTTCCTCTAGACTTGGAATAGAAACAAAAATATGTTTAAGTAACAGAATTAAGAGACTTTTAATTACAGTTATTTTTTCCTAATGAACTTAAAATTTTCTGTTCCTAAAGCCAACTGAGTTTGTTGTTGTTTTTTTTCTATTTTTTCGTTATAATTCAATATAATCATTTATCCAAATCCACATTAAATTTTATTTCAAGCAACTAAAATTCAGTTTGACCCCAATAAAGTTTTCATATTGTTTTTATCGAATGTGTGCTGTATTTTTTTAACAAATCCATGTCACTTGATTTTTTTCAAAATTGATTTTCAGACCTGATATTTTGGGAAAATAGTGTACTTCTTCAAGAGTTTCATTAAGTGGGCTATCAGAATCATCTAATAGTACTAAGGCATCATCTGCAAATTGCGATAGTTTATATTCTATTTTACAAAAAGAGTTCCAAATCATTCTTTAATTTTGTAACTCATTAACATTATTTTGATTTAAATATATTTCTATGTGATTTTTTTTCAATAAATTCTTTTTCTGTTGTTTTTGTTGTTGTTTTAATAACTTGCATATGCAATCGGTTTTCCTCGTCGCTCCAATATTAAGGTTTCATGAAATAATAATAAGTTAATAACAAATTGTATATTTTCATTGGTTATGTCAGATAAAATTTATGTATTATAAACTGGTAAACAATACTGCTTTTTTATTTTATCTACTTTGTCATTGATTATGCTTAATCAATACAGAAGTGAGTTGTGCTTCCATAATCCCTTACCATGTTATGTCCCATTTAAACCAATTCTTAGATTGAATGGTCAGATTTATAACTAGATTGAATGTCACACATCTTAACATATGGATCAAAATCAGTTTAGGTATAAAATTTGTGTATCAGTCATTATGTTTAAATAAAAATGTAAATTGTGCAACTACTTTTGAACATGCGGTATGATCTTTTTAATTTCAACTCTGTACGGCAACACAAATGGGCAAGTTACATGGGAAATGTTTGGGGGAAATGTGTACAAACATAACACATAGTGTATATAAGACTCCGGGTGAAGAGATTATGTGTTTTTGCCAATAACAATAAAGATCAATAATTACAATTATTACATATCGACACACTCACATACTAGTAAACATAAACGCAAATAAACATACACACTTATTTAAAAAATATCAAGTATATATCCTGATCAACAGTAAATATCATTTATACTTACAGATGTGTGTAATTCCATGACACTTTGCATATGAGACATATCTGAATATACAGTAGTCCATGTTATTTTAAACGGTCCACACAGTTAGTGTTATATTTGTAATCTATTTACAGTTAAATGGTACATAGTGATTTATGTTGTCCAGTAGCATAATTAATCCTCAACGAAATTGTAACTGTGACTATTAAAAAGGTACCATCATTATCCTATTGAAGATATGTTAATTTAATTGATTGAATTAAGTTATAAGATCCAATTTGTGCTCAAAAGAGCAAGTAAAACACTTCCAATTAAACACACACACTCACTCAAACAAAAAACAAAAATATCCCATAATTACACATTTTATTTAACAAGAAATATCCAAAATTTTAATTACTGTCTTGATTGCATCTGCACAATACAAAAGGTCCTATCACCTATGAAGTTGCGTGCATAATTGCATTCACAATATCATAAATGTCAAATATACGTCGATGTCCAGCTTTGGTATTTCCATATACGGCCCCGTTAAAAAACCAGGCACTATCCATGTCTGGATGGAGGTGGTGTATGTTGATTAATTTTTGGTTGACGTTTGTTACATCGTCCTCCAGTCTATGTTTTGCTTTCTTTATTAGTACTGGCCTTGTCATGCCAGCTTTACTGGGGATGCGATGTGTTGCTATGATCTGATCTGGACTAAGTGCAATATCACCATACCTTTTTAGTGTGTTACAGAACTTCGTAGTAAGCCTTCATTTCCATCTGCCGTTTGGTAATGTTCAGTATTTTCACATTATTTTTTTCGAGAGAACTGCTCGTTGTAGTTGTATCTTTTATTTTACTCTCGCGCTAGTGTTTCATTTGTGTAGATACTTTCCTGTAATTTTGCAAGTTTATTTTCAGTACTGCTCTCATAGGACTTGTTTTGTAGCTGAATGTTTGCGTTCCTCCCTGACACTACACATGTTTTTAGTTAATGTGTCAAATTGGTGGGTGATAATGGCGAATTTCTCAGCACTATTGTTGGCGACTTCCGAGTGAGCGCAATGTGTTGGCTGTGTATTAGTAAGTAAAAGATTCAGACTTGCCTTTGTGTCAGAGGACATATAGTTACTCCTTGCTTTCTCTTTGAGCCTTTTCCCTGATCACTCACTCATTATGTCCAGCGGTGAGAAGTTCTCAGTAACAGTAAGATAAGTCCAGTAACAATGGTTGTAATCAAACTGATACCCGCACATTGGCAGGGAAAGTGTCTAAAGTACTAAAGATTATGTAAACCAGGTAATCAAGGTAGATAATATGTATATTTCTTCCAATATCTCCAAAGTTCACTCATTTGTTCGATGAAATTTTTAATGCATTATCAGATGTCCTTTATAACTGTCACCATCACAAGTTTGTCACTAATAGTCGAAGAGCGCATTTTTATATGAAGCCTAGAAATAGGTGCACGTAGCACCGTTCGTACAGAAAGGTTTGACTTCATAATCTGTTAGTTAGGATGCCCAAGAGATATTGTAAGACCTTCAGTACTAAAGAATTGTGGTATAAATTTTAAGTTTTGGGGCTAAATACATCGAAATATATAAAGAAACTGGTGCTTTTGGGAATAATGGAATAAAACCTAAAATTAAACTTCCACTCCTGTTTTTTTTCTGATTTGCACTATTTCAGATTGATTACAAATAAAAATGTACTTGTACATAATAGCTCTATAAGTGGCGAATCTAAAATCTAAGATTTCGTGGAATGGGTGGGGGCAAATTCTCATTTTCGGACCGTTTTTTGTTAACTTTTTACAAAATCTGATTTTTTAGCCGACAGGATCCATAAATGTATTTATCTTACATCAGTCTGTTAAATCATGTGTAAGCACATTTTACTTTTTCATATTGATAACAAATAAAAAAGTATATACTAGCTCTATAAGTGGCGAATCTAGAATATATATTTCATGCAATGGGTGGGGGCAAATTCGGACCATAACAAAATTCTGAATTTTTGGTCGATATGGATCCATAAATGAATCCATCTAACTAGACTCAGTGTTGTTATTATTTTTTCCTTTTCTCAATCACTGTTACTTAAAATACAATACTTAGGCCTTTGCATAGGGCACGAGGATCGTTGTATATTCTTTACATCTCAAAATAGACCAGATTAGATATAACAGAGTCTCCTATTTTCAGACTATGCTTACCAAGGTTTTTTATCAGAAATAATACCCAATTTAATAAAAGTAGATAATTAAAAAGTATATGTATATACAATATAAAGGTGTTTATTGATATATTTCAGTATGATAAACTAGCAAAAGCATGTAAACATCATCTGACCCAGTGTCTGATTCACATACATGAGTAATGCCCTTTAAACATTTTTCACGTGCCACACATATACAAGCCTCAGTACAAACTAGATTATTAGCTTTACTGGTACAAATCAGCCCTTTAAAGTGCTGATGTGTTACATTTACATGATGTTTGCTAAACCAATACACTAAGAGCACCAGAATAACTTTCAAAGTACCGTTTTTTGATACCGACCTCTTCCAACGAAGAGATTGCTAGTAAAGAATGCTTCCAACACAGTGATTGAAAGTAAACTAAGTGATACCTTAGGCTTTTTGACAATAGTGACATATTTTGTTTCGCAGTCTCTTTTGACAGAACCTTCGATATCTGCCATCATCAACAGCACATTCAAGGTTATTGGGCAAATACAAGGTACAGACGTACTTCAGATTAACCTAACTGCCCCAATTCTTCTTGGTGTAGGTCAGAGGACTTTTATAGATTAAGAGCAATTAACTTGCTTATTTCAACTAAAGAACTTGTACTATCACATCCAGTGATACATTGAAATACAGGTAAGACAAACCATATGGATTGGCCACAGCCTTCTACGACATCATGAGTAGGAATTGGGATCAACTTCAGCATCATACGTACGTCTGCTTCCTCAGTATCGGATGTGAGATATTCTACATTTTATCGATAGGATAGTCGATGTATCCAAATCACTCTTGAACCCACCACCTGGAGGAAAATTGCTTTCCAAGCAGGCAGTTTTCAGGTCCACTTTACACCACCTGTCACTGAGAATCCAAAGTCTCCAACCGTGACCGTATATCCACCATTAACTATTTGAATGATTGCCATTCCATCTATGAAAGCTGTAAATCAGATGTTGGAAATCTTACATACACATTTGCTTCTGTCTATAGCTCCGTAAGTAATAAACTAAAAGCCGGTTTTCTCAAAGTTCCATCTGTGTGTACAAGAGAGAATGAAACAGTTGATAGTTCGTAGATCAGAACGTCTTTAAGAAATACTTCTCTGGACGTGGATGCACTTATCAATCTACCAACCGATTCTTTATTGACACTTACAGTTGTAATCATTTATCTTTAAATTTGACAAATTGTTTACAGTTTTGATAGAATGAAAACTGTTTTCAATTTCACAAGTAGCAGTGACGCTTTTGTATTTGTATTCAGTGTTTCATCAATAAACTTTTCCATGTTGTATCTTCCAATCGTCTCACTGGTCACAATAGATGTTTAAACATATCTGACGGCATAACGACTCTTGTTGCTTTATTGGCTAATCTGTATCATCTCCATCTGTTTGGCGTTTGAAAAGAAATGGGTTTGTCATTAGTCCTGATATTAACTTGCGAACAACTTCTTCATCATTGTTCTGTCATCTCTTTCCGGATTATTTTTGTGTCCCTTTTACAACATTTTGTGACTGAAGATTTAGATGCTCTTCCATGGTTGGTCAGAAACTATCTTTCTTAAGCTCCTGGTCGTTTGGTTATTCCAATGATTCTAACACTTTTCTTAGGATCCGGATTCATTGACTGTTTAAGAGCAATGTCCGCCGAAACTGGATTTAACGGGTGATTTATTCGGCAAACAGTGTGGTTTCTTTAACAAACTCTTCAAGATCTATCTCATTCTACATATATACCCTTAAATGTCAAACAGTGTCAATGACTCAGTAGACATTTACTTGTAAAGCATATACGGATATATATATCAACGAATGCCAGAGCTTAAATAAATCCAGCATACATACAAATATCTTATTTTCAATTACTATAGAAAATGGCATTTTTTTCCGATTGTTAACCCAAATGTGTCACACAGTGACAATTACTCGGTAGAAGTTGACTTGTCAAACATATATGTATTTACATTAATGTATTGCAGAGCTTCAATAATCCCAGCATATATAAAAATATCTCAATTTTAATTATTTCTGAAAATGTTTTTTTTTTCCATTTTTCCTACTTTTAACCCAAAGATGTAACACAGTGACAATGACTCAGTAGAACATGACTTGTACAGCATAAATGTGTATATAGCAATGTATTGCAGAGCTTCAATAAACCCAGCATTCATAAATATATCTTAATTTTAATCATTCTAAAAAATGGCGATTTTTTTCGATTTTTCCTATTTTAACCCAAATATTTCACACAGTGTCAATGTGTCAGTAGACATTGACTTGTATAGCATATATGTATGTATATCAATGTATTGCAGAGCTTCAATAAACCCAGTATACATACAAAGGTCAGATATAATGATCTATATGTATCTACCAGAAGTTTCCAAGTGACACACCTTTTCTGTCCAAGGGGTGCATCGTGAGATTTTTTGCGTTTGTTTCCTCTTGGACTATAATAAGACACTATGAAATATGTTTTTGATTGATTTATAGTACATGTATATGACCCTTTATTTTCATTCGTTTCTCATCACCGATTCAAGTGGATAGGTTATCAGTTAGTTGCAGAGATAGATGTGCTTGTTTCATTGTACTATTTATATGCTCTCCTGAAAATTGTAGAAAATAAAATTATCAACCGTTAAGTGATTATGACAAACGTCATTCTATTTTTTCCTTTATTTTTACTACATAGTTGTGTTTTGAAAACCCATGACAAAAACGGCCGACTATTGTCCCACTTTTCGAAGATGCTGATCGTTAGTAAAAGCATAATCTAATTGATACTCACAATTATAATGATTGTTACAACACCCATACTTACAATGAAAATACAACAACTGTATAACGCGACAAACATGCAGTAAATGGGGGAGAATATAATGCTTTTCCCATGTATATATCATGCATTCCCCATGTATATACAAATTATAATCACATAAAGGAATAAAAGAATACTTAGCGTCATATTAATGCCATCGAGGGCTAGCAGATGATCAGTTAACCTAACTACTGTTTCCTGGGATCCTGGAAGGTTAACCAGTACTCGAGCACACCCCATCTCTGCAAGTAACTGATAACTTTCCCAATCAGCAAATCAGTGTGAGAAACGAATGGCTATGAGACGCAATGATATATATCAACTATCACGGAGATTGTGGCCGGGTGGGGATTCGACCCCTGGATTGATAGTCAGACGCGTTAACGACTGGGCTAATCAGGCTTAATCATATTAAATAATAAAACATCAAATCATACACTATATCACTCTTTGAGGAGTTGCAAGAGACTGACAGGCTTATTTGTCTCATTTATTCATACATAGTTTTCAATTTTTACAATAGCAATTATTAATAAAACATGTACCTGTTTTTACATATACTATATATACACATATGTATGCGATACAATTTGAGCCACTATCGTTAGTCGAGAGCACGATGTGCCTATAAATATACATACGTATTTAATGTTCTATTAGTGTACAAAGCGAAAGATGTTAAAACACTGAGTATTTGAAAAATGCACCAAGATGTCCATATAAGTGCTTATTAAAAATGTTTTAAGAAACCAGTTAGCAACTTGTATCAGATTTGTTATGACATAACTAACAACCAATATGAATTCCTGTACAATACCAACAATAAAGTAGGTAGATATAACAATTATACTTTATTAAAATATATTATAATTATGTACACTAGAAAACAGTCTACTTGTATAAAAAATCTTGATCTCAGCTACTATATTTGAAAGCAGATTTTGGCATAAAATTTGAATTATTAAATAGGAAAATAAACTTAAGTTTGTCTGTATTGTTATTAAAATTTACTTTAAGTTTAGAACCATGATCAGTCAATTAATTGTAAGCTTGTGTCATTATACGCTGGACATGAATCCCATTGTCTACTTCGTATCTACAAATGGTCGGTTCACGCCGCGAGATAACTATGATGCGTTAATATGTGTTTATAAGCGGAAACTTCGTGAAAAAAAGAGTAGAATTATGGTTATGCGTGGCGCGTACTGTACTTTAAACTACCTTTCTTGCCGATTGGATTCATTAATATTAGTTGAGTAGATTGCTAAAGTAAAGGTACACCAATGCAGTGATTTGAAATTTAAAAATAAATATTGTTCTGAATTGAACCATGTCACTGTATACATTTAGTACAATCGATTGCAAATTATCAGGAGTTTGGTCTTTGAGCTTCAAACAATACAATAAAGGTAGTAGACTTGAATCCTAGGCTTATATAACAAGAAATGAAATTAAAATTGTTACCGACTTCTAAGACGACATTATAAAACATTGAAGGACCGTTAACTCTTATTAACTCTTAAGTTGTCGAATACTTTATACATGCAATCTCCTGTGTTAAAAATTATACAATATGACCAATAAATTGAAAAATATGAGCGGATAATTCACAATTAACCAAAACATGTAGATAACAATAAGCATATACATGTAGAAAGCTGATAGGTTACAAAAGTATACGCTGTCACAGTATCTCCAGGAACTATCAGGTAAAACACTGATAAAACCTAACAACACAATGTAACATCTAGTTTATGCATTCTGTATGACGAGCCATTGTAGAAAATTTGGTTTGATGGTAGATTCATAATTACTGAGAATATTACAAAGTTGCTATGAAGAAAACAGTTACAGAGTTTAATAGTATCATACATGTTGTAAATATATGCAAGAAGTTCAATACTAGGATTTGACAAAATACATTCAAGAAAAGACGGATACCAATTTATTTTAAAGTACTATGATATCTAAGTGTTTGTCAATAAATGTGTAAAACAAACGCTTAAAATCCCACATGTGGGGTTAAAAATAATACCCAATATGGCAATATTGAATAATATTGCTAAATTAAATATAATTTCATTTCAGAAGAAAAGTCCGATGATATTTCAGTGAGACTGCAAAAGGTTTTAACTGATTTCAGTAAACAGATTGATGCAAATGAACACCAAAATTCTGCTGGTATCGGTATATATATGTTTTTTTAAATTACAAAATGTATTTATTTGTATAAGTGAGTAATAAGAGAACAAGCTTGCCTTCATTACTAATCTTCTTGTGTCGTCATAGCGTTACATTGGTCAGAGTATGTTATGTATCAGATATTTGCATTTGCAAGTACAGTTTTTTATATAAGTTTCGTCTGTGTTGTAGTCATTGCTTATCCTTTTAAAAGAAATGGTTTAAATATAAGTAGAAGGGATCTTTAGGAGTATGCACAAAATCCGTTGACATGTCTATTATATGTAACAGCGGCACATACAGTTAGAACTGATCATGTCGAGCATTTGGTCACAAATGAAGCAGGTTTACCAAATACATCCACAAAAGATCCGCGAAATTCAGACATTTTTGTGTACGGAAGTGTTTTCGAGTTGAGGTTAGTTGTATAACTGGACATAACACATATTTTTCCTCCATTTCTTGCCAGTTGGATGCACTAATACTAGTTGAATAGATTGCAAAAGTAAAGGAACACAAATGCAGTGGTGATTAGACATTTTAAAAGAAAATATTATTCTAAATCGAACCATGTATGGAATTATATAAATACATCCTGTTGTATTATGACGTTTACATTGCAGTTGAGCCTTTAGGCCACATACACTACAATAAAGGTAGTGGACTGGAATCTTAAGCCAATATAACAAGAAATGAATGAAAATTGTTACCGACTTTTAAGACGATATTAAAACAAGTGATGTCAAATTACTGAGAATATTATTAAACTGCTCTTATAAAAAACAGTTTTAAAGTGCAATGGTATCAAAGTGTTTATCAATAAATGTGTTAAACAAGCGTTGGAAATCCGACAGGCGTGTTAAAAATGACACTCGATATGAATTGCAAAATTCAATATAATTTCATTTCAGAAGAAAAGTCAGAAGATACTTCAGAGAGACTGAACCCAAGAATTGAAATCGTTCGAATAGGTAACGTAAGACCTCTTACTTAGAATATTGATCATACGGAATCGTGTTAATCCCATCATCTATAATATATCTTTAATTATCGAAACACGACAAACTAATTTTATTTATTTCATAACTTTTTACTCGATGTTAAGCTGACTTTATTGTTTTTATCGTGTGTAATTTTTTACTCTCATTTAATAACGTATCTTTATAATCCTCGTGAGTTATATTTTTTTAATAACACCTTTAGTCACCCCCTTACATTTTTTAACATCTCTACTTCCTAATTCTTACTCCTTAAACCAACAAATTCAGCAACTGGAATCCCGGCAGCCTCATCTTTCATTTTTCCGATAACCTTTTTGTTATTATCAAAAAAGAATGGACTGTCTCTCGGGTAAACGCTATTATCAAAATGATCTTTATCCTCTTCCAAATCTTTATGAATATCTTTTGGGTTTTTTTCGTAACATAAACTGTTTGTGTCTGTAAATAATAATTTTGCTCTGTATTTTTTTAAAAAAATTATTGTTATGAAAATCATACATTAAATATTTACTTAATTCTAAAATAGTCATCCAAACATAACAAGGTCGGTTAAGAACCAACTCCTCTTTTATTCTGTTAATTCCAAATAAGTCATTGTTAAACATGTGTCCTGATATAAAGGTTGGTCTAGCGACATGTTTTACTAATACCTTTTAATCTGTTGTTAATTTTAAATTTATTCTTTTTCTTAAGTTTTCCATCGTTTTACCAAACACCGAATTGTTCATGAGTTTAAAAAAATATTTTAAAACGCGTTTTTTGCTTTACTTCTTTTTGGGTATTAAAATCAGTATATTCTTTTAACCAAGGACTTTCATCAAATATAATACTCTATGAATCTTACCCAACTTTATTCCAAGACTAAGATATAAACGAAGATTTTTTTTATGAATAACATATGTTTTCTTATTAAATAAATTAGGAACCAACTTTGTTGTTCTATCACTGCTTATATCATATCAGACTTAATTGTTCGCATTACATTAGTTTTTCAAACCCTGTCTGAAAAAGAAACGAATATGATTTGTAACGAAAATAATATAGAAAAAAAGAAGTTTATAAGAGGAGTTAGTAAGCAATATGATTTTGTTTATATAGACAAACCGAGAAAATTTGTTAAAAGAAATTTCTACAGAATGATATACTGAGAATACATAATAACATATCGAAAATTGAAAAGGATGACAGCAACGCTGCGAAAGGAAAATCAAATTTCGGAATTGTATTAATTCAATATGTTAAAGAAGAATCAGCAACAGACATGCAACAAATGATAATTACCAACCTATCAGCCCCCGTTGATTCTAAGGATGCTGTCCCTAAGTATTGTGTAGTAAAACGCTAGACAAATCTTGTAAAAACAATGAAAACTGAACGAGATATTAGAAATTATTGAAAAGGGGCGACTGATAAAATATTACTTATTCAACAACAGCTATCGGAAAACAAGGAAAAGAATATCGTTATTCATGATGTTTTAAAAAATCAGGTTGAGCTTATGGAGGATGCTTTTGAAAAATTAATTGATGATACGGAAGAAACTGTTATTAAAAAAAATGAGAAAACAATAAAGAAAAGGTTTTGACGAATTAAGGACTAGAGTGTTGATATCAATCAACAAATGGTTGATGATAAAAAACTAGTGGTAAGTATAAATAAATCAACGCAAGAATTAAGAAAATTACAAGAAACGAAGTATGGTCTTCATGTGGGGAGAATGGATAAAGACAGAGCGCAAAAAGATGAAACACAACTCTTATTTTAAAATGAGCAATTACAGATAATGCGAAATTAACTAAAAAGGTTGAATATACTGTTAGTGAGAGTGTGGAATTAACTAAAAGGGTACAAGGCATCGAAAACCAGATATTAAGTCAGGGTGCGGAATTAGATAGAAGAATAGAAGACATCGAGAAACAAAAACTCAGGTGAATATAGCATACTGCTTTTTTCGTTAGATATATGAAGCATTGTGGGTAAGAATTTGATAATTGATGATAACGGTAAGAGAAAATTTATCAATTCCGGTTATTTAAAAAAGTCTCAGATTAATAAATTGAAAAAAAAATTAAAAAGTATAAAAATGACTAATAAACAAATGCAAAATGGAGGATTTCTCGGATTACTTGCTTCGTTGGGAATACCTCTTATCGGATCGCTTTTTGCTGGTATGACAGGGAAAGGCCTCCAAATCGGGTCTCCTCCAGGGAGAGGACTTCAGGTGAGTCCTCCTGGGAGACGGCGAGATCCTATTCTGAGTGGGAAATATAGAAAAATAATTTAATAAACCGATAAGTAGCCTCGATATATTAGAATGGGTTGATTTATTAAAATACACGATTTTACTGGAGTATTTAGTAGAGATACCATTCCACGTTCGCCATTGAGTGTGTGATAATTAATTTTGGTGAAGTGGTTGGTCCTGGAACACAGTGGGTTTGTTGTTGCGATAATATTTATTTATATCCTTTTGGTTTACCCCAACCAAATGAACTAAAACACAATACTCTACAATATCAAGACAAGAACAACGTGTTAAGTGGTTACTTCTGTTTATTTTTTTTATTAAAAACTTACAAGATGGACATATTATGTATGATATTTTGTATAAAGTATTACAACCATTCAAAACCAAAGAAAATGAATTACTTATTAAAAACTATTTTACAAATATATGAATGAGCAGTTATTGCGTTAAGCAAAAAATTATAACACAAGAAATAGAACATAAAATTATTACTGCTAAAAAGTAAAGGTTGATGCAAAAGAGTACTTGCGCGTCTTGCGGGATAACAAAAACGAGATTTGTGAAGAATAACATAGGACAGGGTTTTGACATTCATAAAGTCATGTTGCCGTTATTCTCTAAAAAGGGGTTAACGATTTCCGGATATAATATTGTGGTCCTGGAAATCTTTTAGATATCGGACCATCGGTAAATGATTTGGAAGATGTTTGTCGAGAATATGATTATTGTAACGGAGATGGAACAAAAAAGTCCGTTTGTGATGAAAAAATGTTAGAGAATTTAAAGAACACTCAATCAAAAACATTTGGGGAAAAAGTGGCAAAAAATGTAATCGCTCGACCAACTACCGATATAAAACATAAACTTGGTTTTGGTTAAAAAAACGGGAATGACCCTCGTCTTGGGATTAGTAAATTAGCGGATGAATTACACAAACCCATAAAAAGAAAATTTCCGAGACGTCGGGTTATTGTAAGCGGTGTGGATGATATGTGGTCTGTTGATTTGGTTGATATGCGTTTTTTTTTCAAAATAAAACAAAGGATTTAAATATCTATTAAATGTAATTGATGTCTTAAGAAAATATGCTTGGAGTGTACCGCTTAAGAATAAAACTGGTTTTGATGTAACCGAGGCATTGGAAGATATTTTAAGTGAGATAAAAGCAAGACCTCAACAGTTGTGGGTTGATGAGGGGAGTGAATTCTATAACAAACACTTATTAAAAATTATTAAGCGATAACAATAATGAAATGTATCATACTTTTAACGAAGGAAATGCGGTAACCATTGAAAGATTTAACAGAACTACGAAGAGAATAATGAGGAAGCATTTCACGGCGAGTAATACAAAATAATTATATTGATGTTCTGCCTAAAATGATCTCAAAATATAATAAGACCAAACATGGTAGTATTGGTATGACTCCTGAAGAGGGAAGAATAAAAATGAATAAAGAAAAGGTATATAATTTGTATTCCGAACAATCCAAAACATCTAGAATATCTTTTAAAATTGGTGATAGGGTTAGAATAAGTCAATATAAAAAACAATTTGAAAAAGGTTACACTCCTAATTGGACGGAAGAAATATTTGTCGTTAGGGACATTCAAAAGACAAAACCAGTAACGTATCTTCTAAAGGATTTAAACAACGAAACTATTGTGGGATCATTCTACGAACAAGAACTAGCTAAAGCGAGTCAAGATATATTTATAATAGAAAAGATATTGAGACGCGATTACAAAAAGAAGAGGGCTTATGTAAAATGGAGCGGTTATTCGAACGATTTCAATTCTTGGGTTCCGTTTAAGGATTTGGTTGCTTAAAAAAAGTATTTGGGGGGTAGTAGTATAATTATATAATAGCAGTTTCAACGAAATTGTTCTAAATGCACGAATAACCAACTTATCTGGTGAGCTTTGCGAGCCTGGTAAGTTGGATATTCATACATTTAGAAAAGTGTCCTGATACCGCTATTATATATACTAATGCATGGAAAGGTTTTTGAGTTTACATGATAATTATCCTCAAATATATATGCATATCCATAATCATTTATAACTTTTTTAACATTTAATACCCAGTTGATATAACCTTTATTACAATCTTGTAAAACTGGATCATACACTTGCTTTAGTAAGATATCAGATTTGTTTACTTTGCGCCAATATTTCATAATTATAAAATAACGTTTGATATATCAAGGGAATCTTCCAAGTTCACCGTAAGCACCGTTTGAACAGGTACTCGATCTTACATTTAAAATCCGTTTACAGAATTTCAAATGTATACGTATATATACCAAAATGGCAGAATGCATTTTAGTATGTTGAACTCAATACTATGTTACCAGTTCTTGTAATCGTATTTAATTACATTTTAATTATACAAGGACCTAAAGACATATAGCGACTAAAAGTGTCGTTTTATTGCGCTATGCCTAATGAGGTTCAGTTTATCATATCCGTTGCGTTTCTCTGAGAATAAAGCATTAACATGTTTGTAATTTACAGGCGCTGAAAAGCTTGAAAACCCCGAAAAGGACTTTGATCCTGAAAAACTTAACAGACTACTGGAAGATCTGCAGGTACGCTAAATAAAAGATTCTGGTTGTAACTAGTTGTTTTAACTTTCAATCTTACTGCTGAATGTATATTACTATTAACGATAAATAATATTATAGCATAGCGCTAGCTCCTGTGTTCTATTTGGAAAAGTTAATGGGGCAATAACTAGCAGATAAGTATTCAACAATTATAAAAAGAAAATGAACTAACATTATAAACAAATCAAGATCAAATATGTCGAATTGGTTGTGATATTTTCTAAGTTCTATAATAACCAGACTGTGTTAAAATTTCATTAACATCGATTATGTCATCAAATACGTATTACTTATGTTTGCAATTTTGGTTAACTGCTGTTACAATTTACTCACATATGAACAAATAGTTTGTCATTTTAATTTATTTTATTTTTAAACATAATGAGTGTGTTTCGCTCAACTATTATAAAGTTAATGTGTTTAAACGGATATTCGACCACCTTACCATTACATATATTTAGATATTATTATCTTTATATCATTAATGTTGCATACAACTACCTTCTACCATGTAGTATTCAAACAAAATAATCTAAGGTAGACAGTTTTTTTATTGTAAGTGTAAAATAACGATTAAATTATTATTAACAAACACAATGGCCATTTTAGTATATTATATTATGAAACATAAACTGATATTGCACTTCTTACATCACTGCAACATCATCTAAAAGCTATTTTCTCTTCACAGTTTATCAATAGAGCGAGCTTCAAGTTTATCAGGTTATCTTCAAATGCAAGCTACTTGCTATTTAAATTGAAATGCAATGGTGTAATATCTTGATTAATATTTCGTGCCTACTAGAAATATGTTAAATGCGCTTTTGATGTGTTTAATGTTATGTATTATTCGATACTCAGTCTGGACTCATTTGCATTCCGCACAACAACTAATGGAGGTATTCATCATTTAATCAAACATTCGATCTCAGCGATGGGAGGTAAGTGCACCATAGATCTTTCGGCCATGGAGAAACATAATCATCCCGTAAGATTTCTCTAAGTTTAATAAAATGCAATCTTCATACTTAAATAAAACTAATAAGTTTGTGGTGATTATTGTTACAGAACAATTCGTGTATCCGATTATATGATGTGAAAAAGAAACATGAATATGCTGACTTATCAATCTGGGATTTCGCTGGACAGTATGCATTTTACACTACACATCAGGTGTTCTTCACACCAAGATCTGTATACCTTCTTGTCACGGATATGTCAAAACACACTGATGACGTTGTAGAGGGCGATGAATGCTACTTTGACTGCAGTGGATTAGCCACGTGTAAAGTATCAGGTATGCTTAAATATGCTGAATATAATAAGCAATTTAATTATTTTAGATAACGCGGCTTTTATTCAAAAAATAGTTTACTACCTTGTCTTATTTTTAAAAAAAACTACGCGTCCACCCCGCATCTGTATTTCTAGTATGACGGCACTTTTATGTATGTGTATTTTAATGTTTGATTTTGTTTGCGGCATGTCTGTTCTAGTATCAAATATTTAGTTTATTTGTTTAGTTATTATCATAACGTTTATGGACGAAAGGTTCAAACATAATAGTACGTTGCTGTTGTTTTCAAAGCTTTCGACTGCATACAATTATTCGATTACAGAATTCATTAGTTTGTGGTTGAACTCTGTTCATGGTTACTGTCCATCTGACAAACCGTCAGTTATCCTGGTAGGGACACATGCTGACAAGCTAGACCAGGTATGGGAATACTTTATAAATTAATCGAACAATTGTTAACTCACTGTCAAATAACTTGACAATAATTTATACAGCATAAAAAAGGTGTTTTTTTCGATCATAAAATATATAATCATCTAAACATTTATACAACAAAGTAATAAAATCGCCGATTCTTTAACAACGATTGATAGTAATTCTGAAAAGTTTGCAATAAATAGTTGAAATTGTCAATAAGGTTATTATTATAAAAGCCTCCAACATACATATATACCTTTTCAAATTCGCTTTTACGTGTAGCATACATAATCGATATATATATATATATGCATTTATAGTATTAAGGATTAAATATAACGTT
The DNA here is from genome assembly GCA_029582155.1 of Panopea generosa. Taxonomy (NCBI): domain Eukaryota; kingdom Metazoa; phylum Mollusca; class Bivalvia; order Adapedonta; family Hiatellidae; genus Panopea; species Panopea generosa. The sequence goes on from CM055912.1 coordinate 41,053,327, forward strand.
TGTATCTATTTATCTTAATTTATCTAAAATTTATATTTTCGTATAATGCAACATTTATATATCAGTGAGCTGTTAGAAACCTCTTACCTCTATTACAGTCAACTTAGTGTGCATGTACATGTGATGACACAGTCGGGATACACCAGTCTGTCTGCCATATTGCTATTCAATTTATAATAAACCGTTACTTGTGTTATTACTTGAAAGTTTTGTGGCAATCTGGTATACTGTTTACTTGTGCATAATTAAAACATATAATTTTACCGTGTCTTTCTAGGATATAACTTCTCGTAATGGCGTTCATTGCCAGTAAAACTCTAAACTATATCATATCGTATACATTCATACAATTTTCAATAAAGACGAAAAGAGACGATCTCTCCAAGAAATACTTCGAGGCTATACGAAACTTATTATCAAACAAACAAACCAGACATCATTTGGTTGAGGAAGAATTTGCTGTGGATAATACAACTGATGATCCTGCATTGGATGGTCTGAAGAAAAAAATACTAGAAGTAGCATCACAACAGGACTACTGGGGTGAATTGATACCAGCCAAGTGGATAACACTTGAAAAGGCCTTGGACGAGCTGAGAGATAAGGGAGACAAGGTAAATATTATATTGATTGATAATATGGTTGAAGAAATTTACCGAGGGACTCATAAGGAAAACTGTAAAAATAAACAGGAGACGTATGTCCAACAGGAGACATAGTATATAAAGATCACATCGCCACAGCATTACAATAACAATTCATAGAACAATTACCATAAGGACAATACAGACATTCATACAAAGTGATTACATGGGTAATCTCTTTTGAACGATCAAAAACACATTGATTTACCTCCGATGTTGTATAGAATCAGTCATGTTATTTATATTCATATCACTTTTATGTATTTGTATGGTTGCTCAATGCCACTTAGTGATTTACTATCCACATGCATTAGTTTCAAACCTGCATAGCATGTTATTATTAGTACATGCTATACAAATTAAATATTGTTTACAATGAGATAATGCCACAAGTTCTTTCAACCTTAGTAACGGCCCTTTCCGTATTTTTTGACAAACAATTGAGACAACATGAAAGGATATTCTTAATACAAAATGAAAATAAAATATCCACAGTGTGTACACATCATTCCATCAGTTAATAACAACTGAAAAATTAAAAAAAATAGTAATACCAATTCAGTTTAGTTTTTATAAAGTTTGTATCAACATGTGCAGGAAATTCATAGTTCAATGTGCTTTTATGCCTCACGCCCTTTTGCATTTTTAAATATATATATGCAATGTATAGTACATGTAAAATGTATCACCCTGATATCTATGATAATTAATTTGAAAGATTTGGGCTTTTTGCTTCAGAAAATATTGAGATTTATTTCTATTTTCACATCATTGTCTATATACATGTAATATTATCCAGTGTTCTATTCTGGTAGTTCAATAACTATAATTTCATTAAAATTATACAATAGTTACGTAATTAAGCCTCAATATAAAAATAAAAAAAAAACATACAACTCATTTTCAATTTATTTAATAGAAATATTATAAACCTTCATTTTATGATCGAATGGACTTAATGCAGCCAAGTAACGCAAAGTCACATTGGAAATTTATGTGAATAAATATCATTTGATTAAATAAAACAACCAGTCCTATAGTCCAACAGCGCACAATAGTTTTTCTGTTTAATGACTATTATTAAAAAAAAAATATTTGAGAACATCTAAGAACATTTCAAATCATTTACATGTATTTATGTTTCCATATGTTTCCATACGTTTCCATATTTTCTAATGCGCACAATCTGATGTATTTGTAAATACCCATTCAATGTTCCCACCACTTTATCTGTACAATGATAGCATAACTTATTACTGTCATAATTTATCACATCCAGTCAAAGAATCTACCAAATTGTCATGTTCTTGGCCTGAATTATGTATACGCGTATCCAGGACTTTTGGTTAGGTGGGGAAATATGTCAAATGCGGATTGTGTAGATCCAAATTTTAGGGGTGGGTTCAAATACGTGCTTGTTTCAATTTTATATAAAGCTGTTTAAATATTCTGGAAATTCCGGGGGCGTGTGTGGACACATGTACCTTTCTAAATCCGCTAGTGTTATCTACTCAAACTCAGATTAAGTTAAATTGGCTATCATTTGAAATTAAGAAGGTAAACTACCTTTCTAGATCTCCTGGCACTGTTCTCAAGTTGTTTTAATCTATTTGGATAGTATCCAGTGTTGATTTCAACGTTTCATGCCCAAATAATACACAGCCTCAACTTCAAAGTATATTAAAAGTGTTGTCCTGCCACAGAGAGGTGCAATCCAACGTTAAAGCATTAATGTGCTGGAAAAGTATTGTGAATTCGGCAACAATTCACCACACACCATTTGTCGAAATGTATATGTAACAAAGTACGGGGGAGTTTGACGTTATTTGTGCAACGTCTAGTTGACATTGAAATGAAAGTCATTCTTTTTTCAAAGTATGAATTACTGTGCAAAACACTTTTTTTTGGTACTGCACCCACTTCTTGTACATGTCACGAAACTATTTTGACTCGTAGATCTTAACCACAGAATGTACACTCATGCACATGGCCTGGAGGTACTTAAAGCGCTTTTCTCGAATATCTGTCTTGAATCCCAGGAAAACCACACAAGAGTTTGGTCGTCCAGATCGCTTATGGCCAGTGACGTTCGTTTCACCATCGGAAACTTGTTTGTACAACCAATAGATAAGACTCCAGGATAATCATTTTATTAAAGAGTTGTGAGAAATAAACTTCAGAGTATCCTGTGGGGTCATATTACACCCAACACAAAATTTTACCATACTCAAAATGTCCACTCTAGGCGTGCCGTCGTCTAGTTTTGTAGTAATGTGATGTTGTATGTAAACAATAACGTCCCATATTTTAATTCAACACAGTGTCTATTTCTTTACAACAACATGACCAACTTCTGTGTAAATGGTACGAATATACTGACATCATATCTACCAACATACTGTATGGTACGTATATACAACATGACATACTACTGTGTAAATGATTCGTACAAATGCAATGACGTCATACTGTGCGGTACGAGGAACCAATGTAGATAACTAAAATAGAGTATTGCCTTTTTTAAAGAAATAACGAACGTTTTTTTCCGTTCTCGAAGTCATCGTCGTGAGGTAGTCTCATTTAATCGCCGTAATAGGGGCGAGACTAGCCCCTTTACGTTTAATTTCCATCTGAACAAAACCAAGTGAAAAATAAGACTACATACATACGTATTTTTCGAAGGCAAATTCTGCGTAAACAATCGTTATCTCCTTAAAATATTGATTTATATTGATAACATAATGAACAATAAATGCATGCTATGCAAAAAAAACAACTGTCCTCTGTAGTTTGATTGACGGTGAATATGACCAAAACATTCGAATTTATCTTGTTTCGCTGTCGTACAGCAGCCATTTTACATGGTGGAGTTCATACTAGAATCTACTATGATCGGAATAGCGCTCGAATGTTGAGTATACCTTGGGGTAAATATTGACAACGGTATTACATGTAATTCGCAAACATGTTGGAAAGCTGATTTTTAAACACTTTAATCAGAATATCAAAGGTTAAAACTGACTGGGGTGTCATAGTAACAGCAGCATTTATATAGATATTCTTGTAAAAACATTTTAGGAAGCTAACTATATATACATAATGATAGGAATACCATTCAAAGATTAACAATCACTCGGTCAACTATTAAAATAGTATTAGTTAATGTATACACATTTGGGACACCTTTAGGTTAGCTGACTTATAGACACTATTTACATAACTGATAAAATAATGGCAGATGATACAGATGGTAGTGAGAGAAATGATGATGAATTCCATTGTTACGGAGGTTAAATAAGACGTGTTTTGAATATTTTTTTATTGCCAATGAGACTCCTATTTGGATTCAACATACCTGCTATAACTTAACATGAACATTTTATTAAAACAAGTTTTACTTAATACATACACAGCGTATACTACATTACGACCTCATAGCTGCTGTGGTACCTGCGTTCTAATTTGCACCGTCCTGCTTGGTTATCAGAATGCATCTTATACACTCAGTTTGATTTCCTGTTCATTGCGTCTCCAGAGACAACATACATATATATAATATTTAATATATATATATATATATATATATATATATATATATAGTATTTAAATTCTATTTTGGTATTTTACCTACTTTTATGACACAATTGAGAAGAGTGGCACTTGTTTTATTCACCTGACCACGGAATATTTCTAACATTTTTTGTCACTTTCGGGATTCGAACCCACGGCCCCAACGGCGTCAGTGCCTAGCACATTAATGACGACGTCTGTACGACTGCGCTACCGCAACAAAGCCAAAACACCACGTTGTGCAAATAACGGATATATTGATGTCGCCGTTAATATACCATGGTCATTAGGGATATTACTATTATATTTTCTATTGTTCGTGTAATTCATACTTTTATGTCTCAATGGAGAGAAATGTTCATTTCTTATTAACCTGACCACGGATAATTTCGGAATTTGTATTGTCCAAAACATTGTTAAGTGTTTCATTTGTGATATAAACTATTATATAGCTAATACACAATATCCTGCATTTGTCTCAACGTGAATGTGAACTGTAAGGTGAGAAACGTATGTTAGCAGTACGGCTAGCTATATCGGTAGAAAGTTCGCTAAATCAGCAAAAGTTCCCGGCTCGAGTCCCGGACAGGCTTCATATATTTCTTCTCTTGTGATATACACGCTCATCGAGGTCCGTGAAATATATATTCCAATTAACATTCACATATTTTCTCTGGTCTTTATGGCAATCCAGCGACAAGTTTTATATGCGTGGGTGGATATGTGGTAGTATATATGTACGTAACCTGTAAGGTGAGAAGTATATGTCAGCAGTCCTGCTAGCTCAATTGATAGAGCATTCATTTCTGTCGGTGAACTGTCCTTGGTTCAAATCCAAGATTGCCTGAATATGTTTTCGTTCTGTTAACCACACATGATGTTTTCTTGCAGAAGTACTTCCTATTGGTGGACTGGCTGTTCTCTGAATGATATTATACAAGCCCAGGGTTTCTGACCACTCTCCTTATCATATAATTATTATTGAAATCATTTAAGGTTATCAAAATAGCTGATGTTGAGGTTGTAAATAAGAACCTGCCGGTGCCACTCGGAACAGCTGAAGATCTGCAGCTCTTCCTCCGATTTCATCATGAGTTGGGAAACATTATATACTTCAGGTATAAACAATTTTATCACTAAACATATATATAAACTATGAGACAGTTATTTACGGTTGCCTTGTTATGCGAAATCATGAATGTCAAGAAAAAGTGAGTGCACGAAATGTATTGGGTATTAATTTTTATGTTTTAATTGATTTACCGCCTGTTTTGTTCAGTAACTTCATCAATTACTACATATCCCTATCTATAATATGGAATGTCGGGAAGGCTGGGTTTGTATTATAATGGGTGAACAAACTCTAAGTTTCCAACTCAACTCAAATGTATGTAGTATAAATGCCATTGACCATAAAAACATTGTTTGAAAAATATGTAATTGAACGTTATAGCTTAAATTTGGTTGGATTGGCTTGATCAAAATTAGTTGTACACGTCCTTGACTCAGGATGGTTCCAGAAAACTCTTAATGTATGTGATTAAGCCTGATTTATTTGAATGCAGTATTTGTCCCGTTTGTCTTCATTTTTCTTCTTATTTATTTTATTTCTGATAGACGATGGTATTTACAAAGCTTTCTATTTGTTGTTTTGTAGTTTCCCTTAGCTAAGCGTTTCTCGACTCGTAATAGTTGAAATTATTTATTTCAATAAATGTTACTACTGGTCAGTATCTTGTGCTACGTTGATGGATGCCGCTTAGCACAGTATTTGGAATGAAAATGTTGGACTCAGGGTCCACATTTTGTTAATTATTCGTTGATTATAACGAGATTTAATTACGACCATTGTTATTTTCAGTGACAAAGGTCTATGTGAGGACGTGCTTCTTCAGCCTCAATGGCTGATTGATGCTTTTAAAAGTTTGATAACTTCAAAGGCATTCGTACATAAGAAGACAGATCTCATCCAGAAATGGCAGGAGTTTTACGGAAGAGCCGTTCTTAGATGGACGCTTATTGGTTAGTGAAAGTCTGTAACTGATCGAATTCAAATTAGCGTAAACTATTATTCATTATTATAAACATGTTGACAAAAAAGTATTTTAAAAGGAACATGAATGAGAAAATTGCAGTTGAAATTAACGGTTGTTAAAATATTTATTTCATTCTTTCGCCGTCTGACAAAGTTTGGGTTTTGTCATGTTTAGGCTATCGAGGGATAACAGACGGTCAGTTAACCTATTTCATGGAATCATTGAAGGTTAACCAGTACTCAAGCACATCCATCTCCCAATCACTGATAACTTTCACATTTGAATCAGTGGTGTCAGATTAATACCACTTAAACGTAATATCGTTTATCAATCATCACGGAGAATGTTGCCAGACGAAGATTCGAAGTGTTTAACAACTACATGTAGCATGGTGGTTATGCAGTGAAGTATGACGGTATCGAAGTTAGTTCGTAAAGTATGACGTCAGATTTGTTATTCAGGGTGATAACTGAGTTAAGGATGAAGCTCGAGGATAATCAAATGAAGTATGACGCCGTCGTTGTCATTAAGTTAAGTTTGAAGCCAGGATTGTTATAGAGTGAAGTATGATACTAAGGTGGTTATTGAGTAAATCATGACGCCATGGTGATTATTAAGTGAAGAATGACGATAGGGTGACTTTTAAGTGAAGTATGACGCCAGGGTGGTTATTGAGTAAACCATGACGCCAAGTTGGTTATTGAGTAAAGTATGCCGCAAGGGTGGTTACTGAGTTATGTATGACGTAATGTTGGTTATGGAGAAAAGTATGACACACGGGTAGTTATTGACTGAAATATGACGTCATGGTGATTATTGAGTAGAGTATGACGCAATGGTGATTATTGAGTAAAGTATGACGCAATGGTGATTATTGAGTAAAGTATGACGCAATGGTGATTATTGAGTAAAGTATGACGCAAAGGTGGTTATTGAGCCAAACATAACGCCATGGTGATTATTGAGTAGAGTATGAAGCAAGGGTGATTATTGAGTAGAGTATGAGCCAAGGGTGATTATTGAGTAAAATATGACGCACGGGTAGTTATTGAGTGAAATATGAGCCATTGTGATTGTTTAGTAGAGTATGACGCCATGGTAATTATTGAGTAAAGTATGACGCAAGGGTGATTTTTTAGTAAAGTATGACGCAAGGGTCGTTATTGAGTACAGTATGACACCATTGTGATTATTGAGTAAAGTATGACGCCATGATGATTATAAAGTAGAGTTTGACGCAAGGGTGATTATTTAGTAGAGTATGACGCCATGGTAATTATCGAGTAGAGTATGACGCCATGGTAATAATTGATTAAAGTATGACGCCATATTGATTATTGAATAAAGTATGACGCACGGGAAGGTAATTTAGTGAAATATAACGCAAGGGTGGTTATTGAGTAAAGTATGACGCAAAGATGATAATTGAGTAAAGTATGACACAATGGTCATAATTGAGTAAAGTATTATGCAAGGGAGATGATTGAGTGAAATATGACGCCATGGAGATTAATTACTAGACTATGGTGCAATGGTGGTTATTCAGTAAAGTATGACGTCTTGGAGATTACTGATTATAGAGTTTAGTATGACACCGTGATGATTATTGAGTAGAGTATGACGCAATGGTGGTTATTGAGTAAAGTATGAAGCAAGGGTGATTATTGAGTAAAGTATGACACAAGGGTGATTATTGAGTAAAGTATGACGCAAGGGTGATTATTGAGTGAAGTATGACGCCATGGTGATTATTGATTATTAAGAAGAGTATGACCCAAGGGTGATATTTGAGTAAAGTATGAGGCTAGGGTAAATATTGAGTGAAATATGACGCCATGGTGATTATTGATTAAAACATGACGCAAGAGGGATTAATGAGTAAAGTACGAGGCAAGGGTAATCATTGAGTGAAATATGACTCCATGGTGATTATTGATTAAAGTGTGACGCAATGGTAATCATTGAGTAAAGTATGACGCAACGTTAGTTATTGAGCGAAATATGACGCAAGGGTGATTATTGAGTAATGTATGATGCAAGGGTAATTTTATTGAGTAGAGTATGACCCAACGGTGATTATTTAGTAAAGTATGACACATGGGTAGTTATTGAGCGAAATCTGATGCCATGGTGATTGTTGAGTAAAGTATGACGCAAGTGGGATTATTGAGTAGAGTATGATGCAAAGGTAGTTATAGAGTAAAGTATAACGCCATAGTTGTTATTGAATAAATACGGCGCTTTGGTGGTTATTGATTACAGTATGACACCAGGGTGGTTATTTAGTAAAGTATGACGCCATGGTGATTATTAAGTAAAGTATGACGTAAGGGTGATTATTGAGTAAAGTATGACACAAGGGGGATTACTGAGTAGAGTATGACGCAAGGGTAGTTATTGAGTAAAGTAAGACGCCATAGTTGTTATTAAGTAAAATATGGCGCTTTGGTGGTTAATGATTACAGTATGACGCCATGGTGGTAATTGAATAAATTATGGCTTCATGGTGATTATTGAGTAAAGTATGATGCCAAAGTGATTATTGAGTAAATTATGATTCAAGGGTGGTTATTGAGTAAAGTATGACGCAAGGGTGATTAATGAGTATAGTATTACGCAAAGGTGATTATTGAGTATAGTATAACGTAAAGGTGAGTATTGAGTAAAGTATGACGCCATGGTGATTATTAAGTTAATTATGACTCAAGGGTGGTTATTGAATAAAGTATGACGCAAGGATGGTTATTGGGTAAAGTATGACGCAAGGGTGGTAATTGAGTAAAGTATGACGCAAGGATGGTAATTGAGTAAAGTATGACGCAACGGTGGTCATTGAGTAAAGTATGACGCCATGGTGATTATTAAGTAAATTATGACTCAAGGGTGGTTATTGAATAAAGTATGACGCAAGGATGGTAATTGAGTAAAGTATGACGCAAGGTTGGTGATTGACTAAAGTATGATGCAAGGGTGGTAATTTAGTAAAGTATGACGCAATAATGGTTATTGAGTAAAGTATGACGCAAGGATGGTAAATGAGTAAAGTATGACGCAAGGGTGGTAATTGAGTAAAGTATGACGCCATGGTGATTATTAAGTAAATTATGACTCAAGGGTGGTTAGTGAATAAAGTATGACGCAAGGATGGTAATTGAGTAAAGTATGATGCAAGGGTGGTAATTTAGTAAAGTATGACGCAATAATGGTTTTTGAGTAAACTATGACGCAAGGATGGTTATTGAGTAAAGTATGACGCAAGGGTGGTAATTGAGTGAAATATGATGCCATGGTGATTATTGAGTTGATTATGACGTCATGGTGCAAGGGTGATTATTCAGTAAAGTATGACGCAAGGTTGATTATTGAGGATGGTATTATGCAAGGGTGGTTATTGAGTAAAGTATGACGTAAGGGATATTATTGAGTAGAGTATGACGCAGGGGTAGTTATTGAGTGAAATATGACGCCATGGTGATGATTGAGTAAAGTGTGACGCAAGGGGGATTATTGAATATGGTATTACGCAAAGGTGGTTATTGAGTAAAATATGACGTAAGGGATATTATGAGTAGAGTATGACTCAGGGGTAGTTATTGAGTGAAATATGACGCTAGGTGATGATTGAGTAAAGTATGACGCAAGGGGGATTATTGAGTAAAGTATGACGCAATGGTGGTTATTAAGTAAAGTATGACACAATGGGTATATTTGAGTAGCGTATGACGCCAGGGTAATTATTGAGTGAAATACGACGCGATGTTGATGATTGAGTATTATGATGCAAGGGGGATTATTGAGTAAAGTATGACGCAAGAGTGGTTACTGAGTAAAGAATGACGCAAATGTGTGGTTATTGAGTAAAGTAAGACTCCATGGTGGTAATCGGGCAAATTATGACGCCATGATGGTAATTGAGTAAGGTATGACGTATGTGTGAATACTCAGTAAAGTATGACGCAAGGGGGATTATTAAGTTAAGTATGAAGCAAGGTTGGATATTGTGTAAAGTATGACGCCATGGTGTTGATTGAGTAAAGTATGACACCATGATGATTATAGAGTAAAGTATGACGCCATGGCGATTATTGAGTAGAGTATGACGCAAAGGTAATTATTGAGTAAAGTATGACGCCATGGTGTTGATTGAGTAAAGGATGACACAATGTTGATTATAGAGTAAAGTATGACGCCATGGTGATTATTGACTAGAATATGACGTCATGGTAATTATTGAGTAAAGTATGACGCAATGTTGTTTTTTTAAGTAAAGTATGACGCCATGGTGTTTATTAAGTAAAGTATGACACAATGTTGATTATAGAGTAAAGTATGGCGCCATGGTGATTATTGAGTAGAGTATGACGCCATGGTAATTATTTAGTAAATTATGACGCAATGTTGTTTTTTTAGTAAAGTATGACGCCATGGTTTTTATTAAGTAAAGTATGACACAATGTTGATTATAGAGTAAAGTATGACGCCATGGTGATTCTTGAGTAAAGTATGACGCAAATGTGATTATTGAGTAAAGTATGACGCCATGGTAATTATTGAGTAAAATATGACGCAAGGGTGATTTTTGAGTAAAGTATGACGCAGGGGTGGTTATTGAGTAAAGTATGACACAATTGTGAATTTTGAGTAAAGTATGACGCCATGATGATTATTGAGTAGAGTATGACGCAAAGGTGATTATTGAGTAGAGTATGACGCCATTGTAATAATTGATTAAAGTATGACGCCATGGTGATTATTGAGTAAAGTATGACGCACGGGAAGGTAATTTAGTGAAATATAACGCAATGGTGGTTATTGAGTAAAGTATGACGCAAATATGATAATTGAGTAAAGTATGACACAATGGTCATAATTGAGTAAAGTATTATGCAAGGGAGATGATTGAGTGAAATATGACGCCATGGTGATTATTTACTAAAATATGGTGCAATGTTGATTATTCAGTAAAGTATGACGTCTTGGTGATTATTGATTATAGAGTTTAGTATGACACCGTGATGATTATTGGGTAGAGTATGACGCAATGGTGGTTATTGAGTAAAATATGAAGCAAGGGTGATTATTGAGTAAAGTATGACGCAAGGGTGATGATTGAGTGAAGTATGACGCCATGGTGATTATTGATTATTAAGTAGAATATGACCCAAGGGTGATGATTGAGTAAAGTATGAGGCAAGGGTAATGATTGAGTGAAATATGACGCCATGGTGATTATTAATTACAACATGACGCAAGAGGGATTAATGAGTAAAGTATAACGCAATGGTGTTTATTGAGTAAAGAATGACGCCATGATGATTATTTAGTAACTATGACTCCATGGTGATTATTGAGTAAAGTTTGACGTAATGGTGATCATTGAGTAAAGTATGACGCAAGGTTAGTTATTGAGCGAAATATGACGCAAGGGTGATTATTGAGTAATGTATGACGCAAGGGTGATTATTGAGTAGAGTATGACCCAACGGTGAATATTTAGTAAAGTATGACACACGGGTAGTTATTGAGCGAAATCTGATGCCATGGTGATTGTTGAGTAAAGTATGACGCAAGTGGGATTATTGAGTAAAGAATGATGCAAGGGTAGTTATTGAGTGAAATATGACGCCTCGGTGATGCTTGAGTAAAGTATGACGCAAGGGGGATTATTGAAAAAAGTATGACGCAATGGTGGTTATTGAGTAAAGTATGACGCATGGGTGGTTATTGGGAAAAGTATAACATAAGGGTAAGTACTGTGTGAAGTATGACACAAGGTGAATTATTGAGTAAAGTATGACGCAATGTTGGTTATTGAGTAAAGTATGACACCATGGTGGTTATTTAGTAAAGTATGACGCCATGGTGATTATTGAGTAAAGTATGACGTAAGGGTGATTATTGAGTAAAGTATGACGCAAGGGGGATTACTGAGTAGAGTATGACGCAAGGGTAGTTATTGATTACAGTATGACGCCATGGTGGTAATTGAATAAAATATGACTCCATGGTGATTATTGAGTAAAGTTTGACGTAATGGTGATCATTGAGTAAAGTATGACGCAAGGTTAGTTATTGAGCGAAATATGACGCAAGGGTGATTATTGAGTAATGTATGACGCAAGGGTGGTTATTGAGTAGAGTATGACCCAACGGTGATTATTTAGTAAAGTATGACACACGGGTAGTTATTGAGCGAAAGCTGATGCCATGGTGATTGTTGAGTAAAGTATGACGCAAGTGGGATTATTGAGTAAAGTATGATGCAAGGGTAGTTATTGAGTGAAATATGACGCCTCGGTGATGCTTGAGTAAAGTATGACGCAAGGGGGATTATTGAAAAAAGTATGACGCAATGGTGGTTATTGAGTAAAGTATGACGCATGGGTGGTTATTGGGAAAAGTATAACATAAGGGTAAGTACTGTGTAAAGTATGACGCAAGGGGGATTATTGAAAAAAGTATGACGCAATGGTGGTTATTGAGTAAAGTATGACGCATGGGTGGTTATTGGGAAAAGTATAACATAAGGGTAAGTACTGTGTAAAGTATGACACAAGGTGAATTATTGAGTAAAGTATGACGCAATGTTGGTTATTGAATAAAGTATGACACCATGGTGGTTATTTAGTAAAGTATGACGCCATGGTGATTATTGAGTAAAGTATGACGTAAGGGTGATTATTGAGTAAAGTATGACGCAAGGGGGATTACTGAGTAGAGTATGACGCAAGGGTAGTTATTGATTACAATATGACGCCATGGTGGTAATTGAATAAAATATGACTCCATGGTGATTATTGAGTAAAGTTTGTCGTAATGGTGATCATTGAGTAAAGTATGACGCAAGGTTAGTTATTGAGCGAAATATGACGCAAGGGTGATTATTGAGTAATGTATGACGCAAGGGTGATTATTGAGTAGAGTATGACCCAACGGTGATTATTTAGTAAAGTATGACACACGGGTAGTTATTGAGCGAAAGCTGATGCCATGGTGATTGTTGAGTAAAGTATGACGCAAGTGGGATTATTGAGTAAAGTATGATGCAAGGGTAGTTATTGAGTGAAATATGACGCCTCGGTGATGCTTGAGTAAAGTATGACGCAAGGGGGATTATTGAAAAAAGTATGACGCAATGGTGGTTATTGAGTAAAGTATGACGCATGGGTGGTTATTGGGAAAAGTATAACATAAGGGTAAGTACTGTGTAAAGTATGACACAAGGTGAATTATTGAGTAAAGTATGACGCAATGTTGGTTATTGAGTAAAGTATGACACCATGGTGGTTATTTAGTAAAGTATGACGCCATGGTGATTATTGAGTAAAGTATGACGTAAGGGTGATTATTTAGTAAAGTATGACGCAAGGGTTATTATTGAGTATAGTATAACGCAAAGGTGAGTATTGAGTAAAGTATGACGCCATGGTGATTATTAAGTAAATTATGACTCAAGGGTGGTTATTGAATAAAGTATGACGCAAGGATGGTTATTGAGTAAAGTATGACGCAAGGGTGGTAATTGAGTGAAATATGATGCCATGGTGATTATTGAGTTGAGTATGACGTCATGGTGCAAGGGTGATTATTCAATAAAGTATGACGCAAGGTTGATTATTGAGTATAGTATTACGCAAGGGTGGTTATTGAGTAAAGTATGACGTAAGGAATATTATTGAGTAGAGTATGACGCAGGGGTAGTTATTGAATGAAATATGACGCCATGGTGATGATTGAGTAAAGTATGACGCATGGGGGATTATTGAATAAAGTATGACGCAAGGGTGGTTATTGAGTAAAGTATGACACAATGGGTATTATAGAGTAGAGTATGACGCCAAGGTAGTTATTGAGTGAAATATGACGCCATGGTGATAATTGAGTAAATTATGACGCAAGGGGGATTATTGAGTAAAGTATGACGCAAGGGTGGTTATTGAGTAAATTATGACGCAAGGGTGGTTATTGAGTAAAGTAAGACGCCATGGTGGTAATTGAGCAAATTATGACGCAATGATGGTAATTGTGTAAAGTATGACGTAAGAGTGAGTACTGAGTAAAGTATGACGCAAGGGGGATTATTAAGTAAAGTATGAAGCAAGGTTGGTTATTGTATAAAGTATGACACCATGATGATTATTGGGTAGAGTATGAGTCAATGGTGGTTATTTAGTAAAATTTGACGCCAGGGTGATTATTGTGTTAAGTATTACGCAAGGGTGATTATTGAGTTAAATATGACGTCATGGTGATTATTTATTACTTAGTAGAATATGACTAAAGGTGATTGTTGAGTAAAGTATAACACCAAGGTGTATGACGCAATGGTGGTTATTGAGTAAAATATGAAGCAAGGGTGATTATTGAGTAAAGTATGACGCAAGGGTGATGATTGAGTGAAGTATGACGCCATGGTGATTATTGATTATTAAGTAGAATATGACCCAAGGGTGATGATTGAGTAAAGTATGAGGCAAGGGTAATTATTGAGTGAAATATGACGCCATGGTGATTATTAATTAAAACATGACGCAAGAGGGATTAATGAGTAAAGTATGACGCAATGGTGTTTATTGAGTAAAGAATGACGCCATGGTGATTATTTAGTAACTATGACTCCATGGTGATTATTGAGTAAAGTTTGACGTAATGGTGATCATTGAGTAAAGTATGACGCAAGGTTAGTTATTGAGCGAAATATGACGCAAGGGTGATTATTGAGTAATGTATGACGCAAGGGTGATTATTGAGTAGAGTATGACCCAACGGTGAATATTTAGTAAAGTATGACACACGGGTAGTTATTGAGCGAAATCTGATGCCATGGTGATTGTTGAGTAAAGTATGACGCAAATGGGATTATTGAGTAAAGTATGATGCAAGGGTAGTTATTGAGTGAAATATGACGCCTCGGTGATGCTTGAGTAAAGTATGACGCAAGGGGGATTATTGAAAAAAGTATGACGCAATGGTGGTTATTGAGTAAAGTATGACGCATGGGTGGTTATTGGGAAAAGTATAACATAAGGGTAAGTACTGTGTAAAGTATGACACAAGGTGAATTATTGAGTAAAGTATGACGCAATGTTGGTTATTGAATAAAGTATGACACCATGGTGGTTATTTAGTAAAGTATGACGCCATGGTGATTATTGAGTAAAGTATGACGTAAGGGTGATTATTGAGTAAAGTATGACGCAAGGGGGATTACTGAGTAGAGTATGACGCAAGGGTAGTTATTGATTACAGTATGACGCCATGGTGGTAATTGAATAAAATATGACTCCATGGTGATTATTGAGTAAAGTTTGTCGTAATGGTGATCATTGAGTAAAGTATGACGCAAGGTTAGTTATTGAGCGAAATATGACGCAAGGGTGATTATTGAGTAATGTATGACGCAAGGGTGATTATTGAGTAGAGTATGACCCAACGGTGATTATTTAGTAAAGTATGACACACGGGTAGTTATTGAGCGAAAGCTGATGCCATGGTGATTGTTGAGTAAAGTATGACGCAAGTGGGATTATTGAGTAAAGTATGATGCAAGGGTAGTTATTGAGTGAAATATGACGCCTCGGTGATGCTTGAGTAAAGTATGACGCAAGGGGGATTATTGAAAAAAGTATGACGCAATGGTGGTTATTGAGTAAAGTATGACGCATGGGTGGTTATTGGGAAAAGTATAACATAAGGGTAAGTACTGTGTAAAGTATGACACAAGGTGAATTATTGAGTAAAGTATGACGCAATGTTGGTTATTGAGTAAAGTATGACACCATGGTGGTTATTTAGTAAAGTATGACGCCATGGTGATTATTGAGTAAAGTATGACGTAAGGGTGATTATTTAGTAAAGTATGACGCAAGGGTTATTATTGAGTATAGTATAACGCAAAGGTGAGTATTGAGTAAAGTATGACGCCATGGTGATTATTAAGTAAATTATGACTCAAGGGTGGTTATTGAATAAAGTATGACGCAAGGATGGTTATTGAGTAAAGTATGACGCAAGGGTGGTAATTGAGTGAAATATGATGCCATGGTGATTATTGAGTTGAGTATGACGTCATGGTGCAAGGGTGATTATTCAATAAAGTATGACGCAAGGTTGATTATTGAGTATAGTATTACGCAAGGGTGGTTATTGAGTAAAGTATGACGTAAGGAATATTATTGAGTAGAGTATGACGCAGGGGTAGTTATTGAATGAAATATGACGCCATGGTGATGATTGAGTAAAGTATGACGCATGGGGGATTATTGAATAAAGTATGACGCAAGGGTGGTTATTGAGTAAAGTATGACACAATGGGTATTATAGAGTAGAGTATGACGCCAAGGTAGTTATTGAGTGAAATATGACGCCATGGTGATAATTGAGTAAATTATGACGCAAGGGGGATTATTGAGTAAAGTATGACGCAAGGGTGGTTATTGAGTAAATTATGACGCAAGGGTGGTTATTGAGTAAAGTAAGACGCCATGGTGGTAATTGAGCAAATTATGACGCAATGATGGTAATTGAGTAAAGTATGACGTAAGAGTGAGTACTGAGTAAAGTATGACGCAAGGGGGATTATTAAGTAAAGTATGAAGCAAGGTTGGTTATTGTATAAAGTATGACACCATGATGATTATTGGGTAGAGTATGAGTCAAGGGTGGTTATTTAGTAAAATTTGACGCCAGGGTGATTATTGTGTTAAGTATTACGCAAGGGTGATTATTGAGTTAAATATGACGTCATGGTGATTATTTATTACTTAGTAGAATATGACTAAAGGTGATTGTTGAGTAAAGTATAACACCAAGGTGTATGACGCAATGGTGGTTATTGAGTAAAATATGAAGCAAGGGTGATTATTGAGTAAAGTATGACGCAAGGGTGATGATTGAGTGAAGTATGACGCCATGGTGATTATTGATTATTAAGTAGAATATGACCCAAGGGTGATGATTGAGTAAAGTATGAGGCAAGGGTAATTATTGAGTGAAATATGACGCCATGGTGATTATTAATTAAAACATGACGCAAGAGGGATTAATGAGTAAAGTATGACGCAATGGTGTTTATTGAGTAAAGAATGACGCCATGGTGATTATTTAGTAACTATGACTCCATGGTGATTATTGAGTAAAGTTTGACGTAATGGTGATCATTGAGTAAAGTATGACGCAAGGTTAGTTATTGAGCGAAATATGACGCAAGGGTGATTATTGAGTAATGTATGACGCAAGGGTGATTATTGAGTAGAGTATGACCCAACGGTGAATATTTAGTAAAGTATGACACACGGGTAGTTATTGAGCGAAATCTGATGCCATGGTGATTGTTGAGTAAAGTATGACGCAAATGGGATTATTGAGTAAAGTATGATGCAAGGGTAGTTATTGAGTGAAATATGACGCCTCGGTGATGCTTGAGTAAAGTATGACGCAAGGGGGATTATTGAAAAAAGTATGACGCAATGGTGGTTATTGAGTAAAGTATGACGCATGGGTGGTTATTGGGAAAAGTATAACATAAGGGTAAGTACTGTGTAAAGTATGACACAAGGTGAATTATTGAGTAAAGTATGACGCAATGTTGGTTATTGAATAAAGTATGACACCATGGTGGTTATTTAGTAAAGTATGACGCCATGGTGATTATTGAGTAAAGTATGACGTAAGGGTGATTATTGAGTAAAGTATGACGCAAGGGGGATTACTGAGTAGAGTATGACGCAAGGGTAGTTATTGATTACAGTATGACGCCATGGTGGCAATTGAATAAAATATGACTCCATGGTGATTATTGAGTAAATATTGACGTTATGGTGATCATTGAGTAAAGTATGACGCAAGGTTAGTTATTGAGCGAAATATGACGCAAGGGTGATTATTGAGTAATGTATGACGCAAGGGTGATTATTGAGTAGAGTATGACCCAACGGTGATTATTTAGTAAAGTATGAATCACGGGTAGTTATTGAGCGAAATCTGATGCCATGGTGATTGTTGAGTAAAATATGACGCAAGTGGGATTATTGAGTAAAGTATGATGCAAGGGTAGTTATTGAGTGAAATATGACGCCTCGGTGATGCTTGAGTAAAGTATGACGCAAGGGGGATTATTGAAAAAAGTATGACGCAATGGTGGTTATTGAGTAAAGTATGACGCATGGGTGGTTATTGGGAAAAGTATAACATAAGGGTAAGTACTGTGTAAAGTATGACACAAGGTGAATTATTGAGTAAAGTATGACGCAATGTTGGTTATTGAGTAAAGTATGACACCATGGTGGTTATTTAGTAAAGTATGACGCCATGGTGATTATTGAGTAAAGTATGACGTAAGGGTGATTATTTAGTAAAGTATGACGCAAGGGTTATTATTGAGTATAGTATAACGCAAAGGTGAGTATTGAGTAAAGTATGACGCCATGGTGATTATTAAGTAAATTATGACTCAAGGGTGGTTATTGAATAAAGTATGACGCAAGGATGGTTATTGAGTAAAGTATGACGCAAGGGTGGTAATTGAGTGAAATATGATGCCATGGTGATTATTGAGTTGAGTATGACGTCATGGTGCAAGGGTGATTATTCAATAAAGTATGACGCAAGGTTGATTATTGAGTATAGTATTACGCAAGGGTGGTTATTGAGTAAAGTATGACGTAAGGAATATTATTGATTAGAGTATGACGCAGGGGTAGTTATTGAATGAAATATGACGCCATGGTGATGATTGAGTAAAGTATGACGCATGGGGGATTATTGAATAAAGTATGACGCAAGGGTGGTTATTGAGTAAAGTATGACACAATGGGTATTATAGAGTAGAGTATGACGCCATGGTAGTTATTGAGTGAAATATGACGCCATGGTGATAATTGAGTAAATTATGACGCAAGGGGGATTATTGAGTAAAGTATGACGCAAGGGTGGTTATTGAGTAAATTATGACGCAAGGGTGGTTATTGAGTAAAGTAAGACGCCATGGTGGTAATTGAGCAAATTATGACGCAATGATGGTAATTGAGTAAAGTATGACGTAAGAGTGAGTACTGAGTAAAGTATGACGCAAGGGGGATTATTAAGTAAAGTATGAAGCAAGGTTGGTTATTGTATAAAGTATGACACCATGATGATTATTGGGTAGAGTATGAGTCAAGGGTGGTTATTTAGTAAAATTTGACGCCAGGGTGATTATTGTGTTAAGTATTACGCAAGGGTGATTATTGAGTTAAATATGACGTCATGGTGATTATTTATTACTTAGTAGAATATGACTAAAGGTGATTGTTGAGTAAAGTATAACACCAAGGTAGTTATTGAGTGAAATATGACGCCATGGTGAATATTAAGTAAAGTATGACGCAAGGGGATTATTTAGTAGAGTATGACGCATGGATAGTTATTGATTAAAATATGACGCCATGGTGATGATTGAGTAAAGTATGACACATGGGGGATTATTAAGTAAAGTATGACGCAAAGGTGGTTATTGAGTAAAGTATGACGCAATGGTGATTATTGAGTATTGTATGACTCAAGGGTGATTATTGAGTAGAGTTTGACCCAATGGTGATTATTTAGTAAAGTATGACACACGGGTAGTTATTGAGCGAAATCTGACGCCATGGTGATTATTGAGTAAAGTATGACACAAGGGGATTATTAAGTAGAGTATGACGCAAGGAAAGTTATTGATTAAAATATTACGCCGTAGTGATGATTGAGTAAAGTATGACACAAGGGGGATTATTGAGTAAAGTATGACGCAAAGGTGGTTATTGAGTAAAGAATGACGCTATGGTGGTTATTGAGTAAAGTAAGACGCCATTATAGTTATTGAGTAAAGTATGACGTAAGGGTGGGTACTGAGTAAAGTATGATGCAATGGGGGATTATTGAGTAAATTATGACGCAAGGGTAGTTATTGAGTAAAGTATGACGCCATTTTCTTTAATGAGTAAAATATGACGCCATGGTGGTTATTGAGTAAAATATGACTCCATGGTGATTATTTAGAATAGTATGACGCTATGCTGATTATTGAGTACAGTATGACGCAACGGTAGTTATTGAGCTAAATATGGCTGGGAAAATATTGAGTAAAGTATGACGCAATGGTGGTTATTGAGTACAGTATGACGCAATGGTGATTATTGAGTACAGTATGACACCATGGTGGTTATTGAGTACAGTATGACACCATGGTGGTTATTGAGTAAAGTATAACGCAATGGTGGTTATTGAGTAAAGTATGACGCAATGGTGGTTATTGAGTACAGTATGACACAATGGTGGTACTTGAGTACAGTATGACACCATGGTGGTTATTGAGTACAGTATGACACCATGGTGGTTATTGAGAAAAGTATGACACCATGGTGGTTATTGAGTACAGTATGACGTCATGGTCTTGTAAACGAAGCACATAAATGTGATTAATATATAAATTAATAGGAGAGGAATTCATTTCCTGTTCATTACAATAAACAAATGATAATTTGGAATAAATACTCTACTGACGTGTTAAATAGGTAGTGACAAGAAACCATATATATTGGTTATATACTACATACAGTACTGCAGCTAATCGTCATTTATTTACACCATATTTGTTAATGCAGTTGCTGTATGGAAGAAAGATGGGAATGAGAGCTTTTATGAACATCGTCACTACTTGATTGCGTTGATGGAGAAACTGGACATAATTGCCAAACCACGCTCATTCTGTGAAGACATGTCCGACACCGTGGTATGTATTACTCTGTAGTATTGTGCTTCGTGAGATAGCAATCAAAAATAGTCAGTACGTTTTAAATTAAATGTTCGTTTTTATTGATATATATCGCATTTTCATCTGAGAGAGCTGCGTGTATATGAAACACTATATCCACCTTGGTTCGCACTTGGTACGTGTAATGTATTTAATATTCGCAGAAGTATTTCATTATTTCATTATACGTACGGGGTGAGCCGTTGCCCTGCTCAGATATTTGATACTTGATATTAATTTTCAATATAAACATGCATTATGATTATCACATGCAAACTCAATATTCAAACTTATTTTAGGAACGGAGAGTCCGTCTCCTATATTAGTACATCTTGCAATATAATACAAATAGCATAGGCAAATATTGGAGTAATGGTTATCAGTATATAATAACGTTATCTTTTGGAAGTTCAGCAATGTCATAATAGCAGACTTTTATTTTATTTAGTCGGTTCATTAGCATATGAAACACATCTCACGTCCACTAGCATCGCTTAGACGGTATTAAATATCCATGTATATTAATATTATTGGCTGAGATCCACATCACACGTCCTCTAGCATCCTTTAGACGGTATAACATATCCATATAATATTAATATTATTGGCAGAGCTCCACATCTCACGTCCTCTAGCATCGCTTAGACGGTATTACATATCCATGTTATATTAATATTATTGGCAGAGCTCCACATCTCACGTCCTCTAGTATCGCTTAGACGGTATTACATATCAATGTAATATTATTATTATTGGCAGAGCTCCACATCTCACGTCCTCTAGCATCGCTTAGACGGTATTACATATCCATGTAATATTATTAATATTGGCTGAGCTCCACATCTCACGTCCACTATCATCGTTTAGACGGTATTACATATCCATGTTATATTAATATTATTGGCAGAGCTCCACATCTCACGTCCACTAGCATCGCTTAGACGGTATTACATATCCATGTTATATTAATATTATTGGCTGAGCTCCACATTTCACGTCCACTAGCATCGCTTAGACGGTATTACATATCCATGTTATATTAATATTATTGGCAGAGCTCCACATCTCACGTCCACTAGCATCGCTTAGACGGTATTACATATCCATGTTATATTAATATTATTGGCTGAGCTCCACATTTCACGTCCACTAGCATCGCTTAGACGGTATTACATATCCATGTTATATTAATATTATTGGCAGAGCTCCACATCTCACGTCCTCTAGCATCGCTTAGACGGTATTACATATCCATGTAATATTATTATTATTGGCAGAGCTCCACATCTCACGTCCACTAGCATCGCTTAGACGGTATTACATATCCATGTAATATTATTATTATTGGCAGAGCTCCACATCTCACGTCCACTAGCATCGCTTAGACGGTATTACATATCCATGTAATATTATTAATATTGGCTGAGCTCCACATCTCACGTCCACTATCATCGTTTAGACGGTATTACATATCCATGTTATATTAATATTATTGGCAGAGCTCCACATCTCACGTCCACTAGCATCGCTTAGACGGTATTACATATCCATGTTATATTAATATTATTGGCACAGCTCCACATCTCACGTCCACTAGCATCGTTTAGACGGTATTACATATCCATGTTATATTAATATTATTGGCAGAGCTCCACATCTCACGTCCACTAGCATCGCTTAGACGGTATTACATATCCATGTTATATTAATATTATTGGCTGAGCTCCACATTTCACGTCCACTAGCATCGCTTAGACGGTATTACATATCCATGTTATATTAATATTATTGGCAGAGCTCCACATCTCACGTCCTCTAGCATCGCTTAGACGGTATTACATATCCATGTAATATTATTATTATTGGCAGAGCTCCACATCTCACGTCCACTAGCATCGCTTAGACGGTATTACATATCCATGTTATATTAATATTATTGGCTGAGCTCCACATCTCACGTCCACTAGCATCGCTTAGACGGTATTACATATCCATGTTTTATTAATATTATTGGCAGAGCTCCACATCTCACGTCCTCTAGCATCGCTTAGACGGTATTACATATCCATGTAATATTAATATTATTAGCAGAGCTCCACATCTCACGTCCTCTAGCATCGCTTAGACGGTATTAAATATCCTGTAATATTAATATTATTGACTGAGCTCCACATCTCACGTCCACTAGCATCGCTTAGACGGTATTACATATCCATATCCATGTTATATTAATATTATTGGCAGAGCTCCACATCTCACGTCCTCTAGAATCGCTTAGACGGTATTAAATATCCTGTAATATTAATATTATTGACTGAGCTCCACATCTCACGTCCACTAGCATCGTTTAGACGGTATTACATATCCATATCCATGTTATATTAATATTATTGGCAGAGCTCCACATCTCACGTCCTCTAGCATCGCTTAGACGGTATTAAATATCCTGTAATATTACTATTATTGACTGAGCTCCACATCTCACGTCCACTAGCATCGCTTAGACGGTATTACATATCCATGTTATATTAATATTATTGGCAGAGCTCCACATCTCACGTCCTCTAGCATCGCTTAGACGGTATTACATATCCATGTAATATTAATATTATTGGCTGAGTTCCACATCTCACGTCCACTAGCATCGCTTAGACGGTATTACATATCCATGTAATATCAATATTATTGGCTGAGCTCCACATCTCACGTCCACTAGCATCGCTTAGACGGTATTAAATATCCATGTAATATTAATATTATTGGCTGAGCTCCACATCTCACGTCCACTAGCATCGCTTAGACGGTATTACATATCCATGTTATATTAATATTATTGGCAGAGCTCCACATCTCAAGTCCTCTAGCATCGCTTAGACGGTATTACATATCCATGTAATATTAATATTATTGGCTGAGCTCCACATCTCACGTCCACTAACATCGCTTAGACGGTATTAAATATCCATGTAATATTAATATTATTGGCTGAGCTCCACATCTCACGCCCACTAGCATCGCTTAGACGGTATTAAATATCCATGTAATATTAATATTATTGGCTGAGCTCCACATCTCACGTCCACTAGCATCGCTTAGACGGTATTACATATCCATGTAATATTAATATTATTGGCACAGCTCCACATCTCACGTCCATTAGCATCGCTTAGACGGTATTAAATATCCATGTAATATTAATATTATTGACTGAGCTCCACATCTCACGTCCACTATCATCGCTTAGACGGTATTATATATCCATGTAATATTAATATTATTGGCAGTTCTCCACATCTCACGTCCAGTAGCATCGCTTAAACGGTATTAAATATCCATGTAATATTAATATTATTTACTCTGCTCCATTATTGTAAAGAACACAACAGTCTACAACACTGAAATAAACTGTGTGCTTCTGTGTTCAGCTGTCACTAATCATGTAAAATTGATGTTGTGATAATCAGTAACGTCTGATGCAAGTATCGTTTGAAAGTACAATGTACATATCGCAATCCATACATGAACATATTAGACTCGGTGTTATAGGGTTTGTTTATGAGAGATAAATCATTGTAAAACACATAATCTCACGTCCCCTAACACAATCTTAAATCTTAATTGATATTCTTTCTGTGAGCAAAATTAAATATTGGCAAGTTGTTTCCTCACGTTAAGTTAGATATATACTTGTAAGCACATACCGTTTGTGGTATGTGAACATATCCTCGAATATCAAAACAGATGTCCAGACTTAGTTGCTGTTATTGTCACGTACTTTGACTCGGTGTTTAAATTATGTCTGTTTCCCTGGAATCTTGGAGATCAGATTAGCTTAAAACTACAATACCGCTGAAGCCGGTGTTAAGGGTGGAAAAACTCTGTAACAGACTCAGTGAAACTGAGTCCGTTGATTATATTGATATTTTATTGCGTTCTGAGCTCCCAATGTCTTTAAAAAACATACGTTGACGCCTTATTATTTCTGGTACCTTTTAATACACCGTTACTCGGTGCCAGGGTGCGTGAAGGCTATGGTGTGTGTGTGTGTGTGTGTGGGGGGGGGGGGGGGGGGGGGTCCATTACCCTGTCCATGCGTCTGACCATCAATCCATGGGTTGTGAGTTCGATTCCCCGCCTGGCAACACTCTCCGTGAGGATTGATAAACGACATTGTGTCTCATTATTATTTGTCTTTCACCGATGATTCAAGTTACTTGCGGAAATGGGATGTGCTCTAGTACTGGTTAATCTTTCAGGGTCCCAAGAAACAGTCGTTATTTTAACTGACCGTCTGTTAGCCCTCGATGGCATAAAATTGACGCTAAATATTCAATAAATCAATCAATCAATCAATCAATCAATCAATCAATCAATCAATTTAAAACAGATGCCTTATTACACAACATGAACTCATCACACGATGTGCCGAACCGATAATGTTTATTTTACACTCTGCAGGTTGAGGAGGCCTCCTTTTATGTTCCAAGTGTTCTTAAAGACAAACCACCACCAAAATATCTGACTCCAGCAGCCGACTTCAAGTCAACATCCGTACTGTGTTTTACCGACGATGCATCGAAATTCGTACACCCTGCATTGTTCAACCGACTCATTGCCGCCTCTATAAGTAAATGGCCAATTGACATGGACAAAAAAAAGAATTTGATATTCTGCGGATGTGGAATATTTCGCGTTAACGACACGCACAGATTAACCATGTACTTTCTGGAAAATGTTATCCAGATTTGGATGACAAAATATGGGCAACAAGATCCTTATCCAGACGCAAGCGTATGCTCAGATGTACGAGAGTTTGTGGAACAGAACTTACAACGAATCACAAAACTCTTTGGTCAATCAAACAAAATTGAAACATTTGTCAAGTGCCCGGATGTCACAGAAGTAGGCAGTGGCTTGTTACCGTTGAGTAAGATCTTGACGACAAACGAATTTCTATGCAATTCACAGGACACACCACATGTACATAAGTCGGCAAACATGTTACGGTTCTGGTTTAGAGAGGATATGGCAAGTCAAGAAGGTAATGCTATTTTGTCTTATGTGTTTTTCTCATTAGGAATAATCTATTACAATAATGAAACATTGAGACGCAGGATAAAGTATAATTGTTTTGTATTTTATTTGTTTGAACTTGCAGTTAGTTTGCGTTGATATTGCATATGTTTCATAACCAATCTTTTAAACAATGTAATCAATCGCATATTCGACCGCCGTAAACTTTTAATGGTAACGATTAGGCATGCAATAACGTAATACATATATGTCAATTAAATAACATGAAAATCAGTAGAATTTTTTTTTGTTGTTGTTTTTTTTTGTAACTTTTATTTCAATTTAGTTGTACAAAAACAGAAATATTGATACAAAATAGTTCATGACAATTATATATACATTTAGAAATTTCTAATAGCCATTGAGTGTCTCACTGTCTGTGGGAAATGAATGAATAACAAACAGTGCCCACTAAATCCAGATAGTTTGTTTGTGTAGTTTAAATCTTAAGGGCTGTATTATCGTGATTAATAAAAATGTTCAAACCGAAATTTCCCCCCCCCCCCCCCCCCCCCCAAACAATTTAATTTCAGTTTCTCTTTTAATTATTATTTGAAATACTTCACAGTTAATTTATCACATACAGTCATAACACCTCTGTACTTAATGATAAAATATAACTTGCAACATAATCAGTAAGTGTGATGTTTTAGCATTTAAAAGTATCGCTGAGGAAACTATCAAAATATGTTAAATTAGTGAAACCGGGGTCAACAACTCATTGGCTACCAGACATTAAGATAACTTGCACATACATGCATTTGTAGACGTGCAGAACAATATACATGTAATTGAAATCAATTTTCACAATTTAATATAAAGTATTTAGTTATATAGTGGAATATCATTAAACATTTGGCAGGTTAATCATTTGTATTAGAGATATTTTGAAACAATAAGTGTATAAGCTTAAGTTCTGCAAATTCCTGAGCAAATACTACACAACTTAAAAAGTGCAAAATTTCATCAGTAGAATGGATAAACGCAACTCGAAATGGATATTTGACTAGACATGCTGTTTTCTTGTATAAGTGATAGAATTATCATTGGAAATACAACAATGGATAAAGACAATAATAGGAATGCAAAAGAAAAAAAATCAATAGATGAATTTACAACATCGAGCTTCTGAAGTGTTAAATCAGCCCGACATTTACAAGTGTTACTTGAATTCCATAAACGAAGTAGCATAATCATATTTAATTAGTGTCAGCTGGGTCTAAAATAAATGATTTCCGTTTATTAAACATTTCTGGTGCAAATTTGGACAGTTTTATCAACAAATTATCATTTTGTACCCTCATTAATTTTTAAATAAATTTAATCCATTATGATTAGTTCAAATTTATAACAAATTCCAATATTTCATTGAAATTTATATATTGATAGTATAGGGTTTTTTTACTTTGAAATGCAATAATTTCTTTGGCTTTAGTCCATATTAGTTTCCGAGTAACAAATAATCCCATATATTTATACAGTTAAACATTTTCTATTATTTTTCTTCAAATACCCAATGTTCATAAGATGTAAGAAATCCTCCATTTCTCAACACTGTTATTTCCATTTTCTTCAGATTTATTCGCATACCAGTTCTATTGAAAAGCTAGAAATGCCTTGTACTTTACCGAGCGATCGGCATATTGTATTGTAAATATATCATCCACTTCTTCTGAAATATGTATATTATTTGTACATGTTTGTTTTAACTTTTCAACAATATCATTTATAAAAAGATTGGATGAAATCATGATTAATTTACAGTCTTGGCGGCAACCATTATTACATATTAGTATAGTCATCACGACCAGTGCGTGCGCAAGAAGACAAATACATAGCAATAAGTAGGACCAAATATTTTCAACCGACCCCTTTTCTTAAACTTAATAATTCCGTGTGATTAATTGTATCGAATGCCTTTGAAAAATCTACATACAGGCAATAAAATCGTCCACCTTTCTTACTTATATATTTTTTAATCATGGCCATAAGTGTAAAGTGTAAACATGCTGAGATACCCTTTTTGAAACCATATTATACCTTATCAATTTTATTATATTTTTCCGCCCATAGTACTAATCTGTTGTCCATCAAATCTGTTTTTATTTGATTCAGTGTATTAATAAGGGAAAGGCCACAACAGTTATTAGGATCATTAAAAGAGCCAGATTTACGAAAGTGACATTGAATTGTCCCCATACTTTCGGAAACACTCCTGTATCGAATATTCTATTATATAATGGAAGCAAAATATCTGAAATATTTATTTGTTATCATTTCTACCAGTATTCAACTACAGCCTGTTGATTCAACAAGCTTAAGTTCACTTATACTTTTTTTGTAAATCCAGCATTGTAAAATGGTCATTAAAAACATCTTCATTTGGATTTTCTGGCAAAAGTGTGTTTAAATCTTGTAAATGTTTACATTGTGTATCCCACCACTCAGGCTGTACTGGTTTGTTATTATTTGCTTTCCAAGTTTTGGTATTCATCGGTGTGGTTGCATTATGAAAAAAGGTAACAATGCTATCAAAAGCCAAAGAAATACCAATAAGAACGTCACTTAAAGTGGTATATTTCATTATTGAAATAGACTGCTTCAATTTATAAATGAATTTTCCTCTTTTGGTCTTGTCCCATTTAAAACGTTAATAGAAATCTTGGTTCACATTTTCTGCATATTCATCTTCATTTACTATATGATCAGCTTGCAAAGATTTAAATGAAAAAGAATAAACAATTGGAGAATAATCAAATTCAGATCTGTCACCTTTTTCAAAATGTGAAATAAAAGGAAACATAAAACATAAGGAAACTAAACTTAAACCATCGTTTGCAGTTTGTAGATGTATAATTCCTCTCTCGATCTTTGGATAGTATTCCATTAAGAATAAGAATCTAATATGATTTACACAGTCAATAAGAGTATAGCCGAAAGAGTGACATGCTTTATCGTTAGTGTTTCTATACATATTAAATGTATCACTGTCATACATTACGTTATTTTCATTAAAAACAAAATCATCGTCTTTAATAATATCTTGCGTAGAGCCACATCTAGCATTAAAGTCTCTAGCTAACATAATGTTGTCATCAGTATATTTATTTGTTTAAATATTTCAATACAACTATTACTGTTATTATTACAATAAATAGATGAACCTTTGAAAACAAAGTAGCACACTTTTATCTGAATTTCGCCATTTACCATTCATCCTAACAAAAATACAATTCTCAACTTATCCGTCGTAATCAAGCTATACTCTACTAAATGAGATTTAATAAATACCCAAACACTACCGGAATGGCGACCTTTGCTATATTGTTTCTTCCTAGGACAATCAAAACAGTGATAACCATCTAAGAAACCGTCTGTACTCAATATTGCAACTGTACTTTGACAGACCTTGTATATTACATGACATGATATTATTGGTAACACTGTAAACGTTTGTATTTAGACCTTGACCAATGTCCTACCTATTCACTGGCTTAATGTCATCACAATCAGGATCATACACGAAAGAGTCACCATTTATTATCAATTTATAATATCTGAGAAAAGCCCTAAAGTTGCTTTTAGCAATTTCTCTGCCAGGAAATGGTCTTCAAATCATATCTTGTTTGTGAAGCACGGATTGGAAAATCCTCTGCAACATGACTATTGGATCGAAGGGTAGTGTCAATATTTGGGAATACGTTTTCGTCGATGGTAACGGTATAAGTATAACTAATTGTTCGTTGACGCTCATCAAAATCTTTGTTTCTTGGTACGATATTCTTTAAACCCTCTGACTTTATCTTTAAAAACGAACAATGGACAATAACTGCTCTCGGTGAGTCTCCTCATTTTCACTTCCGTTTCTTCCTAAGTTTCATTTATGGTTTTTAGAAGACCAAATAACTTCTGATTATCGTGCCAAGACTGCGCCTCAAACTTTTCACATTCATTCTCGCATGGTTTGAGACGTTTTTCCAGATTTCTAACAGTTCAAGACACTGATTCTATAGAGTGTTGTATAGCGTCTAGTTTTTCTTCAAGTTTTATGTTTGACTCAGTTACCAGTTACTTCTTTTAAAGAGTTTCTCATATACATGTTAAGTAAATTGCAGAAAGTAATTCCTTGTAAATCAACACACAGTTATGACGCTTGTGAATTACACATTAGCTCATCGTGCTTTACACGTGTAAAAGTTTGTTTAGAAAATTACATTCTGTGGTTTTCAAGTTTGACTCATAATTAGCAAAGTTCAGAAAAAAATAAAAAATTTAAGATAACAAGTCACATTATGTCCTTGTGCGTCTATGTACTTTACAGTTGTATTTACTTTGAATAAATAATTTCAAATAGGAAAGTAATTACATAAAACAACACGGTTTTATCCTTATGCATTGTCCACATTATCACTGCACTTTCCAAGCGCACAGCTTTTCAAATAATTAAAATTCATATTGTTCAAGGTATGCTCCGGGAAAGATACCTGACGGACGTACGGACGGGCGGGCGGATTAACGGAAGAAGATGTAGCTTTATGCTCCCAAAAACAAATTTTTATGGATTTGATTTTTCTTCGATAAAATGTGAAAGATATATTTATTATAGGTGGGTATGGCCTCCCTGACGAGATCCTGGACAGAGTCCCCACGGACAAGGAAATTGCCAGTATAGCTCAAAAGATTGGAAAAGAATATCAGCAGCTGTTTGTGTTTCTAGGATTGAAACCAGCTGAAATTGAGCAGTCTCAAATTAATAAACCTGGCTATATAGTGGACCAAACCAGAGATATGCTGATGAAATGGAGGGATGGATCGAAAAGTGCGACGTTCAAGGAACTTGCAACTGCTATGAGAAGTGCTGGTATTAACACTTTCGATGTGTTTAAAGATATGAAATGAACACGTAGCAGTCCATGTTGACTATTGCATCCATTGTTTTCTATTTAATCAGCGGCAGTCCTTCTGGTTGTTTACTATTTGAGAAATACTTCTGATTAAAATAACAGGGATTGATAGTGAGTTAATTTAAATAATATTGTTGTTTTTTCTATTTGGGAAACAGTGCTCATTTTTTCAGTTTTGCGTTTAAAGTGAATATGTTGAAGTCCATTCCTTTTGTTCTATTTAAGAAACGGTGATTTTTATTTCAGTACTGTTTTTTATATTGTTTTCAATTTTCTTCTTTGGCAAAGACTGTCCATTTTCCAATTGCTATGTAGGTTAACCGGATTGGACAAAGACCGTTTATTTTCCAACTGCAATGTCAGTTAACCAGAATGGACAAAGACCGTCCATTTTCAAATTGCAATGTCAGTTAACCAGAATGGACAAAGACCGTCCATTTTCCAATTGCAATGTCAGTTAATAAGGATGGACAAAGACAGTCCATTTTACAATTACAATGTCAGTTAACCAGAATGGACAAAGACCGTCCCTTTTCCAATTGCTATGTAGGTTAACCGGATTGGACAAACACCGTTTATTTTCCAATTGCAATGTCAGTTAACCAGAATGGACATAGACCGTCCATTTTCCAATTGCAATGTCAGTTAACCAGAATGGACAAAGACCGTCCATTTTACAATTACAATGTCAGTTAACCAGAATGGACAAAGACCGTCGCTTTTCCAATTGCAATGTCAGTTAATAAGAATGGACAAAGACCGTTCCTTTTCCAATTGCTATGACGGTTAACCGGATTGGACAAACACCGTTTATTTTCCAATTGCAATGTCAGTTAACCAGAATGGACATAGACAGTCCATTTTCCAATTGCAATGTCAGTTAACCAGAATGGACAAAGACCGTCCATTTTACAATTACAATGTCAGTTAACCAGAATGGACAAAGACCGTCCATTTTCCAATTGCAATGTCAGTTAACCAGAATGGACAAAGACCGTCGCTTTTCCAATTGCAATGTCAGTTAATAAGAATGGATAAAGACCGTCCATTTTACAATTACAATGTCAGTTAACCAGATTGGACAAAGACCGTCCCTTTTCCAATTGCTATGTAGGTTAACCGGATTGGACAAAGACCGTTTATTTTCCAATTGCAATGTCAGTTAACCAGTATGGACAAAGACCGTCCATTTTCCAATTGCAATGTCAGTTAACCAGAATGGAAAAAGATCGCCCATTTTCCAACTGCTATGTAAGTTAACCGGATTGAATATAGAACTTTCATTTTCTAATTGCTATGTTATTTAACATGATTGGATAAAGAACATTCATTTTCTAATTGCTATTTAAGTTAACCATATTGGACATAGAACATTCATTTTCTATTTGTGTCTACAAGATCGCATACGGTATGTGTTATATTGAACGTGAATACTGAAAGTTGATGAATGTATTGTTACTGTTGTTAATTGGTAAATGAAGGGAAACACGCCAATATTGCTCTAATTCCACTTAACACTGACTTTGAAATTCATACATTATAATATAACTTTGTATTAATCTACAGGACAATGCGGGGTAAGAAAAACTTTTGCTTTATCGGCAGGGAAGGTTTATCAGGTAGCAACACACAACTGATGACGTCATTGTTTTTTGCCTCGTGTCATTCCCGCATTTAAACTCTTATTTTACCGTTGCAAAAATGTTATGTCAATAAATATACATAATAACTATAAGAGAGTCAAACGGCTTTCATAAAAAGTGCATAAAATTTGGAACTATTTTCAGCCACATATACTGCAGACGTAATTAAGTGAGGTATCAAGAGTAAAATTGCCGTAAATCCCTTTATGAATTTATATGCAAAAGTGTGTTACTTTATGAAAACACTTAAATATTATTTGTAAGCATAATGATCAGTATTAGCCCACACTATATTTAGAATATACGTAAACACTGTGTGACAGAAACTAATGTATCTATTTGCGTTTCATGTTAAAAATGAAAACAAACCATACAAATGTTAATTACGATTTTCATTATGTATGTAGAGTATCCAAAAATGACAAATCTAATCATTCCAAACTAAATTGTTAAATAAATCAACTTTAAAATTAATTTATGTAGGAAATAAAAAAAATAATGGACACAATTGCGTTTAAATAGCAGTTCAATTTAATCCAATAAATTTTCGGCCTTCACCAAGCTGCTTTTGAAAACTATATTTTATTTGGGTACTTAATACAAACATATACATATGTAGAAGTAACCAGCCAATACAATAATTAAATGTGTTATTGTTAAAATGGAATTTACGTATTGAAGACGACATTGTGACTTTAAGTGCATGCTGTAAGTTGCATAATTGTGTTAGATTTTGTCATAAACATGACATGGCTATTTTAAATCATTTTTAAACCCTGTTGTTGTTGAAAATAGTATTAATGTAGATAATAATGTTTTTGCCAAAGTACAGCATGATTTTAATTGTGATGAACTAAATGTACGGATGTCTGATATCGAAATTCTTCAAAGTATGAACCACTTACGTGTAAGTCGCTCACCTAGACCAGCCGGTGCATCCTAAGTAATGTACAAGCATACTATTCATGTTATTTTACATTTTTAGGCCATAATTAATTAACTGCTTGATTATCATCCTCTCACTAATTATCATGCCGCCGACCCATTTTATTTTCATACAAAAAATATATATATATATAAAAAAATGTATTTATTTCCTTAATAGATTCAGTATGTAAACTATTTTAATATACTCAAACGCAAACGAAAGTGTGCACTTTTTATTTTTTTATAATTTTAATTCTACAAAGTATAAAGTTGGGACATAAAAAAAATCAGTCAAATTATGGATTGTTATTACGAAATAGCCCGAATAGCGATTTTGAAGGATTTCCACGTGGAACATGTATACATAAGTTCAAGTGGTCAAACTTGTTTTCTCTATATTATTTCACACATGTATAGTGCGATCACTGTAGATTTATAACAGCGAATTTGCCACGACTATTAGAACGTCAGCGTATGGACGACTTAACGTCTCACACCACCATTACATTTCCCAGAGGGCACCATTGTAACAGTCTCACACCACTATTACATTTCCCAGAGGGCTCCATTGTAACATTTATGTCCAAAACAGAGTGAAAAATATAATTCTGCAGCATGTGTCACGGCTCAAATTCTTCACTGGTTCAAGATATGCAATTATAAAGGGAAAAAGCAAACCTTGACCGGGTTTTGTTTTTTTAAATTCAATGCTTTTGTGAGACCTATCAATGTCCAGAGTAATAATATGTCAACTGTTCGCCCTAGATGCGGTTCGAACCAACATGTATAGTGCGAATATCACTGTAGATTTTGAAAATTTATAACAGCGAATTTGCCACGACTATACAAACGTCAGCGTATAGACGCCTTAATGATGCTGGGCAGAGGTGACCCAATCGCTGCAGTTTCGTACATTCCATGCGGCGACGTATTTTAGAAGTTATTTGACACAATGGCGGTCATACCAGATATTAATGCAACATTTACATAATTTTGCAACAAATTACAATGAATCTACGCAAGAAAACATCCCTAAGGCTATAAGGCTATTTTTGTTTGTTTTGACCCTTACTCCACGTAGACCCAAATTCAAAACAATAACATAAACATATTGGTTAGAAAGGTAATTGAATAAGCTAAACATTGATGCCATACGTGATAGTATTTCATCATTGGATTTTTTGAAAATCAAAAATATTAATGTGCACACTCTATTTTGCGTTTGAGTATATATTAACTATTCGTTTAACAAAATGATGTTATAACTGCTATTGAAGAGTCTGAGGCATGTTTCAGAAAGGGCAGACAATAGTTTTACATTAATGGCACTGTTCCGAAATATTTATCAAAGGAAATGGGAAGGTTGTATTGTATCTATATATTTTTTGCTAAATCTTTTGACAAGATCCAGCGTAAAAAAATTATGGGAAATATTTGCAAGAAATAATGAAAACATTTTGTTTTTTATAAAATTCAAAACTTAAGCTTCTTTAGATGCAATACTGAAACAAGATAGGGCTGTGTCGGTAGCCTCATATCTTTTCCATTTTTATCAATGATCTTCTTACTTGTCTACATGAAAAATGTGATAGATGTATTTTTGTATCTAATGCTATAGAAGATTTAGTCGCACTTATGTTTGCTGATAATGTTTCTAGTTTTCCTGATACTGTTATAAACCAATAACAAGAGCTCAACTATATTGAAAAAATTTGCACGTCAGTTAATATGAATATAAACTTATGTAAAAATATGTGTTGTTTTCAGTAATGGTGGTGTTTTAAAACATTTCAACAACGAACTTATTAAAGTTGTTCCTTTTTATAAATATGTGTGTGTATTTTTCACACCTAAGCTAGTATGGTATAAAACACAAGAGACTCTTTCATAACAGGGTCTAAAAGCATCCGCCTGTATTTCTAACTTTCAATAACAATTCGGTCATATTGATCTTATTGACATGTATAAACATTTTGACTCAGTGGTTAAGCCTGTTGTATTCTATGTTTTAGTAATTTTGAGGTATAATTATTTTGATAAAACAGAATTTACTACTGTTGTATTACGGTATATATGTATTATTAATTATACTATGTTCACTGCGCATGCTCAATACATTCCCGCTTTTTATCAATCAGTGCTTATTAAATCGTAAAACTAGAAACATCTTGTATTATCATTTAACCCCACGTTATGTGGTATATCTCGATTATGAGAAACACACGTTACAACATGGTGTCAGAAGTGTTTAACAGCAGATGGTAAGTTGGAAGTTACAATATTTGTTATTTGTGATTATTATTTTGGAATTTTTTAAAAACGGACATTATCAAAAATGGAAGGACAAAACCAACAAGTTCCCAAAATTGACTGGGAATCCAGAGATCTAAACACTTCATTCAAGAAATTTAAAAAGCATTCGGAGTTCATGTTTAAAGGTCCTTTAGACCACGGGTTCAAACAGAAAGTGAGCCATTCGAACAATTCGTAACTGAACGCTAATCAAAGATTGTGGGTACAAAGACGGAATACAAAACGAACTCATTCGTGATCACATTGTCTTCGGCGTGAGATCTAGCAAAATCAGAGATAAACTAATCATGGCGGGCTCGGACCTGACACTGGAGAAGTGTATTGACGTCGCGCATACATACGAACTAAGTCAATCCCAGGCTCAAGCCTTGCTAAACAAGCACAGCATAATGATGTGGATGCCATCTACAGTCATCGCGGACGAGGGCTTTCCCAATACGATACCAGCGGACGGTCTCGAACACAAAACGGTCACCCGGGCGGAAACGGGAGCAAACACCACACAGCACAAATCCTGAGACAGGGAAACAAGAGATGGATCGAAGAAATGCAAAAACTGTGGAAATAATCAACATACAGACACAAGTGACTGTTCTGTAAAAGGACAAAAGTGCCACAAATGCGCAAAGTATTCAGATCAAAACAATTAGTACATGAAATGCGAAAATAGTTGTTTGGATTATGTAGAAAATACTAGTGATTCAGAGAACGATGGATTTTACGTACACACGGTAAACTCTTTCTCCATCCAACCTGGTCAAATCTTTATTAAACAGAAGTTGGTACAAAACGCTGTTCTTCGAAAATCGATTGCAAAATTGACACTTGTTCTCAGATAAACTGCATTCCAAACCGAATTTTCAAACGCTTAAATATCAAACACCCTTAGAAGCCTCGAATGCTAAGCTTACATCATATACAGGTTATCGCTTGCCTGTAACAGGAAAAGTACATTTGCACTGCAAATATCAAAACCGATCTGTTAATGCAGAGTTGTATATAGTAGAAAGTTCCGAACCCTCACTGCTAAGCCTCGAAATAGCATTAGATCTACTATACTAGGATTAATCACGTTGACCCACTTAGTGGATCAATGTGAGACTGACCTAGATAAGGCCACTGTGCTCCACGAGTATAATGAATTGTTTCAAAGTATTGGGTTATTGCCAGGAGCATGATTATTGCATTTAAAGGACAATACTGTTCCAGTTGTATGCCAACCAAGAAAAGTTCCCTTCGGGTTATTAGATAAATTGAAAACAAAATCTTGATTCTATGGAATCAAAGCAAATCATATGCAAAGTCACAGAACCGACTAGTTGGGTTAACTCCTTAGTTTGTGTAGAAAAGAAAGCAACTGGCAAATTAAGAGTATGCTTAGACCCAAAAAACTTTAAACAGCATTTTCAGACCTCACTACCCAATGCGTACAATTGATGACATAACATCAAAACTGACTGACGCTAAGTATTTTAGTGTATTAGATGCAACTAAAGGTTACTGGTCTGTTCGTCTCGATGACGACTCGTCTTTTCTGACGACATTTAACTCGCCTTCCGGTAGATAACGAATAGTTTATCTTCCAATGGGAATCCGTTCATCCCAGGATATTTTTCAGAGAAAAAATTACGAAATATTTGAAAATTGCCCAGGTATGACCTCAATTGTGTACGAACTTTTAATATTTGGCTCAAACGTGCGAAGCATGACCGAAATCTCCGGAACACCCTTGACTGACAAAGCAAAGCACTTAGGCCATTTTGGAACAGAATAAAGGACGAGACCAGCTAGATACATTATGTTCTGGTCATCTATTTCCAAACAAATATCTGACCACGTGCTATGCTGTTCAATTTGCAACACGCACAAGGATTCAAATGTAAAAGATCCGCTGCATCCCAATGACGTGCCCATGC
The DNA here is from genome assembly GCA_029582155.1 of Panopea generosa. NCBI lineage: Eukaryota > Metazoa > Mollusca > Bivalvia > Adapedonta > Hiatellidae > Panopea > Panopea generosa. The sequence continues at coordinate 41,091,126 of CM055912.1, forward strand.
CCCATCGACCTTAGCAAAATTTATCTTGCGATCTATTCTCATGTGATGGTTATTTTGAAATTGACAAATTGCCAAGCACCAAGAGTATTTCGGTCATTAAGAAACTGAAAATACATTTTAGTAGGTTTGGAATTTATGAAAAACTGAAAACCGATAACGCTTCGTATTTTACAAGTGAACAAGTTCAGAAATTTCTCAGGGATTGGAACATTAGTCATGAAACTTCGAATCCTACGCACGCAAGTTCAAATTGGTTGAGTGAAGTATATGTGAAAATTGCAAAGCGCATACTTCAAAAGGCAAAAGATGACAGTAGAGACCCATATTTGCCATTGTTAGAATATAGGAACACTCCTCTCAAATGCGGTTGGTCGCCCGCACAGCTCTTAATGAGCAGACGACTACGGCCAATTTAACCCACAACAAACAAACAACTTACGCCACAAACAGTCAACACTAATACTGCTAGAAAGAAAAAGAAAGAAATGCAAATTAAAACAAAACAGTATTATGAAAGAAAAGCACGGAAATAAACTCATATTAAACTTGAAGAACCTACAACGTAACGAGCATTGGGAACCAACAAAAGTCATTTCTCAGCATAACGAACATTCATTTAATGTACACACACATGACGGAGCTGTTCATCGCAGAAACCGTCGATTTCTAAAAATATCACCTGCGAAAATTGTACTACATAAACAACCAAACAATGATTCACTCCCGACATTGTCGGTGCCAATCACTAATAGTCAATTAAATACCAGTTCCCCGCCTGATTCTCAAAACGTTGCAATCAATTCTCCAGTAAGAAATCATGAAACTGTACCAACTTTTTGCATAACAACTAGATCAGGTCGGATGGTGAAACCGTGTAAGCTTTACTCCGGAGATGAATGGACAAAGTGATTTCCAAGATAAACAGTATTAAATGACAGTGAGCGTTCGGAATTGTGTATTCTCATCAATCCTTTGTACAAATTAGTTCCGATAAACATTTTATTACTACTGCACACAGTACTGGAATGTGATTAAATGATACATCAATGTAATCCGTATAATTATGATACTGAGTGAGGAGATGATTCCCTGCTTTTTAATTGGGGTAAATACTGAGACCTGGAACTAATTTGTGGAAATCTTGTGTAACCAAAGTCACTCTTCTATTTTAGCACCAACAAAAATGTACAGATCTTCAGATTGGGAAAGCTGGGTCCGTTCTACAGACTATATTTCACTGGAACAATCAAGAGAGCTGGGTCCGTTCTACAGACTATATTTCACATTAACAATCGGGAGAACTGGGTCCGTTCTACAGACTATATTTCACATTAACAATAAGGAGAGCTGGTCCGTTCTACAGACTATATTTCACTGGAACAATAAGGAGAGCTGGTCCGTTCTACAGACTATATTTCACATTAACAATAAGGAGAGCTGGTCCGTTCTACAGAATATATTTCACATTAACAATCGGGAGAACTGGGTCCGTTCTACAGACTATATTTCACATTAACAATAAGGAGAGCTGGTCCGTTCTACAGACTATATTTCACATTAACAATCGGGAGAACTGGGTCCGTTCTACAGACTATATTTCACATTAACAATAAGGAGAGCTGGTCCGTTCTACAGACTATATTTCACTGGAACAATAAGGAGAGCTGGTCCGTTCTACAGACTATATTTCACATTAACAATAAGGAGAGCTGGTCCGTTCTACAGAATATATTTCACTGGAACAATCAAGAGAGCTGGGTCCGTTGTACAGAATATATTTCACTGGAACAATCAAGAGAGCTGGGTCCATTCTACAGACTATATTTCACTGGAACAATCGGGAGAGCTTGGTCCATTCTACAGACTATATTTCACTGGAACAATAGGGAGAGCTGGGTCCGTTCTACAGACTATATTTCACTGGAACAATAGGGAGAGCTGGGTCCGTTCTACAGACTATATTTCACTGGAACAATAGGGAGAGCTGGGTCCGTTCTACAGACTATATTTCACTGGAACAATCGGGAGAGCTGAGTCCGTTCTACAGAATATATTTCACTGGAACAATCGGGAGAGCTGGGTCCATTCTACAGACTATATTTCACTGGAACAATCAGGAGAGCTGGGTCCATTCTACAGACTATATTTCACTGGAACAATCAGGAGAGCTGGGTCCATTCTACAGACTATATTTCACTGGAACAATCGGGAGAGCTGAGTCCGTTCTACAGAATATATTTCACTGGACAATCGGGAGAGCTGGGTCCGTTCTACAGACTATATTTCACTGGACAATCGGGAGAGCTGAGTCCGTTCTACAGAATATATTTCACGTGAACAATCAAGAAAGCTGGGTCCGTTCTACAGACTATATTTCACTGGAACAATATGTAGAGCTGGGTCCGTTCTACAGACTATATTTCACTGGAACAATCGGGAGAGCTGAGTCCGTTCTACAGAATATATTTCACTGGACAATCGGGAGAGCTGAGTCCGTTCTACAGAATATATTTCACTGGACAATCGGGAGAGCTGAGTCCGTTCTACAGAATATATTTCACTGGACAATCGGGAGAGCTGAGTCCGTTCTACAGACTATATTTCACTGGACAATCGGGAGAGCTGAGTCCGTTCTACAGAATATATTTCACGTGAACAATCAAGAAAGCTGGGTCCGTTCTACAGACTATATTTCACTGGAACAATATGTAGAGCTGGGTCCGTTCTATCGACTATATTTCACTGGACAATCGGGAGAGCTGAGTCCGTTCTACAGAATATATTTCACGTGAACAATCAAGAAAGCTGGGTCCGTTCTACAGACTATATTTCACTGGAACAATATGTAGAGCTGGGTCCGTTCTATCGACTATATTTCACTGGACAATCGGGAGAGCTGAGTCCGTTCTACAGAATATATTTCACGTGAACAATCAAGAGAGCTGGGTCCGTTCTACAGACTATATTTCACTGGACAATCGGGAGAGCTGAGTCCGTTCTACAGAATATATTTCACGTGAACAATCAAGAAAGCTGGGTCCGTTCTACAGACTATATTTCACTGGAACAATATGTAGAGCTGGGTCCGTTCTATCGACTATATTTCACTGGAACAATAGGGAGAGCTGGGTCCATTCTATCGACTATTATTCACTGGAACAATCGGGAGAGCTAGGTCCGTTCTATAGAATATATTTAATGGACCCAATCGGGAACCAACAATTAGTCTCACACTTTGTAGGAACAATAATACATCAATATTACACTTTGTAGGAACAATACTTCATCAAAATTTACGCTTTGTAGGAACAATAACTCAATATGAATACATCAATATTTCACAATAGCAAAGGTTTAACGTTTATACCGCTTTGTTACAGACAACACCTGTACATGTCTGATAATAGTCCAGGAAATGACTAAATACAACAAATGATTGACCAATTAACAAATACTTTGTCCAAAGTAGGATTATAGAGTTTTTCATTTGCCAAATATCAAAGGGGCTTAATGCCATTCTCAACACATCTCGGGTCATATATGACATATTCAGTTTAATTGGTGGAGGAAAAACTTCAGAATAAATCGGAGTAGAACCACCGTCCTTCGGTAAGTAACTAGCAAACTTTCTAACATATGATTTTGCATCCAGCGGGACTTAGACTTATGATCTTAGTGGTGAGGTAAGTGATCACGAGACGACACCTTAGACCACACGTCCACAATACATATTCTAAAACAGTAAATACGCTTACACACAATAGGTTGATAATATGGCTCTGAAAAAAAGCATTCAACGTTTCTTTATCCTTTCAGTGTATATATTAAACTAAGATGGCATAATGTTATGAATTGGAGCCCCACATATATTAAGATTTTGCCCCCAGTCCGCATTTCCCTAAACCTCATATCTGGACCTGAACAATTTTTATTAAGGCCGTCCTTAAAAAAGTGTTTGCTGTGCTCCTACCTTCTCACTCAAAATTGCAGCAATCTAAACCTTTTTAGTGACTTTTAAAGTGTACCTACTGCACATAAAAATACTGGGTTTGAGCACAGGAAACAATTATTTTTTTAAGAATGTCCTAATCCATATTGATCCCCATACATGTATATTTGGTCAGGTATATACAATATTCATAAAGATACCAAGAAATACACCAACTCACAATTTTCCAAATATGTTTTTATTATTATTTACATTATACATTGTATCAAAATCAATTCAATAAGACAAGCATTAAACTAATGTTTGTTTGCTATCTTTTGATTCTAGTTTTAGAAATTGCGTAGGTAGCGAGTACTTTTGTTTCCAAGATCAAAAAATAACTTTCTGCCGGGGTAGAGAATTATGTAAGTGTGACTAATGTTCAAACAGCTGTACTATTTACCTGTCAATTATGGTACATTGTGCTAAAAATAGACCATTATAATCTGGCTGATTCAAGCTACAGGGGGCTCCATGTCACAAGCTCCTCCTTCCAATTTCAATTTTTTGTCAGTTATAGTTAACACATTTTTAGAAACTGCATCTAGTCAACACTTTTTGGAAAATACTTTTTTGCCAAAGAAAATGTATTAACAATAATCTAGCAGTATGCAAAATCACAAAAAAATATGCAGTGATGGCAGTGAAATTTTGAAAAAGGGTTTTCTGATTTAAATCATGTATATGATTATATAAAACCTACCTCCAAAGTCATCTTGCAGCATTTATATGGCAGTTGGGGCTTTAAATATATACTAAGGTGAATGTTGTACACTCCACACTGTTAAAATTTGTTTTGAGTAGGCAGCTATTTTGGTGGGAAGTTCGGGAGACAGCAAACAAACAATATTTCATTTTAGCCTAAAGTATTATTTACTGAAACTTCATATTTTATAAATAGTTTGATGTTTTATAAAAGCTACAATATTGGAGGAAAAAATATATTAAAAAATAATATAAAATGTCATATATGTTTTATATTTTGTTCATATCAAAATTCATACCATTTGTTCAATTATGTGACTTCAAGTTATTAACCAGAGTTATTCCCCTTTATTAAACAGAGCTGAAATATAGTTCCTTTACAAACTATGTCCCTTCAAGTAATTTACCAGAGTTATTCCCCTTTATTAAACAGAGTTGAAATATAATTTATTTACAAACTATGTCCCTTTGCAAGTAATTTACCAGAGTTATTCCCCTTTATTAAACAGAGTTGAAATATAATTCCTTTAAAAATTATGTCCCTTTAAGTAATTTACCAGAGTTATTCCCCTTTATTAAACAGAGTTGAAATATAATTTCTTTACAGACTATGTCACTTTAAGTAATTAGTTAGGTCCCTTTTTAACCCTTTACTTCATATAGACACCTTCGGACACATTTAATATAGAAGGCTTTTGAATTATTCAGTGAATTATATTTATATTAACTGACAGAGTGGAAAACAGTGCATGAAGTGTTCAGATTGCTCGTTACAAGCAATCTGAACTCTTCCTGCACTGTTTTCAAAGACCGTCTGTGATTGGTGTGGGAAAACGCGTAACTATGGAGTAAAGGGTTAAAGCATCATTCCTTCACACATAATGAAAATCACAAAATCATTAAACATCATTTATTAATATGTTTAAGAATGTTGTCCATTTAATGTTTTACTCATGTTCCTACTATGGACGTATAAAATATTAAAGGGAATTTATCAGGATTTTTTCAAACTTTTAAAATTGGCTTAAACATTCTTTTCAATATATCATGCCTATATATACTCACTGACCCAGTATTGCCAAATAAATATCTATTTAAACATGCCAAAATAATACAATGAAAAGGGATTTCCCAACTTGGGCTACGCGCCTAGGTTAGACTAAAATAGAAAGGCACAGTATTTAAGAGCTGTCTTTTTTTAGAATGGGGATTTCATTTCAAGTTTACCACTCAAATTCAAATATCAATTTTGTCACGTTTTGATGAATTTGACATACGAAATAATTCAGATTTTATTTATTAATGATATATATAACTTTTCGACCTAATAATATAGTATTCAACTGAGAGGTGTCTTCAACAGACGTATATTATCAGGGGTGTCACCTGTTTTTTTGTATAAAGGTTATTGGTCATATCTCTTAAAAGTAAATATGCAAATTAGCAAATAGTACATAAGGTCTTTCAAAATGTTGTTAACATTATACGAGAGGTAATTGTATACAGATAGGTAAAGTAACAATTTTTCAGTTTTACATGTGAATTATCATGAAAAGGAATTAACATATTCTATGTATAAGAAGTGAACTTTGTTTGTTTCCACTAACACATGGTATAGATTTCAAAAAGTTTGCGTTATACCTTAAAATTTATAATTAAAATTAAGTGATACTGTTTTCTTCGCATGTCGATATGGTTTTCGTTCTAACTCATTTCAGCTTGATACGGTTTTCTTCACATGTCAATATGGTTTTCGTTCTAACTCATTTGAGCTTGATACGGTTTTCATCGCATGTCAAAACTCATTTGGACTTGATACGGTTTTCTTCGCATGTCGATACGGTTTTCGTTCTAACTCATTTGAGCTTGATACGGTTTTCGGGGGGAAATGATCAATCTAGTTTTTGTTTTTAAATGATATTTAATGATGGGAAATCAGTTTGTTTCCGTTAAGTTGTGTTTATTCATGTTGAAATTACATATATATCTAATGATTTGAAGTTAAATTACAGGTAAATTTGATAAAAGTGACAAAGGGAACTGTTAACAATGGCGTTCGGTTATACATGTGTATGTATGCGCTGCAGTTTTAAATGCAAAACACATAACAAAATATTGAAGTATGCATGCCAACAACAATAAATTTGAGTGCTGAAACAGGAAAGTTTGGTTATACGAAATAGACATTTTCAAAATTAATGCCACTTGATTTAAACAAAAAATGAACGATATTGAAATAATTTACAGAGAAAATGCACCTCAATCAAAGAAACAAATAAGAATAAAGGACATGACGATATTATTATGATCCAGCGAATACACGTTCTGGTGACAAACTCTCTCTCTCATTATCTAAAATTTCTTCATGCTAAATCTCAGATGAGTCTAAAATGGACTAAATTTCGGATATAATTCTGCTTCATTAAGAAATGTAGTACTAGTGTTATCTGCAATTTGAAAATGCATTTTATGTTTTAATGGATGAATTATAGAGAATTCACACTTAATTTCTTTTCATACTTTTACAGTTAAAACATGAAATGTTTTTTTTTTTGTTTTCAATCATAAATTGATGAAGGTGTAAACCCACCATTGATTTTTTTTCTTTATTCTATAGTAAATAATAAAAAATTGAAGGCTTGTTATTCATAGAGAAACCCAAATGAAAGAAGTGAAACCTACATTTTACTATTTGTCAACCCTCCACTATCAAAATATGATGAGAAAAGTAGAGGTCATGTGTCATATAAGAGATTTTTTTCCTGCTCAGTGTGTACACTGGTGACAAAGTGAAAGTAGACTTCCGAAATCATGTATTCATACCCCAATTTCCAAGCATCATTTTTTTTTCTAAATTCACAATTCAAACGTGACAATGCTATTAAAATGTTCAAAATACATCAATAATGCCATTCAAATAAAACAATAGCATTAAAGTAAGGAAAATGCATTTTTAAAGAAGAAGAAATGAGGATTATTTATAACCGCCATTATGCGACTACCCCACAGAAGCACATCCTTTTTGCAATGATGGTACTATGCCTGAAAAAAATAGATGTCCCAGGGCTGCAACATGAAACCCAGCACAATATGAATGATTGAACATTGATTATGGTGGACATTTGAGGCACATTATATAAAAATATGTCAATTGATTTACAAGATAAGAAGCGGACACAATGTTTTTTTTATCTATTTCTGACCTAAATCCTGTAAGTGAGACCTTGATCTTTAAGCTACAGAACTGGGTCTTGGGTGCAACACAACGTTTGGGTGCGAAAGCGTTTGGTGCGACACAACGTTTGGGTTCGAGACAGCGTTTGGGTGCACACAACGTTTTTGTGCGAGACAGCGTTTGGGTGCGACACAACGTTTGGGTGCAACACAGCATTTGAGTGCCACACACATTTGGGTGACATAACGTTTGATTATGACGAACATTAATTTTGTGCCATGATATTTCTAAATCTGAATCAAGTGGTTTACATGATATGTAGCAGACACAAAATTGTGTACCTATTTCTGACCTTAACCCTTTACTCCATAGATACACATTTTCCCGCACCAATCACAGAAGGCCTTTGAAAACATCAAGAACACTTCCTGCACTGTTTTCCACTCTGTCAGTTAATATAAACACAATTCACCCAATAATTCAAAAGCGTTCTATATTAAAGGTGTCCAAAGGCGTCTATATCAGAGGTTGCCAAAGGCGTCTATATGAAGTAAAGGGTTAAAAATCTGTGCGACCTTGACATTTTCGACACTGAAATGCGTAAGTCTTAAGATTTCCCTTCGAAAAAAAATGTAACACCTAGTAACGTTTGATCTGCGCCGTATTATTTTAAATTTTAAAAAGACTACAATTTTCAAGGCTTATGAAAGTTTGTAAAATGACATAAGCAAAACACTTCATGAATTCCCCACCTACTTTTTGTAACTTCAACTTTTACAACTTTGAAACAGACCCCTCGATCTTACACTGCGACACTTCGTCTCAATATAGTGAACTTTTGTGTGATGTTATTTCAAAATTCATCTATGTGCAATAAAGTTATAGAACGGACAAGATTGGAGGGTCGTGGGTTTGATCTTTCGCCACGGCTATGTGTGGTGTCCTTGAGCAAGACACTTTTCCGCATATGCTTAGTAGTGGTTCTAACTAGGAAGACTTCGAGCGTGATTTGCCCAAGTTGTAAGAATTTGTTTCACAATTGAAGTAAAATAAATGAGTTTAAACAAAGTAGATATTGCAGTTTAAGTAATACAAAATGTATTATATAATGTGAAAATGTCTTTAAAGATTCATAGATATTACACAAAAAACATATTATTCATTAACAAATGTAAATAATATATCTGAATGAGTATTGAATACCGTATCAATCAATGACAAAAAACATACCGGCCATTTTCCAATAACATTGAAAACCGTATCACAGGAAATTTAAATTCAAATATATTGAAATTATTGCATTGTTATTCAAATGTTTTATGTAAAGTACATTAAAATAAATTGTATTTAACATTTAATCTATGATTGTTTAACAATAAATCACTTTTTCTTGATGAAAACTAAGTTTATGCAATTCCACTAATTTTGTCGTTAAGTATACAGATAGCAAAGACACACACCAATAAAACAGTACCTAGTATAATTCATATACATTATATTTATGCAATTTAAACTTTTTGACTAATTTTTGTATATTAATATTTATTGTATGAAAAATAATATCTTTAAATTCAGTTAAAATGCGTCTTGCTCGAAAACCCGACAGCGAGAACCATCTCGGTCGAAAACATAAATAGCAATATTGTTATATTCACTGTGACAATGAGATTATTTTTATCCATTTTAATAATTATTTTATTTTTTAAGAGCGATTTTTACCAACATATTCCATTTAATCTACAATTAATATTTTTTTGAGAAAACTAAAAGAATACAAATTGACATTTCTTTGTTATTTGTCAGAGTTGTAAATCTATTACACATAATAGATTTATCAAAATTTATTGCTGGAGGCAGACCTCAGAATGAATCCGAGTAGAACCACTGTCCGTCTGCAACAAATGGCTAATGTTTCTCACATGAAGTTTTTGGACCGAGTTGGACTCAAAGCCATCACAAGATTAATTCCAATGATGTATATATCGTCGAGGTTACATGACATTTCTTGGTTGCATGACTAATGTGTCATCATACACCAGTTTCCTCATATTCACCATTGCTTTCTTCGCTTTCATCCTCAGTTCCTTCAGGCACATGTCTTTCATTCTCATTGGTGAAGTCCACTGTCACATGATTTGTTGCTGTAATCTCATTGGCTGGCTGACCTGACATATGATTTGCTACAGTACTTTCATTGGCTGTCTGCACCACAGTGGCCACCGTCTTACTTGGCAATGTCATTTTCATGTACCCTGAATTATTTTCCTGACAAGCCAAATCAATCACATGACCCTGAACTGAATTTTCATTGGTTATTGAACAGTGTGGTTCCAAGGGATTGTTTGAATGAAACTGAGGTATTCTTGGCAAATCTTTTGTGTTTACATTACCACCAACAGCACAAGCTTCTCTACTGACATGAACATTGCTACTGTACGTATTGGAATCCTCGAAAACATCATCGTCAATGACATCACTAGTGTCAAGGTCATTTAGTTTTATTCTCGGAATATTATTGACGTTCTCAGCGTGAACATTTTGAACACTATCAGACACTAGTGTATTTATAGAGACCGCACCACTATTTACAAAATCGGGGATTCGTGCGTTAACATTAGATACAGGGTATGGTGCACGAGGCTTTTTGGGACTTTTTTGCTTGGATTTCGATTTTGATTTTGCATTATTAATTTCAGATCCACGTGTGCTACCCGAGTATACAGAAGTTTCAAGAGAGTTTTGTGGAAGCTCTGGTAAATTATCTGGTGTGTTGTACACGTCCTCATATTCGTGATATTTTGCGTCTGGTGCAATCTGATGACTCTCAGCTGGCACCAATGTTATCTGTGTTAATAAAACCACTTTGTTTCGAAACTTTTGCGCTTTCATATCCATGCAATTCTAAGGGAGTTGCCGCCATAACTGGATATGTATTTTGGGAAGCAGACATCCTAACATAGTCTTGCATATTTTGTTGTATGTGTCTCTCATTCCCATTTGTTAAATCTATTGTCACCTGATTTATTGTGATATTTTCATTGGATGAATGCTTGCTCCTCTTACTCTTGTCAACTGTGGTGTAGTAATTCTCTGGGACAACGTATTGTTTGACCCTACTTCTAGCTGGGCTACTATATATTGCCTCAACCTCTGCTTGACCTTTTGACCTATGACTTTCACTTTTATTTCTTTGGCCTTGCCTTTGCTTATTTTGCATATTTTGAAACTGTTCAGCATTCCCGTATATACTATTCAAATTATGAGCTTGAGGCTGGTTATCAAATCTCTGATTGGTCAATTGTGTATCAGATTCACTCTGATTGGTCAAATTTTGATCCCTCTGAATTCTCCTTCTTGGAGTGCTATAAATATCATCAGGATTTGATGACAAAGATGAAGTGACAGAATTGTCACATGACGACACATATTCTTTATATGATGGAGGTCCTGAATATGGCGGTAAAATCTCTGGCGGCTGATATCCAGTTTCCAAGTCAGGAAAGTTACGCCTCTGAATAAGTTTATTAGGTATATTGTCACAATTTGAAGCGTTACCATGGGAATCTCTTAAAAAAAATGGATTTGGATTCATTTGAAAGTTTTCTCTAATCGCCGCATCTCCGATATCCTTTCTTGTTTTTCTCCTTGGCGTAGATTCCTGGTGTTCTGCCATTCTATCACTGCCAGCTGAAGGACTGCGCGACTTACTGTGTCTATCTACCACATGAAATGCAGATGTCCCACGATGTATAGGTTGCGGCGGCAACTGTTGCCCGGCAACATGTTGCCTGGTGATGGGTTGTGGCGGAAGCATATTCTTAGTGTTTCGATGAATGGGCTCGGGGGGAAGAAAGTAGTTTTGCACAGATGCCCTCGATTTGGGCTTTGAGGATTCTTTACTCAACATACTGTCAGAGTAGGTAACATAGTGTAAATTATCAGCTGACGTGTTTGTGGAGTTAACGTGGATATAAGGGGTTATGACCTTCTCGTATGATAGGTGCAGTGTTGCACATTTGTTGGGACATTAAATAACTTTCATGTCGTAACTTCATACCATCTTTATCAAAGTATCCGTTACTAAAGTTTCCATTTTGATCTGTATCGGAACCATCATTATACCGTCCCCCACCACCCCTCAGTTTCCCACTGTGTATATCAGCACTCCTGGCGCTGGAGTCGGAACTTACTCTAGAACTTCTACGAAAGTTTCCAGCACCGGTATGCGACACCTCACTGTTTTGTAATTTCCGATTTAATGAGTCGACTTGTGAATAAAATTCCTGTTCAAGCTGGTCCCTGTTTCTACCATTTGCTCGATACGGCTGTGGTGTGTGAGATCGTATTCTCTGGGGAATAACCTGTTTTTGTGACGCTGGCTGCGGCGTTATGGCACGGCGCGTTGTTTTCGATAAATCCTTCTGAGATTGTTGCTGCTTGGTCTCCTGCAGATATCGCATCTGAAGGTTAAGAATCAACAGAAGTTGGTCCGTGTCAAGTGTGTGGATAGTAGCGGCACGCTTACCTTTTCGCCGATGCTCCTTCAGTTTTCCTTTTTTCTTTCCATCACTAACACTTGTACCAAACCCCTGACCTACTTCTTGGTTACCTTTCTCAGATGAATCTAGCGAATCACATGACCTACTAAGTCGTTTTGAATATGAAAAACTACTCCTTCGATGTGACTGGATTTCGCGATCTGGTGTTTTGGAAAGTCTCTGCCGCGTGTTTCTTGGAAATTCACTATCAGGAGTTTTTGTTATTCTGTAACGATTGGCAAGGCTTTCTTTACCGAGGTCATTTAGTGCTACAGGTGTTTTTGACCTTTGAACTATTGGTGTCTTTTGCGATAATGATGACGATACGCTGCCAGCGTTAAGTAAATTTGTAATCACCGGCTGTAGGCTCCCACTTCTGCTACTGTTTACAGCCTCACTTTGAAAAACATTTATATTTCTGATAGAGCTATCTTTTACTCCGCTTGTGGCCAGCGGTAACGATTGTCCTGTAGGAGAGGTTATGACCTCTGCTGACACGTCTACCTCACTGTCTGACTGGTCCACAGAGGAGCTGCCACTGACTGTATACACTTCCTCATATGCCTCATCCTATAAAAAAGAGCACAACAGAATAGAATTATTATCTTCAATTCCTGGAACTAAATTTATCAATATTTTGACTGAGACTCTCATAGTCCAGTCAAACATGTTAAAGTGGTCACCTCTATTAAGCAGCCACTTGTCTTAAGCAGCCATATTTGCAATATCCCATTTATATGCTTTGAGAACAAATTAACCTGTAATAAGCAACTGTCTTAAAATACTACTTTTGCTTCTTCCCTTGACTTGCTGCTTAAGACAGGTTTGACTGTATTTATTTGTAGAATCAAGCAGTTTTGATGGTTATTTAGGAGAAAACCTTTATGATCCATAATCATATGTTAACATGGTTTTACAAAAATGTAAAATTTTGAGTCCCGAGTCCAATTCTCAGACTCGACTTCTTGAAAAATTTAGGCCTAGGGACCTTCCTGGGTGACAGACCCATGTGATGCTTGGGTAAAATTTTAGAATAACCTGTAAGGTCGTCAAAATGTTATTAAACCCCATTTAAAAACAAGAGGCCCAAATGGGCCTGAGGACGCTCTACTGACTCATAGTGGCCATATCACTTTTTGAAATTCTCCTATGCAATAGAAATATCGGGGCGGGGTCATTTTTAACCCTAGGAACAAGATTTGAACAAATCTAACAAAACTATAGTTGGTCATCATTACTACATAAACATTTTGAAAATATGCTGGGCCATTCATGAGAAGAAGATTTTTTAAGTTTTGAACTATTTTTAGTAACCATCTTGAATTTCAGATCGAAAAAAAAATCTTATGTATAGTCTCCTATGCAACAGAAACATGCATGTGAAGTTTCAGTTTAATCGACCTAGTTGTTTCAGAAGAGATGAAAGAAAAAGAGAATTTTCTGTTTTCCCATAGTATCCCTATGTAAAATTCTAAGTCCCCTTACAGGGCTTCTATAAATTTTAGCTCCTTAATTCTTATCTGCAATAAAACCCCTACACATAGGGATAATTTATGCCAAATATGTGCAAATCTGACATGCCGGTTCTTAAGAAAACGATTTTAGTAAATCCCAATTTTTACCCTTTTGGGGCCCCTCCTGACCCCTTAAGACAGTGGAACCCATTCATTTTTACAAAATCTGAACCTCCTTCACCAAACAATGCTTCTGTGAATATATAGGCAGAATCTTTTCCATTTAAAAAAAAAAAAAAAAAAAATATTATAATGACATGTGTCCCCTAACTGAACCCTCGGGGCGGGGTCATATTGAACCCTACGGACACCATTTGAACAAATCTAACAATACTATAGTTGGTCATCATTACTACATAAACATTTTGAAAATCTGTTGGGCCATTCATGAGAAGAAGATTTTTTAAGTTTTGGACTATTTTTAGTAACGGCGGTCATCTTGAATTTCAGATCGAAAAAACAATCTTCTATATAGTCTCCTATGCAACAGAAACATGCATATGAAGTTTCATTTTAATTGGCTTAGTGGTTTCAGAATAGATGAAAGAAAAAGAGAATTTTCTGTTTTCCCATAGTATCCCTATGTAAAATTCTAAGTCCCCTTACAGGGCCCCTATAAATTTTAGCCCCTTAATTCTTATCTGCAATCAAACCCCTACACATAGGGATAATTTATGCCAAATATGAACAAATCTGACATACCGGTTCTTAAGAAAACGATTTTAGTAATTCCCAATTTTTACCCTTTTGGGGCCCCTCCTGACCCTTTAAGACAGTGGAACCCAGTCATTTTTACAAATCTGAACCTTCTTCACCAAACAATGCTTCTGTGAAGATACAGGCAAAATCATTTCCATTTTAAAAAAAAATAAAAAAAAAATTATAATGACATGTGTCCCCTGATTGAACCCTCGGGGCGGGGTCATTTTGAACCCTAGGGACACCATTTGAACAAATCTAACAATACTATAGTTGGTCATCATTACTACATAAACATTTTGAAAATCTGTGGGCCGTTCATGAGAAAAAGATTTTTAAGTTTTGGACTATTTTTAGTAATGGCGGCCATCTTGAATTTCAGATCGAAAAAAAAAATCTTCTGTATAGTCTCCTATGCAACAGAAACATGCATGCGAAGTTTCAGTTTAATTGGCCTAGTGGTTTCAGAGAAAGTGCTGCTAACAGACGACAGACGACGGACGACAGACAACGCGCCATCGCATAAGCACTTCTGGCCTTTGGCCAGTAGAGCTAAAAAGGAAAAAAACAAACTCTTGGGCCCAAGTCGCCCACCTGATTTCACTTTCACTACTTTTCAAATTTTCAATGATCTATGTAAAACCTATAGACGACAAAAATGAGAATTATCTGTTTTCCCATAGCATATTCCCATACAAAAGTCCCCTTACTGGGCCACAATGGACTATGGCCCCTTAATTTAAACAAAGTTAAAACCCTTGCTTATACTGACTGTTTATTTTCCAAATATGAACAAATCTAAAGTCACACAATTCATTTAAAGTCCACTAACGTTATCCAGTGTTCAAAATTTACATGAAAGTTGAAATCTACACAAAATAATGTACGGTAAATATTCAACTTACATGAAAGTTGAAATCTACACAAAATAATGTAAATATTAAACTTACATGAAAGTTGAAATAAAGACATAGTCGCACCATCGACCGTGGGGTAGTTGCATAATGGCGGTTATAAATAATCCTTATTTTTTCCACAATGAAGTATCATGCCACAGACACATGGTACGATACCCCACCCAGTAACATTATACTAACGACCACACCTAGAACTGTACTATAAATGCTGAGTGCCAAGTGACAAAGCTTCTAGCCTAATTCTTTTAAGTCTTTGGCTATGACCCCACCAGGGATTAAACCCACGACCTTCCGCATGTGAGGCAGATGCTCTACCACTAGGACCACTGTTGGGGTCAACCATAGTTAAACTCATGTGAAGATGCAGGCTGGATAAAAAATTTAAATTTTACCTCGAAAAACCCTCTCTTGATCCTCTCTGTCCGCAACACAAGCAAGGAAACAATGGCCGACCCCAAGCACACGAGGAACACAATGGCATACACGGCCACTAGCGTGTACAGGAGCTGAGGTATCACATTCTCTATTGATGAACAACTGGACGTGTCTTCAAAATCATACTTTGTTTCCTCTGTCAATGAAAAGAGATACCAACATAAAAATTGTATATTTCTTTTTTTTTTCAGTAAATTTTTCACAATATGTATGTATGTGTGTGTGTGTGTGTGTGTGTGTGTGTGTGTGTGTGTCTGTCTGTCTGTCTGTCTATCTGTCTGATTTTCTGTATGTCTGTCATCTGTTTGTTTGTCTGTCTGTCTTTTTAAAAAAAGAGGTCTACAAAATTTAATGCTCTAAAATACATGTTGTATGCCTGAAAAAATATCAAACCAAACTACCCTGTATGTAGGATTCCATTTTATATCCTAAGAATCAAGTGACCATCATTAAAAAGGGGCACAACTGTATAATGAGATATAAACATCTCAAAAATATAAATAAAAATTGCTGAAAAAAAGGGACACAACTGTATACTGAGATATAAACATCTCAAAAATATAAATAAAAATAGCTGAAAAAAAAAGAGAGAAAAAAGACAGAACTAATTAATTCCAAAATGAATTACCGTGCACAACAAATTATTATAACGATTCCTGGAACTGCGGATGTTCCATGCGAGATTACAAGACAGTGTATCATTACCAAGTCCTCGCCTCACGGTGGGTTCGAGTTAATTATAGTACAGTTATTGAACAGAGACTGGCCACAGATTATGCATTATTTGTGGCTTGTTCAAAATCTGTTCAAAATCTGTGAATTTTGCAATGCAGTATTAGAATAAGAAAGTTTGCAATGAAAACATTTTGGGTCCTCTGTGGCAGGGTGGTCTAATAGCCGTCATTGGGTCATCCGTGTCTGGGTGGTCTAATAGCCGTCATTGGGTCCTCCGTGTCTGGGTAGTCTAATAGCCATCATTGGGCCCTCCATTGGCTGGGTGGTCTAATAGCCGTCATTGCGTTCTCCGTCTCTGGGTGGTCTCATAGCCGTCATTGGGTCCTCTGTGGCTGGGTGGTCTAATAGCCGTCATTGGGTCCTCCGTAGATGGGTGGTCTAATAGCCGTCATTGGGTCCTCCATGTCTGGGTGGTCTATTAGCCGTCATTGGGCTCTCCATTGGCTGGGTGGTCTAATAGCCGTCATTGGGTTCTCCGTGTCTGGGTGGTCTAATAGCCGTCATTGGGTCCTCTGTGGCTGGGTGGTCTAATAGCCATCATTGGGTCCTCTGTGGCTGGGTGGTCTAATAGCCGTCATTGGGTCCTCCGTGTCTGGGTGGTCTAATAGCCGTCATTGGGTCCTCAGTGGCTGGGTGGTCTAATAGCCATCATTGGGTCCTCCATTGGCTGGGTGGTCTAATAGCTGTCATTGGGTCCTCCATCGGCTGGGTGGTCTAATAGCCGTCATTGGGTCCTCTGTGGCTGGGTGGTCTAATAGCTGTCATTGGGTCCTCCATTGGCTGGGTGGTCTAATAGCCGTCATTGGGTACTACGTGACTGGGTGGTCTAATAGCCGTCAATTAGTCCTCAGTGTCTGGGTGGTCTAATAGCCGTCATTGGGTCCTCCGTGTCTGGGTGGTCTAATAGCCGTCATTGGGTCATCCGTGGCTGGGTGGTCTAATAGCCGTCATTGGGTTCTCCGTGTCTGGGTGGTCTAATAGCCGTCATTGGGTCATCCGTGGCTGAGTGGTCTAATAGCCATCATTGGGTCCTTCGTGTCTGGGTGGTTTAATAGCTGTCATTGGGTCTTCTGTGTCTGGGTGGTCTAATAGCCGTCATTGGGTCCTCTGTGTCTGGGTGGTCTAATAGCCATCATTGGGTCCTCCATGTCTGGGTGGTCTAATAGCGGTCATTGGGTCCTCCTTGTCTGGGTGGTCTAATAGTGTCATTGAGTCATCCGTGTCTGGGTGGTCTAATAGCCATCATTGGGTCCTCAGTGTCTGGGTGGTCTAATAGCCGTCATTGAGTCATCCATGTCTGGGTGGTCTAATAGCCATCATTGGGTCTGTGGCTGGGTGGTCTAATAGCCATCATTGGGTCCTCCATGTCTGGGTGGTCTAATAGCCGTCATTGAGTCATCCGTGGCTGGGTGGTCTAAAAGCCGTCATCTAATGACCACTTATCTCTCACTGCAAAAGTTGTGGGTTCAACCCCAGCTCCTTCCACTGTATGTCAGAAAGTTTTTCAATTACTTGCAGATTTTAAGGCCGATGGTTTTACTCAGATTCATTCCGGGGTCTTCCTCCACCAATAAAACTAGACATGCAATATGAGGGTCCTTCCATTGCTGAGTGGTCTAATAGCACCGTCTCAAGATCACTTACCTCTCATCGCTAAGGTCATAGGTACGAGTACCGCTCACTCAAAAAACTTTATGCAAGAAGTTTGCCAGTTACTTGAATATTTAAAGGATGATGATTTTACCCAGATTCATTCACCTGTCATGTGTTTACTCCTCCCCCAAAAATAAAAAGAAAAAAAACAAAAACATTTTCATCTCAATTCAAATCTGGAAATAACCAAAACGCCAAATAATTATCACAGAATATGTTGCTTGAAAAATATCAGGTAAAAAAAAAAAAAAATTCACTTTTTATAAAGTGAGTGTTAAATAAAACACAGCCAGTAATGAGGCATTAAATTAACTTTAAAATGTTTAAACCAATCTTGAGTTCTGCGTCTATTTATCTTTATTAAGACTTGCTTGCAGACAGTTTAGTCATTTCATTTTCTATAAAAATGGGTGCGGAGGTGGAGGGATATTTGGAGAGTATCTGCTCAGGGATATACTATATTTTATAAAAATGACTTTTGGAAATAATTTATGGAGGGATTTTTTTTGTAATGAATACAATTGCATTTTCGTAAAATTATTTTCATCGCACCTACAAAATCTGGCTAAAATTAAAATAACTTTGGAGCTTTTTTGTCTCAAATTGCAACAAACCTGCAAGAGGATGTCTTTCAAGTATTTACCACAGTTATGCCTCTTTTGAAAGTAGAAAAGGGTTTGGCTTCTGACTTTCACCAACATTTTTGAAGTTTTACTTAAAAAGTTCACTCAGTTTTGACTGGTTATTCATTTATTTTATTTATAATGTAATAATTATCAAAGAAACCATGTGTATTTTTACTGGAACCAGTCTAAAATCATGATCATTTAGCTGCTTTTCTTAGATATAAGTTTTAAGTATTAAGTATTTAAATGTGTTGGTGAAACAAAAGCCAGAACATATACTGGGATATTTCAATTTCACATTTTTATCATGTAGGTGATATATATGTTTCAACATAAGTGTTACTATACAATTAAGGGAAAATTAATCAAAATATTGCTGCAAGTCCCTTTAATAAATGCCTTTGACATGTGGCAAGTCTACACACGTAAGAAATCAATGCATTGCACTACTGAAGAAGTTAACATCTGGCAATTGTATTGTTGTTTAATAATTCATTAAATAATCAAGCTCTTCTGGAAATCAATACTCAGCCTGCAACAGTGACCTCCCTTGGCTACCATCACAAACATAAGTCAGTTGAGGTAGTCTCCCTTGTTCTGTTATTCTGTCATCATTTTGTATTCAAATAGAGAAAAATGAAATATTTTAAACACGTTTTGTATTCTTTACGTTTTTATTCCTTTTGAAGGGGGGACTTAATGCCATTTTCAACACATTTCAGGTTATGTATGGTATATCCAGTTTTATTGGTGCAGGAAGACCCCAGAATAAATCTGAGTAGAACCATGATCTTTTCAAACATAGCATTTTTTGAGCGAACAAAACTCGAACCTAATGTCATGTGGTGAGAGGTAAATGATCTTGAGACGGCATCTGAAACCACTCTGTCATACAGAACCCTTGTTAATTCAGTAATTTTATTTGTTTCTATGGGGGGAAAAACTTAATAAAAACAGTATTCTTCAAAATATTCGTCTCCTCTCATTAAAATGCATACCCTCTCTGGCATATGTGTATCATTCTCAAATTCCAAAATATATAAATCCCCAAACATAAATATTCATACCATCTCTAAGCATATGCATCCCATTCCCCAATATCCACAATATACATCCATAACCATAAATATCCATCTCGTCTTTGAAAAATAAAGTCATCTCCTAAATATGATTGTATCCCAACTCTTTTCTAACTATGCATCCCTTCTCCAAAGTGCCCAACCCCTCCCCCAATCCCTCAAATGCCCATCCCCTCAGCAAATCCCTCAAATATCCATCCCCTCAGGAAATCCCTCAAATATCCATCCCCTCTCCAATCCCATAAACATCCACCTCCTCCCAAATCCCTCAAATATACACCTCTTTCCCAATCCCTCAAATATCCATCCCCCCTCTCCAATCCCCCAAATATACACCTCTTCCCCATTCCCTCAAATATCCACCCCTCTCCAATCCCTCAAATATACACATCTACCCCAAATCCCTCAAATATCCACCCCCTCTCCAATCCCTCGAATATACACCTCCTCCTAAAATCCCTTAAATATAAATCTTCTCCCTATCCCCCAGACATAACCCTTTTCCTAAATAGTCATTCCCTTCTTATAAATATTCATCCCCTTCTAAATTTATATTTACCTGTCTCGGAATAGTCGAGAGTCAGCATGTCCCGCTTATATGGGGAGAAACACTGACACAGGAGTTGCGACACGTAGTATCTACATGTGGAGAACGACTGCAGCGGCTGTAAAACATGTGTGCTGGTCAACACTGCCGCAATACCACAGAGAAAACCCGTGGCTATACACATGACCACTGATACAAAAACCTGAAAATATATATATACTTATTATTGTTTTTATTTAAATTCAAACTTAAGACTGCTGCAATAGCAAAAGGGAACATTGTGGCTATACACACAACCTTCCATACGAAAACCTTAAAAAATTTATATACTTATTATTGTTTTTATTTAAATTCAAACTTAAGACTGCTGCAATAGCACAAAGGAATATTGCGGCTATACACACGACCACCCATACGAAAACCTTTCAATACATATATCCTTATTGTTTTATTTAAATTTAAGACTGCTGCAAAACCACAAAGGAATATTTCGGCTACACACACGTCCACCGATACCAAAACCTGGAAATTATAATATACTTATTACAGTTGTAATATTTAAATTCCCACTAGCTCCAAGTATACACAATACATCGAATTAATGTTAGGTTCTTTTTATACTAGCAAACTGCATCTAGGTATTATATAACATTTCTATTTTCCATAAATATAATCATTGGTAAACTTTAAATAAAACTGGTGAAGGTTTGCTATTTACACGTCTGACGTCTTTATAAGTTTTTGACTCCTAAATAACAATGTTGCTACAAAACATGGCAACTTGGCTGATTAAACAATACATTGTATATCAATTTTAATAATAGATGGAGCTCAAAGAGACACACGGCAATGCTAGTCTATCCAAGAACCTGATATCTCCCAATTCCAGTCTACTAAACACCAGCAGGGAATTCCATGCCTGTCCAACAATTGAATGCTTACCAAACTGATTCAGTAGCAGCAACTGACAAACCAACGTGCTTAAATGCGGCTTTCCCAACATTGCTGACCCAATCGGGAGAGCTGGGTTCATATTACAGACTATGGCAACCTCATGTTTTCATGCATTAAACCTACCAATACATGTATATACATGCATCTATGAATATCAATTTTTATTTCTACGAGTTTTTCACAAACATTTCAAAACTGGGTTCAAGCCTAGCGTAACACACTGACAGTTTTATAAAACATTTCTTACATGTAAATTGTGAATTTTATGAGAGTACTCCTTGGTAGAGTGGCCCAAGGAGCTATCTCATGATCACTACTGCTCACCACTGTGGTAGAGGGTTCAAGCCCAGCTTGGTAGAGTGGCCCAAGGAGCTATCTCATGATCACTACTGCTCACCACTGTGGTAGAGGGTTCGGGCCCAGCTTGGTCAAGTGGCCCAAGGAGCTATCTCATGATCACTACTGCTCACCACTGTGGTAGAGGGTTTGAGCCCAGCTTGGTTGAGTGGCCCAAGGAGCTATCTCATGATCACTTCTGCTCACCACTGTGGTAGAGGGTTTGAGCCCAGCTTGGTTGAGTGGCCCAAGGAACTATCTCATGATCACTACTGCTCACCACTGTGGTAGAGGGTTCGAGCCCAGCTTGGTTAAGTGGCCCAAAGAGCTATCTCATGATCACTACTGCTCACCACTGTGGTAGAAGGTTCTAGCCCAGCTTGGTTGAGTGGCCCAAGGAGCTATCTCATGATCACTACTGCTCACCACTGTGGTAGAAGGTTCGAGCCCAGCTTGGTCGAGTGGCCCAAGGAGCTATCTCATGATCACTACTGCTCACCACTGTGGTAGAGGGTTTGGGCCCAGCTTGGTCTAGTGGCCCAAGGAACTATCTCATGATCACTACTGCTCACCACTGTGGTAGAAGGTTCGGGCCCAGCTTAGTCTAGTGGCCCAAGGAGCTATCTCATGATCACTACTGCTCACCACTGTGGTAGAGGGTTTGAGCCCAGCTTGGCCGATTGGCTAAAAGGAGCTCTCATGATCACTACTACTCACCACTGTGGTAGAGGGTTCAGGCCCAGCTTGGTCGAGTGTTCCAAGGAGCTATCTCATGATCACTACTGCTCACCACTGTGGTAGAGGGTTCGAGCCCAGCTTGGTTGAATGGCCCAAGGAGCTATATCATGATCACTACTGCTCACCACTGTGGTAGAGGGTTAGGGCCCATCTTGGTCAAGTGGCCCAAGGAGCTATCTCATGATCACTACTGCTCACCACTGTCGTAGAGGGTTCGGGTCCAGCTTGGTCTAGTGGCCCAAGGAGCTATCTCATGATCACTACTGCTCACCACTGTGGTAGAGGGTTCGGGCCCAGCTTGGTCAAGTGGCCCAAGGAGCTATCTCATGATCACTACTGCTCACCACTGTCGTAGAGGGTTCGGGTCCAGCTTGGTCGAGTGGCCCAAGGAGCTATCTCATGATCACTACTGCTCACCACTGTGGTAGAGGGTTCGGGCCCAGCTTGGTCAAGTGGCCCAAGGAGCTATCTCATGATCACTACTGCTCACCACTGTCGTAGAGGGTTCGGGTCCAGCTTGGTCGAGTGGCCCAAGGAGCTATCTCATGATCACTACTGCTCACCACTGTGGTAGATGGTTTGGGCTCAGCTTGGTCTAGTGGCCCAAGGAACTATCTCATGATAACTACTGCTCACCACTGTGGTAGAAGGTTCGGGCCCAGCTTGGTCTAGTGGCCCAAGGAGCTATCTCATGATCACTACTGCTCACCACTGTGGTAGAGGGTTTGGGCTCAGCTTGGTCTAGTGGCCCAAGGAACTATCTCATGATAACAACTGCTCACCACTGTGGTAGAAGGTTCGGGCCCAGCTTGGTCTAGTGGCCCAAGGAGCTATCTCATGATCACTACTGCTCACCACTGTGGTAGAGGGTTTGGGCTCAGCTTGGTCTAGTGGCCCAAGGAGCTATCTCATGATAACTACTGCTCACCACTGTGGTAGAGGGTTTGGGCTCAGCTTGGTCTAGTGGCCCAAGGAACTATCTCATGATAACTACTGCTCACCACTGTGGTAGAAGGTTCGGGCCCAGCTTGGTCTAGTGGCCCAAGGAGCTATCTCATGATAACTACTGCTCACCACTGTGGTAGAAGGTTCGGGCCCAGCTTGGTCTAGTGGCCCAAGGAGCTATCTCATGATAACTACTGCTCACCACTGTGGTAGAGGGTTTGGGCTCAGCTTGGTCTAGTGGCCCAAGGAACTATCTCATGATAACTACTGCTCACCACTGTGGTAGAAGGTTCGGGCCCAGCTTGGTCTAGTGGCCCAAGGAGCTATCTCATGATAACTACTGCTCACCACTGTGGTAGAGGGTTTGGGCTCAGCTTGGTCTAGTGGCCCAAGGAACTATCTCATGATAACTACTGCTCACCACTGTGGTAGAAGGTTCGGGCCCAGCTTGGTCTAATGGCCCAAGGAGCTATCTCATGATAACTACTGCTCACCACTGTGGTAGAGGGTTTGGGCTCAGCTTGGTCTAGTGGCCCAAGGAACTATCTCATGATAACTACTGCTCACCACTGTGGTAGAGGGTTTGGGCTCAGCTTGGTCTAGTGGCCCAAGGAACTATCTCATGATAACTACTGCTCACCACTGTGGTAGAAGGTTCGGGCCCAGCTTGGTCTAGTGGCCCAAGGAGCTATCTCATGATAACTACTGCTCACCACTGTGGTAGAGGGTTCGGGCCCAGCTTGGTCTAGTTGCCCAAGGAACTATCTCATGATCACTACTGCTCACCACTGTGGTAGAAGGTTCGGGCCCAGCTTGGTCTAGTGGCCCAAGGAGCTATCTCATGATCACTACTGCTCACCACTGTGGTAGAGGGTTTGGGCTCAGCTTGGTCTAGTGGCCCAAGGAACTATCTCATGATAACTACTGCTCACCACTGTGGTAGAAGGTTCGGGCCCAGCTTGGTCGAGTGGCCCAAGGAGCTATCTCATGATCACTACTGCTCACCACTGTGGTAGAAGGTTCGGGCCCAGCTTGGTCTAGTTGCCCAAGGAGCTATCTCATGATAACTACTGCTCACCACTGTGGTAGAAGGTTCGGGCCCAGCTTGGTCGAGTTGCCCAAGGAGCTATCTCATGATCACTACTGCTCACCACTGTGGTAGAAGGTTCGGGCCCAGCTTGGTCTAGTTGCCCAAGGAGCTATCTCATGATCACTACTGCTCACCACTGTGGTAGAAGGTTCGGGCCCAGCTTGGTCTAGTTGCCCAAGGAGCTATCTCATGATCACTACTGCTCACCACTGTGGTAGAAGGTTCGGGCCCAGCTTGGTCTAGTTGCCCAAGGAGCTATCTCATGATCACTACTGCTCACCACTGTGGTAGAAGGTTCGGGCCCAGCTTGGTCTAGTTGCCCAAGGAGCTATCTCATGATCACTACTGCTCACCACTGTGGTAGAAGGTTCGGGCCCAGCTTGGTCTAGTTGCCCAAGGAGCTATCTCATGATCACTACTGCTCACCACTGTGGTAGAGGGTTCGGGCCCATCTTGGTCGAGTGACCCATGGAACTATCTCATGATCACTACTGCTCACCACTGTGGTAGAGGGTTTGAACCCAGCTTGGTCGAGTGGCCCAAGGAGCTATCTCATGATCACTACTGCTCACCACTGTGGTAGAGGGTTCGGGCCCATCTTGGTCAAGTGGCCCAAGGAACTATCTCATGATCACTACTGCTCACCACTGTGGTAGAGGGTTTGAGCCCAGCTTGGTCGAGTGGCCCAAGGAGCTATCTCATGATCACTACTGCTCACCACTGTGGTAGAGGGTTCGGGCCCAGCTTGGTCGAGTGGCCCAAGGAGCTATCTCATGATCACTACTGCTCACCACTGTGGTAGAGGGTTCAAACCCAGCTTGGTCAAGTGGCCCAAGGAGCTATCTCATGATCACTACTGCTCACCACTGTGGTAGAGGGTTCAAGTCCAGCTTGGTCGAGTGGCCCAAGGAACTATCTCATGATCACTACTGCTCACCACTGTGGTAGAGGGTTTGGGCTCAGCTTGGTCTAGTGGCCCAAGGAACTATCTCATGATAACTACTGCTCACCACTGTGGTAGAAGGTTCGGGCCCAGCTTGGTCGAGTGGACCAAGGAGCTATCTCATGATCACTACTGCTCACCACTGTGGTAGAAGGTTCGGGCCCAGCTTGGTCTAGTGGCCCAAGGAACTATCTCATGATAACTACTGCTCACCACTGTGGTAGAAGGTTCGGGCCCAGCTTGGTCGAGTTGCCCAAGGAGCTATCTCATGATCACTACTGCTCACCACTGTGGTAGAAGGTTCGGGCCCAGCTTGGTCTAGTTGCCCAAGGAGCTATCTCATGATCACTACTGCTCACCACTGTGGTAGAGGGTTTGAGCCCAGCTTGGTCGAGTGGCCCAAGGAGCTATCTCATGATCACTACTGCTCACCACTGTGGTAGAGGGTTCGGGCCCAGCTTGGTCGAGTGGCCCAAGGAGCTATCTCATGATCACTACTGCTCACCACTGTGGTAGAGGGTTCAAACCCAGCTTGGTCAAGTGGCCCAAGGAGCTATCTCATGATCACTACTGCTCACCACTGTGGTAGAGGGTTCAAGTCCAGCTTGGTCGAGTGGCCCAAGGAACTATCTCATGATCACTACTGCTCACCACTGTGGTAGAGGGTTCGGGTCCAGCTTGGTCGAGTGGCCCAAGGAGCTATCTCATGATCACTACTGCTCACCACTGTTGTAGAGGGGTCGGGTCCAGCTTGGTCGAGTGGCCCAAGGAGCTATCTCATGATCACTACTGCTCACCACTGTGGTAGAGGGTTCAAACCCAGCTTGGTCAAGTGGCCCAAGGAGCTATCTCATGATCACTACTGCTCACCACTGTGGTAGAGGGTTCGGGTCCAGCTTGGTCGAGTGGCCCAAGGAGCTATCTCATGATCACTACTGCTCACCACTGTGGTAGAGGGTTCAAACCCAGCTTGGTCAAGTGGCCCAAGGAGCTATCTCATGATCACTACTGCTCACCACTGTGGTAGAGGGTTTGGGCCCAGCTTGGTCTAATGGCCCAAGGAACTATCTCATGATCACTACTGCTCACTACTGTGGTCACTACTGTAGTAGAGGGTTCCGGCCCAGCTTGGTCGAGTGGCCCAAGGAGCTTTCTCATGATCACTACTGCTCACCACTGTAGTAGAGGGTTCGGGCCCAGCTTGGTCAAGTGGCCCAAGGAGCTATCTCATGATCACTACTGCTCACCACTGTGGTAGAGGGTTCGGGCCCAGCTTGGTCAAGTGGCCCAAGGAGCTATCTCATGATCACTACTGCTCACCACTGTCGTAGAGGGTTCAGGCCCAGCTTGGTCGAGTGGCCCAAGGAGCTATCTCATGATCACTACTGCTCACCACTGTGGTAGAGGGTTCAGGCCCAGCTTGGTCAAGTGGCCCAAGGAACTATCTCATGATCACTACTGCTCACCACTGTGGTAGAGGGTTCAGGCCCAGCTTGGTCAAGTGGCCCAAGGAACTATCTCATGATCACTACTGCTCACCACTGTCGTAGAAGGTTCGGGTCCAGCTTGGTCAAGTGGCCCAAGGAGCTATCTCATGATCACTACTGCTCACCACTGTCGTAGAGGGTTCAGGCCCAGCTTGGTCGAGTGGCCCAAGGAGCTATCTCATGATCACTACTGCTCACCACTGTGGTAGAGGGTTCAGGCCCAGCTTGGTCAAGTGGCCCAAGGAACTATCTCATGATCACTACTGCTCACCACTGTCGTAGAGGGTTCAGGCCCAGCTTGGTCGAGTGGCCCAAGGAACTATCTCATGATCACTACTGCTCACCACTGTGGTAGAGGGTTCGGGCCCAGCTTGGTCAAGTGGCCCAAGGAGCTATCTCATGATCACTACTGCTCACCACTGTCGTAGAGGGTTCAGGCCCAGCTTGGTCGAGTGGCCCAAGGAACTATCTCATGATCACTACTGCTCACCACTGTGGTAGAGGGTTCGGGCAAAGCTTGGTCGAGTTGCCCAAGGAACTATCTCATGATCACTTCTGCTCACCACTGTGGTAGAGGGTTCGGGCCCAGCTTGGTCTAGTGGCCCAAGGAACTATCTCATGATCACTACTGCTCACCACTGTGGTAGAGTGTTTGGGCCCAGCTGGGTCTAGTGGCCCAAGGAGCTATCTTATGATCACTACTGCTCACCACTGTGGTAGAGGGTTCGGGCCCAGCTTGGTCAAGTGGCCCAAGGAGCTATCTCATGATCACTACTGCTCACCACTGTGGTAGAGGGTTCGGGCCAAGCTTGGTCGAGTGGCCCAAGGAACTATCTCATGATCACTACTGCTCACCACTGTGGTAGAGGGTTCGGGCCAAGCTTGGTCGAGTTGCCCAAGGAACTATCTCATGATCACTTCTGCTCACCACTGTGGTAGAGGGTTCGGGCCCAGCTTGGTCTAGTGGCCCAAGGAACTATCTCATGATCACTACTGCTCACCACTGTGGTAGAGGGTTCGTGCCCAGCTTGGTCGAAGGGCCAAAGTAATCTATCAATCCGGGAGTAGTGAGTTTGAATCCTTGCCCTGCTACAGTTTCCATGATGATTGATGCACATCAATGTGTCTCATTGTCATTCATCTCTCACCACTGATTCAAGTGGAAAAGTTATCAGTTACTTGCGGTGATGGGGTGTGCTCAAGTACTGATCAACCTTCCAGGATCCCGGCAAAAAGTGGTTAGATTAATTGATCATCTGCTGGCCCCCGATGGCATAAAAAGTATACTCAATATTCAAACAAAGAAATCCTTAACATATAATTCAATGTACAGTTGATGTTAATATAGCAGAAATTCCACGAGTATCAAACATTTTGTGTTCACAGGTTTTTCACAGTTGCAGCCACATTTTGTCATAAAGAAGAAATATTCAGCAATTATTCCTCTCTTAAAACCCTAAATAAAGAAACACATTAGAAAAGTAAATAGCGGTATAATGTTTTTTTGTTAATGGAATTCAGATGAAATTTTGACTGCTTGACTGTACAAGTTTTCTTTTCACAGGGTACGCACTCCAGCTGATAATTCAAAACGACATCATTAGGAAACTTACGAATCGAGATCTGATCTGTTGTACAGGTTTGCACTAAGTAAAATTGTTTCATCTCAGAAAAAATCCCAATGATGAGGAGAAGGTCGTCAAGCAGTATTAAAGTGGTCTATTTTTTTAATGGATATTTCGTTTCAAGTTTACCACTCCGCTTTAAATATTGATTTCATCACGTCTTGTATTTCATTTATATATATGGTAAAAGGAAGCTTTTGGTCATTTTTAAAAAGCGTTTTCACCTGATATACTCCGTTTAAACTCCATTTGTTAATCAACATTTTACCACGTGGCTGTTATGTGACAGTACACAGCTCAAACCCATCACCTCAGCAGTGAGAGGTAAGTGGCTGTTAGGTGACAGTACACGTCTCAAACCCATCACCTCAACAGTGAGAGACAAGTGACTGTTAGGTTACAGTACACGGCTCAAACCCATCACCTCAGCAGTGAGAGGTAAGTGGCTGTTAGGTGACTACACAGCTCAAACCCATCACCTCAGCAGTGAGAGGTAAGCGGCTGTTAGGTGACAGTACACTTCTCAAACACATCACCTCGGCAGTGAGATGTAAGCTGCTGTTAGGTGACAGTACACTTCTCAAACACATCACCTCAGCAGTGAGAGGTAAGTGGCTGTTAGGTGACAGTACACGTCTCAAACCCATCACCTCAGCAGTGAGACGTAAGTGGCTGTTAGGTGACAGTAAAGGGTTATGCACACTGTTTTCTCTCCCTTCATAAAAGAATAATGAAATTGAACAGGCAATATTTGCCCCTGTCTTTCTCCATCATATCCTCTAATGGACAATGTTTCTCCACTCCCATCATATCCTCTAATGGACAATGTTTCTCCTCTCCCATCATATCCTCTAATGGACAATGGACAATGTTTCTCCACTCACATCATATCCTCTAATGGACAATGTCCACTCCCATCATATCCTCTAATGGACAATGTTTCTCCACTCCCATCATATCCTCTAATGGACAATGTTTCTCCACTCCCAACATATCCTCTAATGGACAATGTTTCTCCACTCACATCATATCCTTTATTGGACAATGTTTCTCCACTCCCATCATATCCTCTAATGGACAATGTTTCTCCACTCACATCATATCCTCTAATGGACAATGTTTCTCCACTCACATCATATCCTCTAACAGTTAATCTTCTATTCCAAACTTCCCCAAACCTCAGGGAAGTGTAGAAATCACTGCTCTAATTAAAATACCTTAATTGGTTGTAATTTAATTGACACTGTAGTCGTGTGGTAATTGTTAACATTGATGGTAGTAGTGGAGAACGTGATGGCAGAATCTCCAATATTTCCCAGGGTTCTCAGGACATTAATTATATTATTTGAGATCCTGTCTTCCTGTTACGGAAGGAGATGAAGGCTGAACCTCCGAGGACATGATTGTAAGTTAAACAGAAAGGAATAATGGCTGGTTCACTTGTCAGTCAGTTGGTTTGATGGTCAATTGATTGCAAGTTTACAATATATTATTAAAAATAACTTTTTGGGGGAATGGGAATGGAATGCAATTGTTTATACACGTATATGGTAAATCAAGGTTTTTGTATGGAAGATGACCCCAGAATAATAACCGCTCTTGAGTCTTCTTCCTGGATAAAACCAGTATCGAGTGTTGTTTTTTGAGAGGCATCAGGTCGATCTGGGGATTTGAACTATAACCTCTGGTGTGGGCTACACTACACATATTCTACTGCCTTATTTCACTTTAGGAGATCCTTGGATGAAGTCCCAATTCTGTATCAACAGTAGCATGCCCAGGGGGGAAAGTTTTTCAAATTAAATTCAATTTTGAATCAAACAATATCACAAGTATTGATGGAAGGTACAACAGTGTAATATCTGTCTGCCCAGTGTGAAAAGGTATCGTAGCATTAAATTTCTTTACAACAGAGTCCAGGTTATGACCTTTGTGACCTTTCACCCATGTGACCGCTGCTTGTGATTGACACATTACAACATTCACCTGGAGCAGGTTGTGGTTGCCTTGGTAATGTTGTCACCCTATAAAATCATTTAATTTTGCATTGAAATGCCCCTTTATTGAAGTGGTGAAATAGTTTTACAGGTGAAATGTTCGCATGTACCTACACAGGGCTAAGTAGAGTATGGGTGTCTACAAGTCAGCGTCAGCTCTATTAAATAGCCACTTGTCTTAAGCAGCCACATTTACTATTTCCAATTTCTATGCTTTCAGAGGAAATTGACCTGTATTAAGTGACAACCTGTCTTAAAAGGCCACTTTTGCCCCTTCTCTTGGTTGCTTAAGACAGGTTTAGTCTGCAGATGAGAGGTCACCAGGGCAAGTCTGCAATTAAACAAGGGACCTCCATCATGAGCAGACAATAAAATAAATGCCAAACTTACTTTGAAATATTTCAGTTTTGGTCTAATCTCACACAGTGAACACTCGCTATATATTCCATAGTAAAATGATTAGTTAGTTAATACTAATTTAATTTAGCCCGATTGTGAAGAACTGATCGATTTATTGAATATTTAGCGTTAGTTTTATGCCATTGAGGGCTAACAGACGTTCAGTTAACCTAACCACTATTTTCTGGGATACTGAAAGTTTAACCGGTACTCGAGCACACCCCATTTCTCAGGTAACTGATAACTTTCCCACTTGAATCCGCGATGAGAGACAAATGATAATGTGACACAATGTCTTATATCAATCATCACAGAGACTGTTGCTGGGCGGGGATTCCAACTCACAACCCCTGAATTGATAGTCAAGATGCGTAACCGACTGAGCTAATCAGGCCCGACAAATGATTGCGAAGAAACCTCATAGCTTATATCACAGCTCTTGAGTTCATTTCCTAGGTAGAACCAGTGCTGATTGTTGTGTTTTAAGATGGTCAATCTGCGGATCGAACTTGCAACCTGTGGCGTAAGCGGCCTAAACTTTAACCACTGCACTACATTATCGAGCACACCCATCAGCGCAAGTAAATGATAACTTTTATCATCAAGGAGACTATGGTCAGGCTGGATTCTAACTCAAAACCCCTGTACTGGTAATATGACATGCTAACGACTGACCTAACTGGGCCTGGCTGTAAAACATATATTTCACTCCAGTTGCTATACTTACCAAGAACTTGAGTCGTTTCCAGAACAGCAGACAGACGGACAGACCAGCAAATACAATCTGAAATATAAAAGATTAAAAAAAAAGATTGAAAATGTTGTGTTGAATCTTGTGTCACAATAATTTAAAGTAAAGAACAAAATAATTAAAAGATTAAATTCAATGTGTTTGGTAGGCAAGAAAAAGAATTGTTCATGAACTTTTCGATTCAGATAGAAAATTCCGTCCCTCAAGATATTACTGTTTTATCTAAACCAAATATATCCTAATTTAGGGAAGTTTTATAGGTTAAATGAGGTTATATACTATTTAAGGGTTCTCCGAGGTCAAGTGGGCTGTCGTCCACTAAGGGGCTGCCGTCCAATGACCTTTCACCACTGAGGTAGTTGGTTCAATCCCATGCAAAAAAGAAGTTAATGTAAGAAAGCTTGCCATTTATTTCCACTCGGATTCAGGTAATTAAACTTGACATGTCATTAATATGGACACCTTGCAAGTCAGATGTGTTTTTTTTTGTCGTTTTAGTCCCATTTCCCTCTCAAAATCATAACAATAATGATTTTTTCCCGTAATTTATGAAAAAAATTCCCCTCAAAAAAAAAGAATTGGACTGAGCTTGGCTCGAACTTATGATCTCAATGGTGAGAGATAAGCGATTCTGTGATGGGGCCTTAGTCCCTGGGGTCACTGTGGTGAGATGTTAGCGATTCTGTGATGGGGCCTTAGACACTGGGGTCACTGTGGTGAGAGGTAAGCGATTCTGTGATTGGGCCTTAGACACTGGGGTCACTGTGGTGAGAGGTAAGTGATTCTGTGATGGGGCCTTAGACACTGGGGTCACTGTGGTGAGAGGTAAGTGATTATGTGATGGGGCCTTAGACCGTAGGGTCACTGTGGTGAGATGTAAGCGATTCTGTGATTGGGCCTTAGACCCTGGGGTCACTTTGGTGAGAGGTAAGTGATTCTGTGATTGGGCCTTAGACTCTGGGGTCACTGTGGTGAGAGGTAAGCGATTCTGTGATGGGGCCTTAGACACTGGGGTCACTGTGGTGAGAGGTAAGTGATTCTGTGATGGGGCCTTAGACCGTAGGGTCACTGTGGTGAGAGGTAAGCGATTCTGTGATTGGGCCTTAGACCCTGGGGTCACTGTGGTGAGAGGTAAGCGATTCTGTGATTGGGCCTTAGACCCTGGGGTCATAGTGATGAGAGGTAAGTGATTCTGTGATTGGGCCTTAGATCCTGGGGTCACTGTGGTGAGAGGTAAGCGATTCTGTGATGGGGCCTTAGATCCTGGGGTCACTGTGGTGAGAGGTAAGCGATTCTGTGATTGGGCCTTAGACACTGGGGTCACTGTGGTGAGAGGTAAGCGATTCTGTGATGGGGCCTTAGACCGTAGGGTCACTGTGGTGAGAGGTAAGCGATTCTGTGATTGGGCCTTAGACCCTGGGGTCACTGTGGTGAGAGGTAAGCGATTATGTGATTGGGCCTTAGACACTAGGGTCACTGTGGTGAGAGGTAAGTGATTCTGTGATGGGGCCTTAGACTCTGGGGTCACTGTGGTGAGAGGCAAGTGATTCTGTGATGGAGTCTTAGATCCTGGGGTCACTGTGGTGAGAGGTAAGTGATTCTGTGATGGAGTCTTAGATCCTGGGGTCACTGTGGTGAGAGGTAAGCGATTCTGTGATGGGGCCTTAGACCCTGGGGTCACTTTGGTGAGAGGTAAGTGATTCTGTGATGGGGCCTTAGAATTGGGGTCACTGTGGTGAGAGGTAAGTGATTCTGTGATGAAGCCTTAGACCCTGGGGTCACTGTGGTGAGAGGTAAGCGATTCTGTGATGGGGCCTTAGACCCTGGGGTCACTGTGGTGTGAGATAAGCGATTCTGTGATGGGGCCTTAGACCCTGGAGTCACTGTGGTGAGAGGCAAGTGATTCTGTGATTGGGCCTTAGACCCTGGGGTCACTGTGGTGAGAGGTAAGTGATTCTGTGATGGAGTCTTAGATCCTGGGGTCACTGTGGTGAGAGGTAAGTGATTATGTGATGGGGCCTTAGACCCTGGGGTCACTGTGGTGAGAGGTAAGTTATTCTGTGATTGGGCCTTAGACCCTGGAGTCACTGTGGTGAGAGGCAAGTGATTCTGTGATGGGGCCTTAGACCCTGGAGTCACTGTGGTGAGAGGCAAGTGATTCTGTGATGGGGCCTTAGAATTGGGGTCACTGTGGTAGAGGTTAGCGATTCTGTGATGCGGCCTTAGACCCTGGGGTCACTTTGGTGAGAGGTAAGTGATTCTGTGATGGGGCCTTAGAATTGGGGTCACTGTGGTGAGAGGTAAGCGATTCTGTGATGGGGCCTTAGACCCTGGAGTCACTGTGGTGAGAGGCAAGTGATTCTGTGATGGAGTCTTAGACCCTGGGGTCACTGTGGTGAGAGGTAAGTGATTGTGTGATGGGGCCTTAGACCCTGGGGTCACTGTGGTGAGAGGTAAGTTATTCTGTGATGGGGCCTTAGACCCTGGGGTCACTGTGGTGAGAGGTAAGTGATTCTGTGATGGGGCCTTAGACCCTGGGATCACTGTGGTGAGAGGTAAGCGATTCTGTGATGGAGCCTTAGACCCTGGGGTCACTGTGGTGAGAGGTAAGCGATTCTGTGATGAAGCCTTAGACCCAAAGGTCCCCCTAGTTGTGGACCTGCACATAACTTTTAGGCTAGCTATGCCCCTGAAGATAACATATATATAGATAGTTTATCAAACTTATTTACAATTTACATTAAACCATGTGGTTACGCACCAGTGAGCGTAGAATATGCGATATCTTGATGATCATGTGAAGATGTATCTGATACTGTTTTGTCTATATGTTGCCAGTCACACGTTTAGCTCGTGTCAGACGCGAGTCTCGCATTTCACAATATGTACATTACCATATATCTCAGATCAGCGCAAAAAGTTGGTAGCTGCAACATAATTTTATTGTAGGTAGCACTTTTTGGCATCATGCTGTTGATATATTATTTTCCATTTATAGTAAGGTAGCCAAGTGTAAAGAATACATCGCGATGGATCACCCAGATTTGGGCGTAAATTTGAATAATCACACAAAATTGCCAACACGGGATGTTTCTTTTGTATCTAAAATGTGAAAAAAATGCTTAATATCCATCAACAGGTGCAAAATAATAGTTTAAAAGAAAAATCCACTTGATCATTTGCTGTGCTACAGGTTAATGGAGGGAAATGTTTCTTCTTAACTTTTATAGCACTTTAAGTGACTTAGAAATAGAGTGTTTTTGAGGCGGTCGTTTTGGAACAAACATGACTGTGTTAATAGATGCTTTTTAGTTTGTTTTTTTATTTCATGTTGAATGAAAATATATATGCTGTCAAACCTGTCTAAGTGGTCACCTCTATTAAGCAGCCACTTGTGTTAAGCAGTCACATTTGCTATTTCCCTCTACTATGCTTGCAGAACAAATAAACTTGTATTAAGCAGCATCCTGTCTTAAAAGGCCATGTTTTCTCCTTCCCTTGACTGGCTGCTTAAGACAGGTTGACTGTGTATACAAATGATATTCTAAAGTTTAATAGTTTCCCTTCTCTTTATATTTGGAGAATCTTAAAGAAAAATTAATTTTGGTTGAATAAATAATTGTTTGAGGGTTTAAAAGACTGGTTGTTGGTTTTACTGGCAAATTAGGGATTTCATAGCAAATTTTTTTAAAGTTCCAAACTTTACTGATAAAATTTGCATTATGTGTTTTTTTATAGGTTCCATTAGTGCAATGTTGTTTGAAATGATGTGAACGAAGCTAAGTACAATCATAACCTCCATATTTCAACTGCACCATCAATCTCATTAAAGTCAGATCACTTTTGAAGCTTCCATACTGTATGCAAAGTAGATCTGATGGCATGGCATAGAAGGTTACCTCAAACTGACCTTTCCCTCAGTCAATCAGAGCATTGCTTTCAAGAATTGGAAAGCGAAAGTAGAAGTCAATTTAATCGAGGAAAAATCTATATTAAGCTAGAATCCCAAGTAACCATGTTTAATTATCACGTGTTTATAACTGTTACAACGAAAACATTATGGTTGCACCCATGTTAAATGTAAATGATTTGCAGAAATTATAGAAAACAGGGTCGATACCAGGACTAATTTCTATTTATACACAAACAGGAAGATCACTATAGCTGAATCAACGCCCACGAAGAATGTATGAATCAATGTCGAGTTGTAAATATCAACAAAATGCGTATGTAATAATTAATTTGATTGGCTGAATTGTTATGAATATTAATAACATGAAAGGTCAATCTGAGGTGACCTTCTATGTGACATCATCAGATCTTCTGTGCGTGGAGTATGGAAGCTTGAAGTTGATTTTATTGAGATTGTTGCTCATAAATACAGAATCTGAGAGTAGTTCAGCTCTGTCCTCAGCTTAATCTGCATTAAATAAATCAGTCAAACCTGTCTTAAGCAGCCAGTCAAGGGAATGAGCAAAAGTGCCCTTTTAATATAGACTTGCTTAATACAGGTTAATTTGCTTTGAAAGCATAGAAATGGGACATCGAAAATATGGCTGCTTAAGACAAGTAGCTGCTTAATAGAGGTGACCGCTTACACAGGTTTGACTGTACTTATTTTTTTCTTTTTAGTCACTGCTTAACTTGGTCAATGGTTTCATGAATGGAAATGCAGAAACTGGTCTAGTGCTTGTATCATTTGAAAAGCTGATGGGTTTTTTTCTACAAAATAAGTAAAATTACAAGGGTAGATCTGACTTGAACTATCTGAATCCTCTGAAATCATCTAATCAACATTTTTACCTAAAATGAATGATTTAAAAATTTCAAATCACAACAAAATATTTTTGTCGGAATTGTGAAATTGAAAAAGAATTCCAATTAAAGAAGTAAACATCACACACGGTGATTGACTACCTTCTCACATTCAAACTCTTTTTTAAAAGTCATAGAAATGCACCAATATGGGATTGAACTACATGATAGACCAAATCAAATCAAAACTAAGTCCCAGACTTGCCTTATTTTTAACCCTTGCCTTGTTTTTGTTTATTATACCGTCACCCCTATTGAAAGGGCCAGCCACACTGGGCTTATGAGACACCTTTATGCTGAACACAGTTACTTCCTGAAAGCTATCATTGCCAGGCGTCAGGCTGTGAGACATTCGGTACTCCTCGATTTAACTAGCTGCTGGGTGAGCAACCGGCCTCATCAGAAAAAAATCCAAGGGCTTCCACCGGGATTTGTACCTTCGACCTCCCACTTCCGAGGCAGATGGTCACCACTAGGCCACGGAAGATGGTCGTTATCTACTGTACAAGCATAACCTGAGTTTTTAACAACCCACAAATATGTTTCAAGCGTGGCGATAGTCTTATGGATAGTGTTGGCCGCTCACGCCAGAGGTTGCGGGTTCGATCCCCCGGTCGACCCGATGCCTCTCATAAAACAACACTCAGTACTGGTTCTACCCAGGAAGCGGACTCGAGAGTGATTCATATAAGCTCTGAGCTTTCATCGCAATCGAGCTAAAATAAATTAGTATAAACTAAGTATGTTTAAACATTTAAAGATGCCAAACTGCTAAGGACAAACCATGAAAAGATACTTGAGTGACAGCAAATATCAAATTACCCCTGATAACAAATGGACAGGACAGATAAATAGTAAACAGTGATATTAAATATGTAATGTGCCCCGCTCTCCCTGAACAAGCTAGAAGGAAACAATTAAATAGCTGAAGAACACCTGATATCGTAATTAGGGCAATTAAGAAATAATACAGCAGTTTTAATGGATGACAGCACTTTGTTTTTTATTTCCATAGAAATGCAAACAATTTAACTTTGGTGACAAAAAGAAGGTATTATGAAGGATTTGTAGTAAACCCTAAAACATTAGTATACAGTCAAACCTGTGTAAAAGGTCACCTCTATTAAGATACCACTTGTCTTGAGCAGCAACATTTGCTATTTCCCATTTCTGAGCTTAAAGAGCAAATTAATCTCTATTAAGCAACAACCTGTGTTAAAAGGCCACTTTTGCTTATTCCATTGACTGACCTCTTCAGACATGTTTTACTGTATAAACCCAAATCTTGCCCAACTCTCGTTAGGATTCTATTAAATGAAGCCATTTGTAAAAATATAAAGTACTCTGTTAAATGTATTCATTGGAGGGGGCATGGCCTGGTTGGCTCAGTCAGTAATGCATATATGGCTATCAATCTAGGGGTGAATCCTAGCCTAGCCTGGTCAGCTCAGTCAGTAATGCATATATGACTATCAATCCAGGGGTGAATCCTAGCTTAGCCTGGTCAGCTCAGTCAGTAATGCATATATTACTATCAATCTAGGGGTGAATCCTAGCCTAGCCTGGTCAGCTCAGTCAGTAATGCATATATGACTATCAATCCAGGGGTGAATCCTAGCTTAGCCTGGTCAGCTCAGTCAGTAATGCATATATTACTATCACTTCAGGGGTCACTAGTTGGAATACTAGCCTGGCCTGGTTAGATTAGTTAATAATGCATATGACTGTCACTCCAGGGGTCATTAGTTTGAATCCTAGCCTGGCCAAAGTCTCCATGAAGATTGATATACAAATCAGTGTCTCATTGTCATTCTTCTTTCTATTAAATGAAGCCATTTGTAAAAATATAAAGTACTCTGTTAAATGTATTCATTGGAGGGGGCATGGCCTGGTTGGCTCAGTCAGTAATGCATATATGGCTATCAATCTAGGGGTGAATCCTAGCCTAGCCTGGTCAGCTCAGTCAGTAATGCATATATGACTATCAATCCAGGGGTGAATCCTTGCCTGGCCTGGTCAGCTCAGTCAGTAATGCATATATGACTATCAATCCAGGGGTGAATCCTTGCCTGGCCTGGTCAGCTCAGTCAGTAATGCATATATGACTATCAATCTAGGAGTGAATCCTAGCCTGGCCTGGTTAGCTCAGTCAGTAATGCATATATGACTATCAATCTAGGGGTGAATCCTAGCCTAGCCTGGTCAGCTCAGTCAGTAATGCATATATGACTATCAATCCAGGGGTGAATCCTAGCTTAGCCTGGTCAGCTCAGTCAGTAATGCATATATGACTATCAATCTAGGGGTGAATCCTAGCCTAGCCTTGTCAGCTCAGTCAGTAATGCATATATGACTATCAATCCAGGGGTGAATCCTAGCTTAGCCTGGTCAGCTCAGTCAGTAATGCATATATTACTATCACTTCAGGGGTCACTAGTTGGAATACTAGCCTGGCCTGGTTAGATTAGTTAGTAATGCATATGACTGTCACTCCAGGGGTCATTAGTTTGAATCCTAGCCTGGCCAAAGTCTCCATGAAGATTGATATACAAATCAGTGTCTCATTGTCATTCTTCTTTCACCGCTTACTATCAGTTACTTGTGGAGATGGGTGTGCCTGAGTACGGTTAACGTTCCAGGATCCTAGGAAAGAGGGTAGGTGAGGAACACTTAGTGGTACATTGTGTTGGGAACAATTACAAAGTTCAACACACCCTACTGAGTTCCCACTCCTCCCAGCCCCTACTGCACACATGGCCTACAATTCGAGATTGTGGACACAATACAACCATCTGTTATTATCTGGCCTTCTCTCTGCATCACAATTAAAGAAACAATCACGAATAATGGATGCCCCCTTTGCTTGACCTCTAACCCCTGGAGTCACAGGGGTCAATATGTCTCTACAATGTAGCCCAAGGGTGGTTTAATAACTGAGAACGTTTTCTAGTGAAAATAATAGTTTTAGGACACTGGCTCAACCTGAAATTAGCACATATTCACCAACCAATCTAGGGGTGGTATTCACCAACCATTCCAGGGGTGGTATCCACCAACCATTCCAGGGGTGGTGTTCACCAACCATTCCAGGGGCAGCATCCACCAACCATTCCAGGGGTGGTATTCACCAACCATTCCAGGGGCGGCATCCACCAACCATTCCAGGGGTGGTATTCACCAACCATTCCAGGGGTGGCATCCACCAACCATTCAAGGGGTGGTTTTCACCAACCATTCTTAAGAATAAATTTTGAAAAACACACTTTGAAACCATTTTTTGAGATCAAAATTTGAAAGCATGTAGGGACAACTTTAAATATGTAGTTAAATAAACTCTCACAATTATTCTATCAGAGGCCAACATTTGGATGTTCAACCTACTTTCAAAAATATTTTGATGAATACGACCCAAGGAGAAAAAGATTTATCCAACTGAATAGAGTTTGATTAAAATCGTTTTCTGAAATTGACGTTTTTTTAATGGAGTTAGAAGCCATTATCAACATATATCAGGTTATATACAGCATATATATCCAGTTTTATTGTTGGAAGATGTCATAATGTATCTGAGTACATATATCAGGTTATATACGGCATATATATCCAGTTTTATTGTTGGAGGAAGATGTCAGAATGTATCTGAGTACATATATCAGGTTATATATGGCATATATATCGAGTTTTATTGTTGGAGGAAGATGTCAGAATGTATCTGAGTACATATATATCAGGTTATATACGGCATATATATCCAGTTTTATTGTTGGAGGAAGATGTCAGAATGTATCTGAGTACATATATCAGGTTATATACGGCATATATATATCCAGTTTTATTGTTGGAGGAAGATGTCAGAATGTATCTGAGAACATATATCAGGTTATATACGGCATATATATCCAGTTTTGTTGTTGGAGGAAGATGTCAGAATGTATCTGAGTACATATATCAGGTTATATACGGCATATATATCCAGTTTTATTGTTGGAAGATGTCAGAATGGATCTGAGTACATATATATCAGGTTATATACGGCATATATATCCAGTTTTATTGTTGGAGGAAGATGTCAGAATATATCTGAGTACATATATCAGGTTATATACGGCATATGTATCCAGTTTTATTGTTGGAGGAAGATGTCAGAATGTATCTGAGTACATATATCAGGTTATATATGGCATATATATCCAGTTTTATTGTTGGAAGATGTCAGAATGGATCTGAGTAGAACTAACATCCTTCCACAAGTAACTGGCAAATTTTCTCACATAAAGTGTTTTTTACCGGTGTGTGCTCAAACCCATAACCTCAGTGGTGAGACAGATAACATACCGACGGATCTCAGTTATGAGACAGATAACATACTGACAGATCTCAGTTATGAGACAGATAACATACCGACGGATCTCAGTGGTGAGACAGATAACATACCGACGGATCTCAGTTGTGAGACAGATAACATACCGACAGATCTCAGTGGTGAGACAGATAACATACCGACGGATATCAGTGGTGAGACAGATAACATACCAACGGATCTCAGTGGTGAGACAGATAACATACTGATGGATATCAATGGTGAGACAGATAACATACCGACGGATCTCAGTGGTGATACAGATAACATACTGACGGATATTTTGAATATAATACATATTCTCCTCCAATCTCAGCGGTGGGACAGATAACACACCAACATATTCTCCTCCATTCTCAGTGGTGAGACAGATAACACACCGATGGACATCTTGAATATAATGCATATTCTACTCCATTCTCAGTGGTGGGACAGATAACACACCGACGGACATCTTGAATATAATGCATATTCTCCTCCATTCTCAGTGGTGGGACATATAACACACCGACGGACATCTTGAACATAGTGCATATTCTCCTCCGTTCTCAGTGGTGGGACAGATAACACACCGACGGACATCTTGAATATAATGCATATTTTCCTCCATTCTCAATGGTGGTACAGACAACACACCGACGGACATCTTGAATATAATGCATATTTTCCTCCATTCTCAGTGGTGGGACAGACAACACACCGACGTACATCTTGAATAAAATATATATTCTCCTCCATTCTCAGTGGTGGGACAGATAACACACCGACGGACATCTTGAACATAGTGCATATTCTCCTCCGTTCTCAGTGGTGGGACAGACAACACACCGACGGACATCTTGAACACAGTGCATATTCTACTCCATTCTCAGTGGTGGGACAGACAACACACCGACGGACATCTTGAATATAATGCATATTCTCCTCCATTCTCAGTGGTGGGACATATAACACACCGGCGGACATCTTGAATAAAATACATATTCTCCTCCATTCTCAGTGGTGGGACAGACAACACACCGACGTACATCTTGAATAAAATACATATTCTCCTCCATTCTCAGTGGTGGGACAGATAACATACCGACATAATCTCCTCCATTCTCAGTGGTGGGACAGACAACACACCGACCGACATCTTGAACATAATGCATATTCTCCTCCATTCTCAGTGGTGGGCCAGATAACACAACGACGGACATCTTGAATATAATGCATATTCTCCTCCATTCTCAGTGGTGGGACAGATAACACACCGATGGACATCTTGAACATAATGCATATTCTCCTCCATTCTCAGTGGTGGGACAGACAACACACCGACGGACATCTTGAACATAATGCATATTCTCCTCCATTCTCAGTGGTGGGACAGATAACACACCGACGGACATCTTGAACATAATGCATATTCTCCTCCATTCTCAGTGGTGGGACAGATAACATACCGACGGACATCTTGAACATAATGCATATTCTCCTCCATTCTCAGTGGTGGGACAGATAACATACCGACGGACATCTTGAACATAATGCATATTCTCCTCCATTCTCAGTGGTGGGACAGATAACATACCGACGGACATCTTGAACATAATGCATATTCTCCTCCATTCTCAGTGGTGGGACAGATAACACACCGAGTGACATCTTGAACATAATGCATATTCTCCTCCATTCTCAGTGGTGGGACAGACAACACACCGACGGACATCTTGAACATAATGCATATTCTCCTCCATTCTCAGTGGTGGAGGCATAAAAAACAAAATATGAAATTATTATGATCTTTCTGGGTGCTTTCTTTCGATTATCGAATTTCTGGTTTTATTTTCAATTTTAGTTTCATCGCAGCTCAAGATAAAATTTACAAATTTGTTTAAAAGTAAAGCTATTTATTTAAAAAAACACAAATATTGGAATGTTCACAGCCCTGATTCAATACTGTACATATGGCAAACACAAGCAGTTAACACAAGGAGTTTATTACACAAACACATATAATGTTACCGCAAGTGTATCAAGGTCACGATCATTGCAAAGCTTGTACTGAGAACTGCAAGCTTCTCTTGTTCTCAGATCTTTGAGAATTTTAATGGCTTAATTCATATCAGGAAAGTGAAGTATCAGAGAATATTTTAAATGTAGACTGGCTGTTATTTCACCAAATACCAACCATAAATAATACGCTTTTTTAGAAACAGGTGTTTGTTTTTGGGTGGACCACCAAATTATCAATTATTCATTTCCAAAACTTTAAAGTGAATCTCCCATAACAAAACAATGTTTGTAAAGTTACTCATGTACTTCAGATAATGGAATCTGTAAACAAATAAGGGTATGTGAATTATGGTACAATATCCGGGGCATTCCTAGATAGTTTTTGTGTATACGCCCAGATGAGGGTGTGGGAGTCTTATAATCTTACATGGGTGGGAAGTCCAGATAGAAATTCCCGTCCCAAACTGTTTTTGGAGGGAATGAGGCTCTTCAGAGTTCCCGTGTAAATAGTTATCCCTTGAGACGGGAATTTCATACAATGGGATGTCCTACTTATATTAATCATCACAGAGACTGTCGCTGGGCTGGGATTCACTCATGACCCTCGACTTACAAGCTATTAATTTTTAATTTGGTTTGCAAATCTTACAAAATTTGATATGTGACTTGTAATCATTTCATCCTTTTCTGCAATCATAATTGGTACCCAGTCTTAATAGAAGCACTTGTAACCAGGGTACCAGTATGACTGCTACAATCTTATATATGTGTATTTGGTACCCTGGAGTGACGTTATGCACTTGTAACCGGGTACCAGTATAACTGCTACTGTCTGATATATGTGTCTCTGGTATCCAGGAGTGATGTAATTAGGAGTCAGTCTAACAACCTTGCAATAATTACTCATTTTTCGAACATACCCAATTATGAGATAAAAGAGGAAAGATTATTTAGTCAGAATGTTAGTAAGGCATTTTGGAAATGTTGATTACATCACTATGCTGCAGGATATACAAGTTAAAAAGTGACGAAAATCACAGAATTTCAAACATTCTCCATGTTACCAGATTTAATTTAATACAATAAATACAAGCTTTTATATAAAATTAGACCAAAATTAGAATGTTTGTTGCACAGCTGTCCTCCTTCATGAATCTACTAAATAAAGAGCCCCTCACTAAAGAAAAGGGTCAGATTTTGCAACATTTTTTATTTCATCTAAACTTGCATATGTTGGAAAATCCACTTGTCTGTTAGTGCAGGGTTGGAAAATCCGCTTGTCTGTTAGGGCAGGGTTGGAAAATCTACTTGTCTGTTATAGTGCAGGGTTGGGTT
Organism: Panopea generosa; assembly: GCA_029582155.1. Lineage (NCBI taxonomy): Eukaryota > Metazoa > Mollusca > Bivalvia > Adapedonta > Hiatellidae > Panopea > Panopea generosa. The sequence continues at coordinate 41,135,513 of CM055912.1, forward strand.
GGAAAATCCACTTGTCTGTTATAGTGCAGGGTTTGAAAATCCACTTGTCTGTTAGTGCAGGGTTGGAAAATCCACTTGTCTGTTAGTGCAGGGTTGGAAAATCCACTTGTCTGTTATAGTGCAGGGTTGGAAAATCCACTTGTCTGTTAGTGCAGGGTTGGAAAATCCATTTGTCTGTTAGAGCAGGGTTGGAAAATCCACTTGTCCATTAGTGCAGTGTTGGAAAATCCACTTGTCCATTAATGCATGGTTGGAAAATCCACTTGTCCATTAATGCATGGTTGGAAAATCCACTTGTCCGTAAGGTCAGGGTTGGAAAATCCACTTGTCTGTTATAGTGCAGGGTTGGAAAATCCACTTGTCTGTTATAGTGCAGGCTTGGAAGAAACATTTGTCTATTATAGTGCCGGGTTGGAACCCTGGAAAATTCCCTTGTTTGTAATAGTGCGGTGTTGGAAAATCCACTTGTCCATCAGTGCAGGCTTGGAAAATCTACTTGTTTGTTAGTGCAGGGTTGGAAATTCCACGTGTCTGTCTGTTCACCAGTAAGATTTATGTAACTTATCTTAACATTTATTTGATTTTAAGCATTAGAAAAAAATATTGACGGAGGGAGGACAATTACCGTTAGGTAACAAATGTTCAGCTCTATAGTGTATGATGTTTATTACACGTATTGACCATAATACTTCAATTTTCAGAGTAACATAACCTCTATATATCAGTTCCAAAGTTAGGTCTAAGTGATCATTTTCCAATATTTTTCAAACGCAAAACATGTTTTAGGGTTCCAGGTACAGGTATATAAGTACATCTGTATAACCCTTTACTTCATAAAGACACCTTTGGACACCTCTAATATTGAAAGCATTAATTCACCACTGTATCAGCAATGGGTGAATTATGTTTATATTAACTGACAGAGTGGAAAACAGTGCAGGAAGTGTTCAGATTGCTCGTTACGAGCAATCTGAACTCTTCCTGCACTGTTTTCAAAAGCCTTCTGTGATTGGTGCGGGAATACGCGTATCTATGGAGTAAAGGGATAATCAAACAATAATAACTGCAAAACAGCATATCTAGATATCTAGACATATTGTTTTACACATATGTCAGTGTTTTCTTTTCTTTCTTTTTTGTGATTTTTTTTTTTAATTATTTATCAAGAGATGTATCCATAAACAACAATTAGTCCTTCAACTAAGATGAAAGTAACTTAATTGGTGATAAATGATCAAGGGGGGGGCAATTATATATACTATATTACTACAGCGGTAAAGTGACCACGGGGTCATATTACAACAGGGGTCAAAATACTATACGACACTGGAACTGCTTCATTATACAATAACATACTGATCATACAAAAATTTTAATGAACAAGATTTTATGTGATCTTCAGATGGTACCATAAGATGTTATTGAAGTTTTTGAGGACACAGGTGATGTTGTAGACACAAACGATGTTGTAGACACAAATGATGTTGTAGACACTTGGTCTTCTATGTTTTTAAATATTGTAAATAAACATCTTCCTCTAAAAACACAAAGAGTTAAATACAAGCAACAGCCAAATTGGCTTACACCTGAAATAATACAGGTTTTGAAGACAAGCGATCAGTATAAATCTTTAGGGAATGAACCTCTCTTTAAACAATGGCGAAACAAAATAGTGAATCTCATTAAAGAACAAAAAAGTCCCAATACACTACATGTAAATGATGATAGAAATCCATCTGGTATTTGGAAAAATTTCAAAGAAGTAGGCGCTAATAATAATCATAGTAATTTCACATAAAGTGGGTGAAACCGACATATTGAAATCCAAGGATTCAATTATTTTTTTCTCATCTGTAGCTGAGAATATTAAGGAACCTATTGAGTTTTCTAATTTTGATAAACTTCAAAACTTTTGTAATAATAAGATTCCTAAGCACATTTCTTTCACTATCCTTGATATATTCAGTACAACGGTGGAAAAATATTTAAGAACAATAGATGTAACCAAGGCAACAGGGTGTGACAATATTGGTCCAAGATTATTAAAAATATCTGCACCTTTCATAACAGACAGTATAACGATATTTGCAATAAATGCATTAATGATTCTGTTTTCCCTGAAAAATGGAAAGAAGCAGAGTTACTCGTCTACATAAGAAAGGTACTAAAGACGAAGTTAATAAATACCAGCCAATATCAATACTACCAATTTAACGAAAATACTTGAAAAACATGTTCACGACTCATTAATGACCTTTCTAAATAACTATAAACTGCTTCACAAAACACAATCTGGTTTCAGACCTAACCATTCATGCCAATCTGCATGACAAGTGGCTAGATGCAATAAACTTGAGGTTTGCTAATTGGTGTCGTAATGGTCAACTTTACGAAGGCATTTGATCTTGTGGATCACCACCTTTTGTTAAAAAGGCGTGAATATTATCATATTTCAGAACATACGTTAAACTGGTTCTCTTCATATTTATTAGGTTGAAAAAGTTTTGTTTAACAGTACACTGATGAACAAAAAATTATTAATTGAGTACAACAAGGGTCAATACTTGGTCCTTTATTATTTTTAATGTTTATAAACTGATAAATTATAATAAAAAAAACACTGATTTGTATGCCGATGATACTACCTTATCTAAAATAGGAGAACCTCAAAAGGATATTCAAATTAAATTACAAAATCCTTTAAATGATCTTCAAACTTGGTGTAAGCATAATGGTCTGCTCATAAATTCTGCAAAAACCAAAATCATGTTAATTTGAACTCATCAAAAGAGAGTACATTTATAAATTGATTTTCAGCTAAATTATAATGATGCAAATCTTGCATTAATATCAAATGACAAAATACTGGGGATTCATGTTGATAACAACCTAACCGGGTCTCACTATATTGCTACAATATGTAAGAAAATTAATACCAATATATGGCTTCTTTCAAGAATAAAAAATTACCTTTCGTAAAGTAATTGTTTTGAAATATTATAAATCTTGTATTCAACCACATATTGACTACTGTAAAATCTTATCTATTTACAAAAGAGTTTTTCTAAGAAAAGCAAAATTCATGTATAAAATTTCAAATGATTTAACACCAGTATACCAGGCCTTCTAAAATTGCCAGTTTTTTTACCGATTTCTGAAGATCAAAACCAATTTTCATTTCAAAGTTTAATAAAAAATCGGTCCAGATATTTTCAAAGTTTAATAAAAAATCGTTCCAGATATTTTCTATCCGTCGTATAAAATCCCATAAATTGCTCTTACCATGCCATACTGACCTGTGAAATACGCCTTGCGGCAATATCATCTTGATCCAAACATCCATTGTTTTGTCACCTGCTGTGCGAAATGATGTCAATTTTGACTAAACCATTAACAATATAAGGGGGAGTTTATCGGAAGAGTCTATCGCTATGTAGTACGCCTTCAATGTGTGATCAGCAACCCCTAGCGTTCTGTTGGTTCATCAAAAGATTGTGTTTGCGTCCGTAATTTCTTTGATATACGGCTAGCCAAAGCTGGGACGGTCAGACCGAATATTGTTTGCGTCATTAAAATATTTGATAAAACGTGCAGTGTTACTTGTTTGTTTCATTTTTATAAAAATAACTTTAATTATATATACCAGCTGGTTTTGGTAATTGTACAGTAGTGGTAGCTACAGCATAATGCATATCAAAAATAAAAAGTTTAATGAACCGTTACATTGGTTTCCACGGTGATTATTTCACGCAGCTTCTGGAACTTGCGTCACTTCCGGTTCGATCGAGCGTTTTTAATATAATGAAAATTATTCAGTAAAGCGGAAACATAATGTCAGTCATTAAAATGTACACAATGTGATAAAGTATGTTATAAATAATACACAAATAAACTTGGAATAGTTTCTTATTAATGAATAAACGGAGAAAATACATGGTGCAGCTGACATGGTGGGTGGGATATGCATATATCATATAGTGACTTTTAAAATAAGTGCGATTCTTACGGTAGCAAAAAATCTGAAAAGATTTGCATTTGGGAATTTTAGAAGGCCTGCAGTATACATACATGAAATGTTTAAGCCAAGAGGCAAAAATGATATTAATTTACCTGCACTATAACACATTTCACCAAAGGATTTTGTTATGCCTAGACCATAAAGAAATATTTAAACAGCTCTAGCATTATAAGTTACTCAGGTCCTACCATTAGGAATAATCTTCCAAATCACCTGAAACAATTAGATTCTCTTAATTCTTTTCGCATTAATTGTGTTAAATGGATGAAATTGAATAAGTTAACATCTAAATACTAAAATAATTTGTTTTATCCTGATCAACTTACAAATGAGCATGAAATTATAGTGTACGTGTATGTGTTTATGTTTGTGTGTTTGTAAGTGCTGGCATATATGTGTGTATGTGTGAGTGTGTGCATGCATGTGTGTAAGTTTGGTTAGATATTGCTTTCATTATATCTCTTTCTACTGATTTATGTATGTGTGACTAGTCTTACGACAATTTAAATATGATATTTTACATATTAAATTGTTTGTATATTTAATATAGGTATTGTAAATAATAGAGGGTCTCATGGAAGATTAGTTTGTAACTAAATGTGTAACCCTCTTTAAATAAAGACTAAATTATTATTATTATTATTATTATTATTATTAATAACAGTAATATTTTTTTATACTAAATATGTATTTCCCCGATCTACACACTTTCGACAAACCCAAAACAATCCCGCTGATCAGAACCTTAAATTGCCCTAACCCCCGATCCCTGAAACAATATCTAACTTAAGGCCCAATGCACATACTGCTATATAATAATCTACAATTGCCAAATTCAACAGAAAAATGATTTGCTACAGTACAGGAAAGTGGTCATGTGCTGGTTACAAGCAATCCAAAAAAATTATTTAGCCGAATTACCAAACCTACATTTTATAAAGCCGTATAAACACAATGCTACATCTATATTTATCTGTGATTTTTATTTTATTTGGCCCTGCCAAAAATGCTACACTGGCTGACTATCCAATACAATACACTGGTTTCCAGCTTGTGTTAATGTACAGTGAACTGCTGTGTTTATTTCTAAGACAAAATTAATTCCCTATTTCAAGTGTAGGTGAGTGTAGAAGCACCAGTGGTTCAGAGCGTGGGAAAATACTTGAAACATTACTGGTAGTGGGTGGCAGTTTTTGTATGTAAGGCCAGCCTGTTTTATTCTTGTTTTTATAACCTTCTACAGGCACAATGAAAAAAAAGGACAATGAATTCTGTTAAAGTTTTGCATCTTTACAGTGTTTTGCTTGGCCACTTAATTGTACTGATGGTTTATCTCTGAACAGAGACAACATTCGTCTTTGTTTTCATGAGTGTTAATAAAGTTATTAGGCACTTTTCCTACTATATTTTACGCTGCTCCATAGCATTAGATCATGTGAAGGGAAGTTTTTTCTTACATTAGGCAAAAAAAAACATTTTGAGGAGGGGAATCAGGCCGATTGACCATATTCAATTTTTTGTTTGTATGACCCATTTTGCATCTTTTTTTTTAAACAGTATTTCAGTTACAGTCAAACATGTCTTAAGCAGCCAGTTAAGGGAAGTGACAAAAATGGCCTTTAAAACAGGTTATTGCTTAATACAGGTTAATTTGCTCTGAAAGCATTGAAATGGGAAATAGCAAAAGTGGCTCCTTAAGACAGGCGACTGCTTTATTAAATAGAGGTGACCGCTCACATAGGTTTGACTGTATATAAATGACAGCAACCATTGCACATGGGACAGTAGTTAGTCATACAAAATATATAGATCTGCATTTTACTGACTTCTTCCCCACATATTCGTCGGTGGATGATCCATTGCAAAACAGGACAAATTCAAAAGGTTTGATCCTGAGTCTCTGACAAAACATAAAACAGCTGAAGTTCTAAATTACAGAATGAATGAATGGGGTTTTATGGCTTACTAAAAAATTATAGGTTATTCCACGCCAACAGGAAGGGTTCACAAAAACAGATGCACAAAAAACACAAATTAACATACAGAAAAAAAACAACAAATGAAAACATGCAAAATGAACCTAGAACCTTAATGCCTGCAGAACTGCAGATTTTCAGCAAATTATATTGTATTAATTACTCAAATTGTGACTTCTTACAACATGCATGTGTCACAGTAACCCTATTCTTGCCATCTCTCATATGGCTCCCTGGAACCACACAGGGCTTGGTAATTTAACCTCAATGATGACCGCGGCAAAAAATTACAAAATGAACTTGATACACATTTGGGAGATTCCTACCCCTCAGTTAATTCATTCCGTTATGCGAGCTTAAGCGTGTCATTTATTGATCACAAAAATCCCCATCTCTTCATAAGTTAAAATATGACATTTGCAAATGGCGTTTTATTAATCAAGGGAAGTAACTATTGTAAACATATTACTGTCAAGTTGTCAACACATATTATGGCATATCCAGTTTTATTGATAGAGGAATGAATCTGAGTAGAACTACCTTGTTCTCAAAGAAACTTTCAAACTTTCTCGCAAGTTTTTACAAAGCTGGGCTAAAATCACGCCCTTAGCAGTTAGAGGTAAGTGCTCAATAGATAAGAATGTCTTTGGCCACCTGACCATGGAGGGCTCTCTTCAGTATAGAAACATCTCTGTATATATATGTGATTACAATATTAGTTTGCTGGTTTACTGAAATACCTTACTCTGGATTTATCTATTTGAAGTAATTTTGTTATTTAGTGATATTCTTATAATGTCCTCTAGTTTTAAAAAAAAAAGTATATATAAACAAATTACAAAAAAGTCCGGCCTTCGCTGTTTAAACAAGAAAGTTACTCCGGATGATGAACATCTGTTGCTGAGAAAATTCGGACAGAATGTATTTTCCAAGAAATATTTGTCATTCCAGTATTATTCATAAAATTCATACAGCTTAATGGCTTTGTTATGGCTAAAAATATAATATAAATCTGCGATTCTGGATTCTGCCAAAGGCTTTTAAAAAAAGAAAGGGATTTAGCATAGTATATAGATCTGTAGCGTGTTTTTTATCACTGATAGGAATATATGACCATACCAAAAAACTAGAAATGTTCCCAAAAGGACACAAATACCCCTGCTATATAATTATTACGTTATTAAAATTTACAAAACTTTTGATGTCATTCTTGATGTCATTCTTGATTGTCATTCTTGATTGTCATTCTTGATTGTCATTCTTGATGTCATTCTTGATTGTCATTCTTGTTGTCATTTTGATTGTCATCTTGATGTCATTCTTGATTGTCATTATTGATGTCATTCTTGATGTCATTATTGATGTCATTCTTGATGTCATTTTGATTGTCATCTTGATGTCATTCTTGATTGTCATTATTGATGTCATTCTTGATGTCATTATTGATGTCATTCTTGATGTCATTTTGATGTCATTCTTGATTGTCATTATTGATGTCATTATTGATTGTCATTCCTGATGTCAATATACCCTTTTTTCTATTTAAATCTTTAACTGTATACAAAGTTTATATTTTTTCTTATTTTGATGCATGATTTTACATAAAATAAACAGAGAAAGAGAGAGAAAAAAACAAAGAATGAGATAAAGACACAGAGAGAGAGACAGTTAGTGAGAGAGAAAGATTTTAATTGTAATAAAATAAACGTAACAAAATGCATTCCTCAACAAACTGACAGAGAATCAAAGAGAAAGAAGAAGAAACAGAGAACCAAAAAGAAAAATAACAAAACTTATATTGTAAACATACCGCTCCAGCATTTATGTACAAAGGCATTATCTCTGTGTATTTGGACGAACTTGTGATGCCTTCAATGTTGAAATAGACGCCGACAGAGACGAGACCCAGCACGATCAGCAACACACCAAGCAGCAGGAAGATCCAGACACGACCCACGCAGAGCCGACGTTCCCCACGATCCATGTTCTTTCTCACTGACACAGTGGGAAGTTTTCCTATTTGGTATGTGTCACTAATTGCTGGACGACTTGCCGAGGTGGCAGACGGCATTATTCATATTTCGAATATTAAACATTAATCATCCAACAAATTATCACTGTAAGAACACATGATATGCAAATTAAATTCTTTTCCAATTAACTTCTTTCAATACTATTACAAACTTCAGTTTGCTACAACTACCACAACTTGTCTTACATTTAACAATAACATCTGAACACTCATACCAGACGAGAATGTCCCATACACATGTACATCAACTTGAATCTCGACACTTGAAATTTTATTTTTTTCCAGCTATCCCTGCCATGTACGACACACACTGGCAGATTAACCAGTCTCACTAATTGTAATTTCTGTCGACATTCATTCAAGCCGCGTTATTGTCTATATTTCTGGTTGACCATACTTCTTCCGCTACTCATCAAAAGTTCTCTCCCCTTGTTGAAAAAAATACACATTGTCCAGTTACCAACTTCTCTATTTAACACACTCACTTTTGTCTACGATTTTGGTTATCCACAGTACTTCCCTTTTTTCTCTCTGCTTCTTTTTTTTTGTTTTAAAAAACACCACAACCTTTGTCTCCCCTACTCAGTACTTAATAACATTACCAGATCACCTGTTGCAGAGATCTCAGAAGTACTTGTCATGTTGGGAACCAGCCGAGCTGGTAATTACCTTATGATCATTGACGAGTAATTATGGCAGCATATCACTTGATGCTTTTGAACCTATTTCAACATAACAGGCGGTATCAGACGTAAAAATGTACAACTACAGTATAGTCATTCCGTCAATCAATCGCATATGTGTACGGTTTCATTCACGTCTCAAAATTACAGTCATTCAGTCAATCAATTCCATATGTATGCAGTTTGATTCACATCTCAATTTATTTCATGGCTTATTGTACCGTTGAATGGTTGCTATGTGGATCGTTTAACGGTTTTGCTTATGCTGTTAATTGTGAATAAATATCCCTACATCATTCACACAGGTCCTTAAACATTATATTTAAATTTGTGTTTTTTTTTTTTTTTTGAGAATTTCACTTAAAGGTACTGTATAATTAAAAACTCCTTTCAACCATTTGGTTTCACTTTCCTTGCTTGAAGCGCTGTAATGGAGGCCTTTACCCTGCTACAGTGGATGCGAAATATTGGTAAAAATTCACACACTTTACACAGCTCTGCCCTCGGTGTCCGGTTACAGAATATATCTAGGCGGAATTTGGGAATTCGGGAACTTCACAATATTTTTGTCTGCTTGTCTGAAAATAGATGAGGAAATAGAACAGCCACATTTTCATATCAAATATAAACACATGGTAACATTGTGACCTCCAACAGAAAACTAGGATAATCATGTTTACAGCAGGAGAGTTAGATGTAGCGTTTGTACACCGTAAGGCCATAATAAATTAATTGCTAGACTGTCATCCCCAACCACCCCCTAATTTTCATAAAAAAAATATCTACACATATATCTAGGGATAATGTATGCCATATATGAACATATTTGACTGAGAGTTCTTAACAACTTTTTGCAATTACCCATTTTTACCCTTTTGACCCCAAAATATTTTTCAGAATCTGTTGAGTGGTTCATGTGAACAAGATTTTTTAAGTTCTGGACTACTTTTAGTAATGGTGGTCATCCTGAATTTCAGATAAAAAAATCTCTCTATAATCCCTATGCAATAGAAACATCCATGTCAAGTTTAATTGGCCTAGTGGTTTTAAAGTTAGTAATGCTAATAAAAGACAGACGATGGACGCCTTTGACCAGTAGAGTTAAAAATATAAAACACTATAAAAGCATCACATTATTATTAATAAAAAAAATCTGAATGGTTTGGTATGTCATATCCACCAAAATGTGACAAAATCAATATTCATTATCAGAGTGGTCAAACTGAACCTAAATCCCCCTTCTAAAAATACACAAAATTCTGCTCCAAGTGACAATATGACGACCATTGCAGCATTATTCAGACTCTTTCTAGAAGGAAAAATTTTTGACTAAATCGACCCATGACCTTCCCCATGTGAGGAGGACGCTCTAGCCCTAGACCATTGAGACAGTAGAAAAAAAATGTAAACCAACATATAAAAAGTCTGGCCTTAACACTTGAATATTTTAATTTTCAGTTTCAATCAAATATTTCTCAGCATGGCGGAATGAACAAAACTCAAGATGTCTTACCTGTACAAATGTTATTTATCCATAAAATAAATTTACAGCTTGAATAAAAAAAACAACACAACATCTGTGCTGATTCTATGAAAGTTGAATTATGCATTGATCAGTCATCACCTAACACACATGGAGACACTCTGGATCCCACTCTTCACAAGACCAACATAAAAATATTTGGTTTCCTTTAACCTTTATACATGCTTTAGCATGATATATGTTTGTTGAACACATGGTCTAGTGGTCAAGATCTGAGAATCGTGGGTTCGATCCTCTGTCACAGTTATTTGTGGTGTCCTTGAGTAAGATACTTTATTCACAGGTGCTTAGTATTGATTCTGCCCAGAAGACTTTGAGCATGATTTATCTTAAAGTTGTAATAACTGTCTCTCACAATTATTGATGTTAATATAAGTTTAAAACAATAAAAAAGTAGGGCAAAGACCTCCTCCCTATCTAGTTCCACTCATAACCAAGAAATAAAAATATTATATATTATCATCATAATATAATAGCATTATTATCTTTAAAATTATAAATTTGCTAGATATATGCCTCCCTGCTGACTCACCCCACCACAATAAGTTCCTATATAAAAAAGTCCTCCCATCATGACATATCGAGAATTTGTCCAAAACCCTTAAAAAATTACCGAAAGCCCATATAGGATTTTCCTCGGCTGAGAAGTCTTGGGCGCTTTCATATAACAAACACTTACCTCTCACTGCTAAGGTTATGGATTTCAGCCCAACACAGGGGCAAGAGTCAATATGCACATTTTATATCCATACCCCATTTCCTATATATGGCGGAGTGTTTATTTATACTTTGTCTTCTTCCTTCTTCCTGGTAAAGTGCAGTGCCCACTCTGAGGCATCAACACACTTGGTGTATATATATAGGGATATATATACTATATCAAAAATGTATGTGTATTGACTCTAGCCCCTGTGTTTGCCAGTTACTTACAGAAGGACTGGTTCTAATGATTTCATCCTGGGTCTCTACCAATAAAACTGGATATACCTGATCTATGTTGAAAATGGTGTTAACTCAATTAAAAAAAAAAAATGACTTTGTCTTAGTGACTTAATTACATATTATATTTATATATGTCTCTGCTTCGTTTGAAGAATATAATAGGTGTGAAGCGAGAAAATCCGTGGACAAAATCATAATAAACCTACTGACTAATGTTGATCTCTTTGAAAATAGTTGTTAGTAAGGAATATGTGTTTTTCCGCGAAATCTAAGTTTCTACATTTACAAAGGCTTTACTACACATCCGGTACTGACACAGACTGAACTTATATGTCGTCATTGCATGATAAGCCAAAATTTAAACCTAACATTTTGAAGGTCTGAAATTTGGTTAGAATATATCAAAAATATTACATAATCAACATCAAAGCATGTCAAATTATATACCCTTGATGAAAACAATTAAATAGTTATTGTTTTATAATATTCAACTATCATTTAACATTATCGTGTGTACGGAAAGACTGAAAACGTATTTCCCGCCATCTATCAAACGGCACCTGATAGCCAATCGAAATCAAAATCACAGTTCGCACCATGCACCCGTATAGGCAAATCGCAACCTATCTGTTTTTATTACATGTATAGAATATTATTTTCTACTTAAGCTATAACTTTATTTCATTGAAATCGATCATGGAATCAGTGATTTTGGAATTTTTTAAGTGTCCTTCCTTTACATTATTTACTATATGGCTATCCAAAAGCTATAGTAAGATAGGGCCTGTTTAGAAATATGTATCTAAAATGACCCTACATAATATATTAATCAAAAGTCTTTTCGTATTAAATATCAAAGGATAAAAAAAATTTAAGCTCGATTCCCAGCAATTCTTGAAAATGAATAATAAGCACGCACGGACGCACGAATAATTTCGCTTTTTAAACGTACTGAGGAAGGTGCACGCACGATGTGACTAAATTATATCTAACCAAGCGCCTAGTCACCCTGATCCGAAAACTTTTTAAAGTATAAAGTTTGTATTTAAACTTCATTGTTTACACCTATTACGGATCAAAGCGACGAGATTGAAGTGTTAAACAAAGAACAAATCTGATAAAAATATCTTTTACCTGATATTAATCCGCCGTAATCTCCCAATCGATGCGCTAAAACACTCCGATTGTTTACGATCAGTCACTCGAACAAAGCAAAGCATCTCAATGACTTTTCGCGATCCGTCACGCGCCGATTCCCGCGGATCTGTTAAAACAGTGATGGACGATTTACCTCCCTTATATGATGCTGTATTTTTTATTCGCATAAGTACATACGTTAACCGTACATTTAACAATAAAGCATAAAGTCGTAAGTTTAACAGATTATGTGGAAAGGATACAGAAAAAAGCTTTAAAAGCTCGTGTAAATGTGCTTCAATAATACATTTCATATAGACTTTATCATATTGTTCCGTAGTAATTTTTGATACAGAGTGACTACCATATGTCCGGACTTTGCCTCTGTTTTTTTTTATTGTGTGATTAATAAAACCATCAGTGATTTAATGTATGATTGGAGACAGATGATTGTAAGAAGAAGTACAAAGTAACTTTCTATAATTTATGTTGTAATGTAATTTCATGTGAAATATCAGTCATTGATGTCACTTTACTAAAATATTTAGTAACTTATTTACTTATATATGACCAAGTATTTATGTCACTGCTTAATGAAACGAACAGACAAATCCTTTGGATTAATATTCACTCAATGTTTTCCACAATTCATCAGAGACATATAAACATAGAGGCATTTAATTAGGTCACTGACCTCGTTATACTACATTGTACCGAATTGAAATCCCAAATAACTCGTCTTTGTTTTGGTTTTTAATGAGATCATGGATATATTCTTGTATGTGATTTGCTCTTCATATTCATGTCAACGATATATTTATTCATGGTTCAAACAGTTTATCCAGCGACTTAAGGGAATTATATCAAGATTTTAAAAAAAAAAATTGGCTAAAAACATTTTTCCCCCAATATATACCCTGTATTGCCAAAAGGAAATCTGTTTAAACATGCCAAAAATATAATGAAAAAGGCTTTCCTAACTTGGGTTATGCGCCTAGGTTAGCCTAATATATTTTGTGATGTATTTATAAACGAGTCACATGATTTCAATTTGATCCGTTAGACAGGTTTACACGTTAGTAAAAAATGTTTCATCTTAAAAACAGTCTGAATGACAATGTGAAGTTCATCAAGCAGTATTTAAGTCGTATCTATTCTTAGAATGGGGATTTCGTTTCAAGTTTACCACTCCAAATTGAATATCGATTTTGTCACATTTTGTCGGAGTTGACGTACCAAACCATTCAGATTTTATTCATTAATGATAATGCTTTTTAATCATTATTTCATTAATTTTAATCATTATTTTACTCATTTTAATCATTATTTTATCCATTGAAATCATTATTTTATCCATTTTAATCATAATTTGATCAATTTTAAACATTATTTATTAATTTTATCATTATTTACTTTATTAATTTTAATCATTATTTTATTAAGACATATATAGCGTTTTATCCTGATATATTCCTTTTAAATAACAAAAAGGGAGTTACTCAGTTGCCTGTGGATCCAATGCACCATAATTATTAAATTAAGAAAGTTCAAAACAACAACACTACGATGGTGAAAAGTTTTGACTTCACCATCATTGTAGTGACTATTACTCAATTCTATTTGGAAAATTTCGCATAATTTTTATATTACCTGATGGACAGTTAAACTAACCAGATTCCTGTGATCATGGCAGGTTAACAAGTACTCGAGCACACTCCACAACAAACTGAAATGTTTTCCACTTGAGGGTGCAGTTAAAGAAATATGACAATGAGATGCAATCAAGGAGACTGTGGATGGACCAGAATTCGATCTCATGACCAATGGATTGATAGTCAGAATATCTACCGTCTCAACCAACCTTGCAGAATGACAATGAGATGCAATCAAGGAGACTGTGGATGGGCGGGGATTCGATCTCATGACCCATTGATTGAATGTCAGACTCTCTACAAACTCAGCCAACCTTGCAGAATGACAGTGAGATACAACCAATGAGTGTGGATGGACCAGAATTCGATCTCATGACCCATGGATTGATAGTCAGAATCTCTACCGTCTCAGCCAACCTTGCAGAATGACAATGAGATGCAATCAAGGAGACTGTGGATGGACCAGGATTCGATCTCATGACCCATGGATTGATAGTCAGAATATCTACCGTCTCAACCAACCTTGCAGAATGACAATGAGAAGCAACCAAGGAGACTGTGGATTGGCGGGGATTCGATCTCATGACACATGGATTGATAGTCAAACTCTATACCAACTCAGCCAACCTTGCAGAATGACAATGAGATACAACCATGGAGAAAGTGGATGGGCGGGGATTCGATCTCATGACCCTTAGATTGATAGTCTGACTCTCTACCGACTCAGCCAACCTTGCACAATGACAATGAGATACAACCAAGGAGACTGTGGATGGGCGGGGATTCGATCTCATGACCCATGGATTGATAGTCAGACTCTCTACTGACTCAGCCAACATTGCAGAATGACAATGAGATGCAACCAAGGAGACTGTGGATGGGCGGGGATTCAATCTCATGACTCATGGATTGAAAGTCAGACTCTCTTCTGACTCAGCAAACCTGTCAGAATGACAATGAGATGCAACCAAGGATACTGTGAATTGGCAGGGATTCGATCTCATGACCCATGGACTGATAGTCTGACTTTCTACCGACTAAGCCAACCTTGCAGAATGACAATGAGATGCAATCAAGGAGATTGTGGATGTGCAGGGATTCGATCTCATGACCCATGGACTGATAGTCAAGATTCTCTACCGACTCAGCCAACCTTGCAGAATGACAATGAGATACAACCAAGGAGACTGAGGATGGGCATGGATTCGATCTTATGACCCATGGATTTAATAATCCGACTCTCTACCGTCTCAGCCAACCATGCAGAATGACAATGAGATGCAACCAAGGAGACTGTGAATGGGCAGGGATTCAATCTCATGACCCATGGATTAATAGTCAGACTCTCTACCTACTCAGCCAACCTTGCAGAATGACAATGAGATACAACCAAGGAGACTGTGGATGGGCAGGGATTCAATCTCGTGACCCATGGATTGATTGTCCGACTCTCTACCGACTCAGCCAACCTTGCACAATGACAATGAGATACAACCAAGGAGACTGTGGATGGGCAGGGATTCAATCTCATGACCCATGGATTAATAGTCAGACTTTCTACCGACTCAGCCAACCTTGCAGAATGACAATGAGATGCAACCAAGGAGACTGGATGTGCAGGGATTCAATCTCATGACCCATGGATTGATAGATAAGACTCTCTACCGACTTAATCAACCTTGCAGAATGACAATGAGATGCAACCGAGGAGACTGTCAATGGGCGGGGATTCAATCTCATGACCCATGAACTGATAGTCAGATTTTCTACCGACTCAGCCAACCTTGCAGAATGACAATGAGATGCAACCAAGAAGACAGTGGATGGGCAGGGATTCGATCCCATGACCCATGGATTAATAGTCAAGACTCTCTACCGACTCAGCCAACCTTGCAGAATGACAATGAGATGCAACCAAGGAGACTGTTGATGGGCCAGAATTCGATCTCATGACCCATGGATTGATAGTCAGACTCTTAACCAACTCAGCCAACCTTGCAGAATGACAATGAGATGCAACCAAGGAGACTGTGGATGGGCAGGGATTCAATCTCATGACCCATGGATTGATAGTCAAGACTCTCTACCGACTTAGCTAACCTTGCAGAATGACAATGAGATACAACCAAGGAGACTGTGGATGGGCGGGGATTCAATCTCATGACCCATAGATTGATAGTCAAGACTCTCTACCAACTCAGCCAACCTTGCAGAATGACAATGAGATGCAACAAAGGAGACTGTGCATGGGCAGGGATTCAAATTTATGACCCATGGATTGATAGTCAAGACTCTCTACCAACTCAGCCAACCTTGCAGAATGACAATGAGATGCAACAAAGGAGACTGTGGATGGGCAGGGATTCAAATTCATGACCCATGGACTGATAGTCAAGACTCTCTACCAACTCAGCCAACCTTGCAGAATGACAATGTGATGCGACAAAGGAGACTGTAGATGGGTAGGGATGCAAATCCATGACCCATGGACTGATAGTCAAGACTCTCTACCAACTCAGATAACTGGGCTTGGCTTGCAGAATGACAATGAGATACAACCAAGGAGACTGTGGATGGGCTGGGATTCGATCTCATGACCCATGGGCTGATAGTCAAACTTTCTAACGACTCAGACAACCGGGCCTGGCTTGCAGAAAATGGCTGACCACGTCAATAACATATAAATTCAAAACTGAATAAAAAAGAAGTTATAAATGGATTATCCTGGTGTGATAAAACAACAACAAAACTTTGATAACGTTTTTATTATCTATTGTAACAAACAAGCTTTTATTTTTTAATTTGTTTTAATTCACAGGTAACAACACCAACATAACGCGCAAGTTTAACCATGTGACATCACTTTCCGAGTCACATGACATTATCCATCTTACAATTGGACAGGTTGTATCAACAGTACCACTATGTCTGTTGTTTTATTAGAATTGGCAAACAAATATCATTTTCCTCCAATATAATTTTGTCATGTTTATATATTGAAAGAATAAAAGAAATGCCAGGTGAATTTCAGTCACATTATCAAACTAGTGTGAGAAATATTTAGTTTTAGAATGTGTATGTTAAAAGTATTCCATTAATAATTTTGTCAATATGATCAGTGTGTACAATTATGCAGGAAGTGCCCATTAAATTCTCTTGAATATGTCCATCACTGTTGTCAAATATTATCTAATGAAAAAATATAATTTGATATAATTTCAGATGAAGCAAAGATATACAATCAGGGGTGTAGCTTGGCTGAAAACGATGTGTATGCACAGTTTGTAGGGGGTTCGAGGGTATGCTCCTACAATTATTTTAAACTGTCATAGATTTCTTTTGAAGTACTAATACATTTCATGTTTTTATGGGGCTGGTTATCCTTAATATTTTCCTTGATTTCACTTTTTATTAACTAAATAAATTGAAAAAATTATGTAAAATATCTGGATTATATTCAATGGTTTCTGTTGCAAATTTATAGTTCACCCCAACGCCCTACATCCTTAGGGGTCCTAGTTTTATTGCATTTTTTTTATCGTTTTCATTTTTTCGATTTCTCAGAAAAAATGTGAAGCCTGCGGCTTCAGTGGCCGATGGAAGTTAAGCTTCCGGCAATACATCTGGCACCTCACTTATTTTCTCGCAGTTCTTTGAAAACATTTAAATAAACTGAGGTAGTGGTATCAGATTCGTCTGTAAAGTTTGGGACTATTTTTCAGTTAAGGTGGGTGGGGTGGGGGAGGCAGGGTTAAAGTAATTTTCAACACATTTCTGGTTATATGTGGATGTGGCATATCCAGTTTTATCTGTGGAGGCCAAGACCTCAGAATGAATGCAAGTAGAACCACTGCCCTTCCGCAAGTAACTAGCAAACTTTTCCACATAAAGACTCGAACCTACGACCTTAGCGGTGAGAGGTAAGTGATCTTGAAATGGCAAATCAATATTTAAATGGGGCAACAGTGAAGCAGATAGTGCTGGCTGCTCACGCCAGAGGTTGTGGGTTCAAGCCCAAGCTTGACCCGATGCCTCTCACAAAACAACACTTAGTACTGGTTCTATCAAGGAAGCTTCATATAAGCTCTGAGCTTTCTTCGCAGTCTAAAACAAATTAGTATAAACTTAATCAATATTACACTCATATTTTATTGGTGGAGAAGGTGGAAGAATCTTAGTATCATTCTTCTTAAAAAGTCTCAAGTTCTCTTTCAAGTTGGACTGGACCCACGGCCTTAGCAGTAAAAGATAAAGTGAATGTGAAGTCACACACCAAATTTGGTTTAAATCTGTTCATTTAAACTAAAGATATGTCAGAAACCATTTCCGTACGTACGGACAGCGGTGATACTATATGCCCCCCATTAAAAATGGCGGGGGCATAAAAAAAAACTTAAAAAATAAAATAACCCCCCCCCCCCCCCCCCATCTTTTTAAGAAAAAATTTAATGAAAATCTACTTATTTATTAGCAGATGTAGAGAAAAATGATTGTTCAAGCTAAACCCGATAAACTTTGGACTATCAGGCACTTACATGGTATTTTAGTTATCATGTCATTATTTCAGAACACATCATTTCAGTACAGCACAAATGTGACTACATCTGCATCTAAAAAGTTTCAAAAAGTCAACTGGTTCTACTCGGTAACACTTGGACAAGATTCATCATAGTTGTAAAACCGAGTTTCACAATCAATGTAAAAAAAAAAAAGTGATCCTAATACAGCGCCCGAGCCAACCAGCAGAGTCAGTATTTTCCTTAATTCAAGTTAAATCCAATAAACTTGAATATATCGGGCATTCTCCAAACCACTGATAAAAATATATGTAAATTCAATGGAAATAAAACAAAACTCAAAGTTGTATGTACTTGCGGAAATGTATTCCAAACAATACTGAGGAACAAAACCATGTTAAATTATTAAATATCAATTATGTTTAATATCTATAAATAGCACTTGTCAACAGATTCTTTTAACAGCACTTCTTATATAACATAATTTCTTAACAGAACCTGCTTCACTACAATGTCATGTATAAACAGAGTCAAGGACTTATATAGAAGGATAGTAAACTTACATCTCCTTACCAAAATTAATATTGATAAGGCTATAATAAATTAATTGCTAGATTATCATCCCTGCCCAACCACTTATTTTCATGCAGCCCGGAACCTTTTTATTTTCAAAAAAAAATAAAAAAAAAATAAAGTACCCCCCACTCCCCACTTTTTTAAGAAAAATTTGAATGTTGAATGAGAATTTAGTAATTAATATATAAATAATGGCCTAAAATAACACGCAAAGTAATTGATTATTTGGTAAATTATCGTCTCGATGATTTCTTATACATAAAATGTTAGGTGTATGTAATCTTAGATAAGTATTATAATGTTTTAATCATGCAAAATGATCTAGAATAAAAAGTGTCGCAGTTTGAAGTAAAATTTCAAACAATGTTGTTGTTGTTTTGTTGAGGTATATACATTTTGTAATCATAATTACTTACACAATTTTAAACACAATTTGCTGGGAATAGTCTCGTTTTGTAGGGAAGTTCATTGTGCAAAATAACAATTTAGATTTGTATTCTCCCGAGATGAATGGAATATAGGAAAATTGATATCGAGATCTTACGAGATTTTGCGTGAATACACAAGTTTTCATAAATTCTCAGTAAGTTGCTTGTCCTTCTCTATATAATTCCTTGACACAATTTTCTAGTCTTTCTTAACAGGCATATTTTAAATCTGAACAAAATATTGTAAATTACTTAGTAAAAAATATTAGTATAAACAGACAAGATAACAGAGATTTTCATCTGCATGGCCAGCCATTAGATATAACTGGAATAAAAATGTAATACTTATAATAACATGTAACACAATGTGCAATAGAAGTTAAATATTCTATTATTGCTCATGTATTCAAATTTGTTCACTAAAATCAATAGTTTTGTGATATTTTCAAAAATTTAGAAATTAAGTATTTTTCTTTACCACTAAAATAGTGTTCAGTTCCAACATATGTTATTCAATTAGGTTCATAATTTTAAAAAAAACATCTCTTGCAATTGCCCTGGGCCAGGTTTCACAAAAATAACTTCTGACAAAAATCGTATTAAAACGTAAAGCAACAATTATTTGAGCAACGTTGAGTTAATTTGGATGAACATCAAAAAATAATCTTTTAAAGTTGGCTCAAATCATGCAGAAAATATTGAGTTTCTGGAAATACAATCATTTTAAATGTCAACCAAAATTGGAACATACCATCAACAAAGTAATTGTTTAATTGAATAACAATGAATTTTACATTAAGTTATTTGGTGAAACACAACCCAGCGCACATGCTAGAGAATTTTTTTAAATTGTGGACCCAATTTATGAATTACAAACATAAAATATGTTGTAACTGAGCAGTATTTTAGTGAAATTATTAAAATTAAAACACTTAATTTGATTTTAGTGGACTAATCTGAATATATGTACAAATTGGTGAATGCGAATTAACAAACAATTTTTCTTCTTCAAAAGTTTATACTTTGAAAGCCAAATGCTGAAAGTTTGGTCAGTGTGTTATAGTCATATCAGGAAATTTACTGTAAAATATTTTTGGAACATTTCTTGAATTGGTTTGGCATCAAACACCGAAGCTTCATTTTACTGATTTAAAATCTGTTTTCAGTGTAAAATTTGTTTTACTTGATAGATTTTAAAATTAAAAATAATTAGTGTTCAGTTTATTTTCCTGTTTTTCACCCTAATGCAAAAATGCAAGAAATGAAATATATATATATTTCAAATGGGGTTAAACACCAGTTTAAAACAATGAAGAACAGGGACATTGACCTGTAATTTTTTAAACATACCTACTTATGATTTGCATTGTTTTGATTGTTTCACCTTTTTACCAAGAATTCTGTTCTATCCAGATATTATTTGTTGTTTTTATTTTATTATCAATATAACAAAACTTCTTGAACGCCCCTCATACAACAGCAATGTCATACAGTTGCACATTTTGCAAACATTGCCATATTTCACAACATTCTCTTTATATTGGATATTTTAACATTAATCTTTTCTCCATTTTTATATGGGTTTGAGGTACAAATAGAAAATTCTATTGCGAGGGAATTATGTTTTGACAACTTCCTGCGAAAAACAGTTATCCCAAGGATTAGAATTTTTTATCCGTACCAATTGAGACTTGAATGATCCATTTTGGTGCATGCCAAACACATTGAATAATATAAGGGGGGTCTACATTTGTGCTTATTTATTATTGAATTTATTAAACGAGGCTCTACCAAGCATTTTATCATTTTCTCCGAGTTTACTAAATTCAATAATAAATGAGCACAAATGTAAGATTCATTTAATTACATTTCCCATTTATTTAACAGATCACCTCTATAAGAAAAAGAGAAAAAATCAGTCGTAGATTTTGTTTCCGTGAGCCACAAGACGTTACGTCTCATAATAACGTCTTTTTACCATGACAAATCTGCGTCATTTATATATTCTGGCAAGTCCGACAGTACAGTCAAATCTGTGTAAGCGGTCACCTCTATTTAGCAGCCACCTGTCTTAAACAGCCATATTTTCTAATTCCAATTTCTATGTTTTTAGAGTAAATTAACCTGTATTAAGCAGCCACCTGTCTTAAACAGCCATATTTTCTAATTCCAATTTCTATGTTTTTAGAGTAAATTAACCTGTATTAAGCAGCCACCTGTCTTAAACAGCCATATTTTCTAATTCCAATTTCTATGTTTTTAGAGTAAATTAACCTGTATTAAGCAACAACCTGTCTTAAACGGCCACTTTTGCTCCTTCTCTTGACTGGCTGCTTAAGACAGGTTTGACTGTATTTCGACAATTTGAACATGAGAGCCAAGTTATACGAAAAACACCGAGCGATGAATCAGAAGTGATATTACACTGGATTAATATAAAAAATTATGTCACGGGTTTATTACCCTCCTGCACCGTAAATTATGTGATAAATTTAAATTAATTCATCATTGTATTTTACCCAAATCACTTTGACATCAAAGTATATATCATTGACATCATCTATTCTTATACGTCAGGTTGTACATGATTATGTCACTGCTCAAAAATTTTATATCAAGGAAACACTATCTTGCATATCAGACAAGGATATCTGCATTTTTATAATAAAAAATTATCTCTGGGATTAGCTATTTCTATTTCATCCTAGAGCCAACATAAAATTCTCGCGCTGTGACACTGGAACCATCTGTGATGTCACATGTACCTAAATCATATAATTCATCGTTTTAAAAATCAGTCTTTTTTTTTCAACTTTTAGGGGAAGGGGGTCGGTGCCTTTTCAAGGAGGAAAAATGAGTGTAAATTGGAGTTTGGATGGTAAAATAAAAATAAAAACCAAAAGAAATTGTAAGTAGGTATGTTTAAAACAGTTAACAGGCCAACATTTCTGTTCTTCATTGTTTTAAACTGTAAAAAACTGGCATTAAATCCTATTTTATTTTTATTTTGATAAGAATTTTTCTGACATTAGAGGGGAAAAGCCATTCTATTTTGAGGGGGTAATGGAATTTTGCCAAATGTTAGGCTTAAAAAACCCATTGAAAATGATTTGACATTATATTTATGAATTAATTTAAAATAATCAATCAATATGTTTGATAATCCATGGCTTTTTCTATCTGAACTTCAAACCCATGTTAGATTCTTATAATCTTCCACGACACGAGACCTCTCATATAACCTGATTGAAATCTGAGACTAGATCTATATGTGTTGTCCATGTTCTCATCCACATCTCAGAATCATGTTTAGTTTTATTTTCACATTTATGATATAGTTTACAACTTTATTTTATGATATAGTTTACAACTTTATTTTGTCATAAGAAACCGTAAAAAAAAAAGAAGAGTTAAATGTCTTACATAATGTTAACACACAATTAACTAGACATGTGTCTGGGACACAAATGCTTTTGCTATTTATTTAAAAACACGTTTTATAAAAAATTATGTTAAATGGGGCCATAACACGTGTAAATTTTGCCTAACATCGACAAATATTAAATATGGCCTGTATTTTATAATTATACAAGTTTCCTACATACGAAGTTTACATAAATTTGGAACTGAAAAAAATATCACATGCACATAAAAACTTTCATACAGTAAAATCTGACAGGACCGCGTGATAGCTTTGACATAAATGCTGATTTTGCAAAATAAAGCAGTCAAAAATAACTGTTTGGAATAGTGTCGAATTAAGAGACACAAAATATGATGTTAGTGAGGATCAAACCAATGACCTTTAACCCTGAATCAAATCTTTCACCTTCACCAACATTTTTATTCAAATACTTAAAAAAATTCAAACTTCATTTTGACTGGTTACATTAACAATTTAACATTCTTTTATCAATTTCAATGAAATCAAATGAAGATTTTTCTTTTTGCCAGTCAAAAATCATGATCACATGGATGCTTTTCTTTGATTGAAATTTTTAAGTATATACTTAAAAGTGTTGGTGAAACAGGATCTTACTATAAAACACGACCTTTAAGATTGGTTCTAGATTTGATTTTCAGACTGGTTATATGAAATTTCTATTTACTTCCTTCTTCATTAAAAATCACATCAAAATTATGATTATAATACACACTCCACAGAATACCCGATAAAAACAAAAACAACAGGCATTTTTATAAAAAGGAAAGGAAAGCTTTTTTTTTTAAAAAAAACATGTTTCAATTGACCTTGAATATTTCATATTTTCTTTCATAAGGAATGATGCTTATTCGAATTATTGTTCACTCTTTGCTTTGGCACATACAGCAACTTAATTACATTATATTTGTGGCAGTATGCAGGAGTTATTAATCTTAAATTCTTTACACAAAACATCACATGTAATTAATGTCACCTCCTAAATTGGGAATTCTTGTTTTACAGTAAAATACTATACTTCAATAGATCATTTCATTCATATATTTTCCCTTCTTTGGTATATTCAAATCATGTGGCTAAAAGAACTTGGCTGGTTCCCCATTTTCTCCGATGGATCCAGTGCTTGACATGCTAGGTACAGAGAAGCTTGTGTTGTTTCCACCTTCCTCTATCTTGGTGAAGCTTGGCACGCTTGTGATTCCTGTTATTGGGGCGAGCAGGGAACCGATTTTGGGATCTACAGCATTGATAACACGCATTGTGTTTGTAGAGCCGGAACCTGGTTTCCAGCCTGCAAAAAATAAGTTAATAAATGATTTTAACTGATCTCTAGACTAAACAAATGTAGCTCCCCCACCTGGGTCCATAACATTACATGGCCAACCTCTAATGTGACAGCTATCTGGCACAAATTTAGCGGCCATCCCCCATGTGACCGCTATTTGGCACAAATTTAGCGGCCATCCTCAATGTGACAGCTGTTTGGCACCAAATTAGTGGCCATCTCCACTATGACAGCTATATGGCACAAAATTAGAGGCCATCCCCAATGTGACAGCTATTTGGCACAAATTTAGCGTCCATCCTCAATGTGACAGCTATTTGGCACAAAACTAGCGGCCATCCCCAATGTGACAGCTATTTGGCACAAATTTAGTGGCCATCCTCAATGTGACAGCTATTTGGCACAAAATAGCGGCCTTCTCCAATGTCACAGCTATCTGGCACAAAATTAGCGGCACTCTCCAATGTGACAGCTATCTGGCACAAAATTAGTGACCATGCCCAATGTGACAGCTTTCTGGCACAAAATTAGCGGCCATGCCCAATGTGACAGCTATCTGGCACATAATTACCAACACCAATGTGACAACTATCTGGCACAAAATTAGTGACACTCTCCAATGTGACAGCTATCTGGCACAAAATTAGCGTCACTCTCCAATGTGACAGCTATCTGGCACAAAATTAGCGTCACTCTCCAATGTGACAGCTATCTGGCACAAAATTAGCGTCACTCTCCAATGTGACAGCTATCTGGCACAAAATTAGCGTCACTCTCCAATGTGACAGCTATCTGGCACAAAATTAGCGTCACTCTCCAATGTGACAGCTATCTGGCACAAAATTACTGGCACTCTCCAATGTGACAGCTATCTGGCACAAAATTTGCAGCCATGCCCAATGTGACAGCTATCTGGCACAAAATTTGCGGCCATGCCCAATGTGACAGCTATCTGGCACATAATTACCGACACTCTCCAATGTGACAGCTATCTGGCACATAATTACCGACACTCTCCAATGTGACAGCTATCTGGCACATAATTACCGACACTCTCCAATGTGACAGCTATCTGGCACAAAATTAGCGTCACTCTCAAATGTGACAGCTATCTGGCACAAAATTAGCGTCACTCTCCAATGTGACAGCTATCTGGCACAAAATTAGCGTCACTCTCCAATGTGACAGCTATCTGGCACAAAATTACTGGCACTCTCCAATGTGACAGCTATCTGGCAAAAATTACTGGCACTCTCCAATGTGACAGCTATCTGGCACAAAATTTGCGGCCATGCCCAATGTTACAGCTTTCTGGCACAAAATTTGCGGCCATGCCCAATGTGACAGCTATCTTGCACATAATTACCGACACTCTCCAATGTGACAGCTATCTGGCACATAATTACCGACACTCTCCAATGTGACAGCTATCTGGCACATAATAACCAACACTCTCCAATGTGACAGCTATCTGGCACAAAATTAGCGGCACTCTCCAATATGACAGCTATTTGGCACAAAATTACCGACACTCTCCAATATGACAGCTATCTGGCACATAATTACCAACACTCTCCAATATGACAGCTATCTGGCACATAATTACCGACACTCTCCAATGTGACAGCTATTTGGCACAAAATTAGTGGCCATCCCCAATGTGACAGCTATTTGACACAAGATTGTAGTTTATGATTTCCCATTTCTACTCACTTTTTATGTCCATTTTATTTCTAATTTTTAAGATCTTCGAGTAGTGCAAGTGCAAAACATTACTGGATACTTTTCTTTTTTTCAAGGTATTTTGTCCAAGATTCAGAGATGTTTTGTAGGCCAGTATGTTCAGGTGTTAACTTTATGGGAGATAGATTTCTATATGGGAGATAGATATCTATAGGGGATATAGATTTCTTTATAGGAGATAGATTTCTATAGGGGAGATATATTTCTTTATGGGAGATAGATATCTGTAGAGGATATAGATTTCTTTATAGGAGATAGATTTCTATAGGGGAGATAGATTTCTTTATGGGAGATAGATTTCTATGTGGGAGATAGATTTCTTTATGGGAGATAGATTTCTATAAGGGAGATAGATTTCTATATGGGAAATAGATATCTATGGGGGGGGGGGGAGACAGATTTCTATATGGGAGATAGATATCTATATGGGAGATAGATATCTATAGGGGAGATAGATTAACAATTATGATTCACCTACTGGAGAACCTTTTATTCAAATTCAGTCCATGTTTTCAGACTTAAAAAGATTGATGCTCACAATATACAAAAACAGCAAATAAATTTTACTGAGTTTTTTGTCTGAACACGTGGATGCGCGTTATACAGGAGTGTACACAATCCAAGAGCAGAAACGTTAATACAGTCAAACCTGTATAAGCAGCCACCTCTATTAAGCAGCCACTTATCTTTAAAGCAGCTATATTGGTAGTTCTTATTTTTATGTCTTCAAACAAATTAACCTGCATTAAACAACAACCTGTCTTAAAAGTCCACTTTTGCTCTTTCCCTTGGCTGGCTGTTTAAAGACAGGCAGGTTTGACTGCATATAATTAATTAACATGTAGCAAATGAACTAACCAGAAACAATTATAATGGGATCTCCCACCCTCACAAAACCTCGGTCCATGCCCACTTGGATACCTTTGTATATACGTCTGTCCACATCTACGGTCCATTCATTCATCACACCATCTGTAAATACAAGTTGGAACATTTAAATTGACTGGTTATTTCTCTATTATATAATCAATATCAATGAAACCATATGCAGTTTACCTGGAACCAGTTAAAAATCAGGATCTCCTGACAGCTTGTCTTAGATTCAAGCATCTACGTTTTGATTGGTTATTTCTCTATTGTATAATGAATATCTATGAAACCATATGCAGTTTAATTGGAACCAGTCTAAAATCATGATCACCTGGTTGCTTTTCTAACTATTTAAGTAAGTGAAACAGGAGCCTGGGTATGCACTGTTAGACTCTCAGTTAATTGTAGAAAAAAGGAAGAACATAAAAAATTTATTGTCTGAGTTCATTAAAAATACAGTTAGATAAAATTGATGGTCAGGTCAGAGTCAACTAAATACACTTAGATAAAATTGATGGTCAGGTCAGAGTCAACTAAAATACACTTAGATAAAATTGATGGTCAGTTCAGAGTCAACTAAAATACACTTAGATAAAATTGATGGTCAGGTCAGAGTCAACTAAAATACACTTAGATAAAATTGATGGTCAGGTCAGAGTCAACTAAAATACACTTAGATAAAATTGATTGTCAGGTCAGAGTCAACTAAAATACAGTAAGATAAAATTGATGGTCAGGTCAGAGTCAACTAAAATACAGTTAGATAAAATTGATGGTCAGGTCAGAGTCAACTAAAATAAACTTGGCTAAAATGTGTGTTCAGAGCCCACTAAAATACACTTAAATAAAATTTGAAATATTTTAAAAATATCTCCTCTCTTTATTTTGTAATCAGATCTAAAAATGCAGTGCTCCATACTACATGAAAGTTAATCAAACACATATGCATGAAACTGGGTAATATACAATTGTTTAGCCATTCAGAACATAGTTTTATATTTTATATCTTATACCTTAACACTTTACTCCATAGATCCGCGTTTTCCCACACCAATCACAGAAAGCCTTTGAAAACAGTGCAGGAAGTGTTCATATAGCTTGTAACAAGCAATCTGAACACTTCCTACACTGTTTTCCAATCTGTCAGATAATATAAACATAATTCACCCTATAATTCAAAAGCCTTCTATATTAGAGGTGTCCAAAGGTGTCTATATGAAGTAAAGGGTTAAATACTTAAAAAACTTAATTTTGACTGGTTATTTATTTATTACATATAATCAATATCAATGAAATCAAAATATTATGCAATTTAAATCAACCGGAACCAGTCTAAAATTATGATCACCTGGCTGATTTTCTAAGATGTAAGTTTTACAGTTTTTAAGTTAAAGCTGAAGAAGAAGGAGTCTTTTTTTTTATGTGAACTGCAGTAAAATTCGCAATCACAATCATTTTAAGTTGTTAATACTTGATTCACGATTGATGTGAAACAGTTAAGCTTAAACAAGGAATTATATAGAGAAGGAAATGCAACTGATTAAGTTTTTGTGATCGCTCACGTAGTCACACAAAATCTCACAATATCTCGTTTTCAATTATCTTAACTTCCATTTGTCCCATGAATACAAATTAAAACTCTTACATTAAAGAATGCAATTCTCATTAACACAAGACCATCCCCAGCAATTTGTGTTTTTTGAAGTGCTTCTGATTACAAAATTTGTATACTGCAGCTGAAATAACGACAAATTTTCTTTCAAACCTCAATATCTTTAATTCAAGATCAATTTGGATGCCTGAAACATGTTTAAACATCTAAGATTACAATCAACTTACAGTTCACGTACAAGAAATCAGTTGCCTGTATATTACGAATGATTAATTTGCCAAATAATTAATCCTTCGTGTGCTGTTTTATCAACATTTAGCCAGGAGATGCAAGTTTCCTATCCTTCTATACAAGTCCTTGGTTTAAACCAGACTTTCTTATTTGGAAGTTTATGATTTTTTTCTAAATATTAATTCATTTGATTGGTGGTTGATTTTTTTTTGTTCAAAAAATCATAAAAAAACCCCAAAAAACAGTTCAAAGTATGGTAACCTTCTAATCCTTATAAATGCATTAGTACAAGGATATGCGGTGTAAAATTTTGGTTTGTCGAGTTAATCTGTAATTTCTTTTACAATTTACCCATCAGTGTCAGAACGAAACGAATAAAAAACATTTTTTTTTACATATAGAATAAAAGGTGGGGACCAGTAAACCAACAAATTAAGAAATCAGTAATAATGTTATTAGAATAAATCAGTGACTGTGTAGATTAGTCATTAATGTAAATTAGCAATGCTTTAGTTGTCATAGGGCAACACAGCATCTATATAACCTCGAGTGGATCCAGTGATAGGGGGACCATCGGGAGTGCAAACAAACAAATATGTGCTTCCCAAAAGAGCAAGGGGTTAATACCCCAAACCAAAATTCTGGATCAGCCCCTGTTACATGCTCCGCTCCTGGCTCATGCTAAGGCCAAACTGTGGCCAACAAATAACAATATGCCTCAACAGATCTACCATCAGGGCATAATGACTCAACTCCAAAATGTTAAAGCATGCCCCCATTTTATTACCAGCCCAACATTTCATTTTTTTAAAAACATTTTGATCTTTTTAAATGATTTTCTTCCCTTTGACGCCTTAGATATGACAATTTCCGAATTAAAATCTGAAAAAAAAAAAAAAAAAATCATTGCACCCTTTGCCCCTATTTGGAAACACAGACTGAAAATCTAGGAATTCATTTATTGTGGCCTCATTTTCAAAATGAATCTGACTTTTTTTTTCCAAACATTTTTTTTGTAACCTAATTTTGAAAATCTGACCTAATTTTTGAAAGATCTATACAAATGAAAATTAAGGAATTTAAATATAAAAATGAAATAGGAAAGTCGGCTAATTTCCAAGCTCATTTGTGTTCAAGTGAGCTTTATATTCCACACATAACAATCTATATAAATCATCCAACACTTCAGACTAAAAAGCATCTTGTCCTTCCACAAGTACATGGTAAACCTTCTCTCAAAGGTTGTGGATCGACAAGGACTCAGACATAACCTCAGCAGTGAGAGGCCGACGGTCTAGAGACACAGCAATATATCACTCATCCACTAAGAAACCTTAACAGTAAAGCCATTAAAAATTAACTGCTAGATTATCATCCCTGCCCGCCCCGTAAATTTCATGCCACCCTGATAAAAAAATAAACAAAAGTTGTCAGAAGACAACAAAGCTTGCCTATGGGATAAAATTCACCACCCATGCAAAGATTGAAATTGGAGGCAAACACCAAAACTTAAACGCAAAAGTTTAACCTGGGTGTCTACAGACAACACCGACGCCGAGGTCATGGCAATATCTCTCCTCGACATTTGTCCCAGTGAGCTAAAAAGAAAATCCTTTGCTCTCCCCCTTTTTAAGAAAAATTTGGATGATAATCCAGCAATTAATTTATTATGGCCTAACAATGAATAAACATCTGTCAGTTGTGAACGCACACGATGACACGGCAGTTTGTTACCAACTGTGTGTTGTTATGGCACAAAGGTTACTTTAATATATAACTTGTGTAAAGTGCAACATGAACGAAAATACTTACATTAATACTTCTCCATATACACCGCAATATATTCAAAACATTCTACTTTGAAAATGACATTTTTTAATTAACATACAGACAGTAGACATTTTTTTTTATAAGGTCTCAAAAGCAGACGTTTTTATTATAAAGGTCACAGAACTAAACTCTTCTTTTATAAAGGTCAAAAAAGCAGATGTTTTATTATAAAGGTCACAGATGTAAACATTTTTATTACAAAGGTCACAAATGTTGACATTATTTTTCTGAAGGTCAAGCATATTTTAATCTCCAAAGAGGGTTAGGAACTCATTACTGTGGTCAAATCAACAACAGGATTGGTTCCAGGGTGCCATATATGTGATGGTAAAAATGGGACCACTATAGCACTTGCTTGTAACTTCAGGGGTCATATTCACCAACCATTCTTGAGAATATTCTTAGACTTGAGCTTGAAAATCCAAATATCTAGTTAACCATAACAGATAGAATAATTGAGAGAGTTTATTTGACTATACAGTAAAACCTGTAGCAAGCGGTCACCTATCTTAAGCAGCCACAAGCGGTCACCTCTCTTAAGCAGCCACAAGCGGTCACCTCTCTTAAGCAGCCACAAGCGGTCACCTCTCTTAAGCAGTCACATGTCTAAATTTGCTATTTCCCATTTGTATGCTTTCAGAGCAAATTCACCTGTATTAAGCAGTAACCTGTCTTTAAAGGCCACTTTTGCTCCTTCCCTTTACTGACTGCTTAAGACAGGGTTGACTGTATAATGTTATTAGGTGTCTCTACATGCTTGCAAATTTTGGTCTCAAAGAGTTTTTCAAAATTTATTCTCGAGTTCAAGTTTAAGGATATTCTTAAGAATGGTTGGTGAATATCGTCTCCAGTTCTAGGCTTTTTGTATATATCATTTGCTGAACTTTTTATTATTTCATTCTGTACATTAGTATTTTATCTGTGTACAAGTGGAGTGAGCAAGGAATGTCATTTTTATTGGTGTCAGAGACACATTTTTACGTGGTAGTTCCAATTATTTTTTAACCAATAACAAGAGAGGGATTTCCAAATTAATGAACAAGAATATAAAATTTATCCACTTAATCTCTTAGTGGTACAAAATTAGTATTTTTGAAAACCCATCACCTGTCATTTGTTAAAGATGAATTACATGATAGTCATACATTTTATTGACCTTCTAACAAATTCCGTGATGCTATCCGGTCCTCCGCGGCCTCTGAGGTGCAGTCTCTAGATCACTTACCTCTAACCAATAAGGTCGTAGGTTCGAATCCTGCTCGCCCCAAATGCTTTATACGGGGAAAGTTTGTCAGTTACTTGCGGAAAGATGGTGGTCATCCTCCACCAATAATACAGGCTATGCCTTATCATATACAACCTGAAATTTGTCGAAGATGGCGTTAAACCCAGTTAAAAAAAATCGAAATTTATGATTTCACTCAATTATACTTTGTTAGATACAACATATATGTATTGTTCGCTATAAAAGCATTCCTTCACACACATGCCAGATCTATCTGAACAGAATATTCCAAATGCACAGATGCAATTAGAAACTTTCAAAGCATTAACCACCATACATAAATCAACCGCAACAAGAACAGAATCATTCCAAGTATTTTCTTTTTTTTTTTTTAAAGAAAATTATGACTTTGAAAATGACAAACAACAAACCTAATAGAGAGTACAAAGTGCTGAAATAAGCTAACTTTGAATTTCCACCTTTGCTTAAAATAATCAGACAAACACAACCAACTTCATTGTCCCAAATTTTAAGCTAAACACGATTTCCGCGCAGATTCCATCATTTTCAGAGACAGTTGCTACATGTATATATAAACCTTTCAATATTTAGATTAACAAATCTTACAGATGCATCCCCTATAACTTTCTGTTCATTAAAATGATTGAAAGTTTATTGTATCACAGAGGAAGGTCCCATTTGAAGATAATGGCCGATTCCGTCCTTGCAGTTCATATTATTTATGAAAAAGGCATTAATATGCAAGTCGGCATTTTCCATTTTTTATTCGCCAATGTTTTAACATAACCTGACACTGGCCAATGAGTGACTTTATCGCGGATTTGGTCGACAAAATTAAAGACAGAGATAAAATACAAGGTTAGTTATTGAACAGAATATCCGTAATATATGTTTGATACAAATGTGCAGTTTTAATGTTAAGATAAAAAAATGGTGATATAGACGAGACCTCTTTGAGCTCACACGCATACTCCATGCCACAAACTTATAATAACGTTCCTGTGACAGCAACCAGTCCCAGCAAATCAACATCTTAACCATAATAAATTAATTGCTAGATTATCATCCCCACCTGCCCCCTTATTTTCGTGCCACCCCAACCCTTTTTATTTTCATAATTTTAAAAAAAAAAAAAACAGAAATTTTAAAAATAAAAAATAAAATCCTCCCGCCCTCCACGTTTTTAAGAAAAATTTGGATGATTATCCAGCAATCAAATTATAATGGCTTAAACCATAAACTACATGTATATATACACTCAGAGCCATCACCTACAAGAAGCAAAATTAGGTCAAATGTTTAATAATGGACATGCTTATATATATAGGTTTCATTATCATTCGTCTTTCACCGCTGATTCAAGTGGGAAAGTTATCAGTTACTTATGGAGATGGGGTGTGCTCTAGTACTGGTTAATCCCAGGAAACAGTGGTTAGGTTAACTGATCGTCTGTTAGCCCTCGATAGCATAAAATGACGCTAAATATTCAATATATATATAGATTCATAGCAAAGGTCCCATCCCATCCATACATAACAAATAGCTAGCCTCCGTGTACATGTTGATGTATAAAAACTGGGTCTTCCCTCGCATGTAACATCCATATAAACTAAAATAGTTGAGCAATACGACAGCCTTACGACAAAAATCTCCACCATCTCATGCGGCAAATTTTCTGAGCTATAAGTAAAACCGAGACAATGGCAGGGTGTGGAGTGTGTTGCAAACTTAGAATATGGCACAAACTAATGCACTCTACAAACGTCTACTACAGTCGGATAAAAAAAGGAATATTTACATTTCCAAGCTACAAAAAGCAAAAAAATAAATATCATCTATAAAATGTATGCTCTCCTTTCAAAGGCAATATATCGGGATTTTTCAAAATTTTAAAATTGGATAACATTTTCTTTTTTAAATAAATCATACCTATACATACTCACTGAGACGACGTATTGCCAAACAATATCTATCTAAATGTTACAGGACGAGAAAAATATGCAGCCAGTCCGGGACTCGAACCCGGGACCCTTCGCGTACAGGGCGAATTCTCTACCGTCTAAGCTAACCGAACCGCTTACATAAATTCCTCTCTTAGTTGGTTACATACACACTGTGACATATTCCCTCACAAATTTAGAATTCATCCCAAATTTCCATAGATACCAGAGAATCATGTGAAATGTTTCTCGGAATATATATATGTCACAGCCCAGGTTTGGCGCCAATGTTACAGGACGAGAAAAATATGCAGCCAGTCCAGGACTCGAACCCGGGACCCTTCGCTTACAGAGCGAATGCCATACCGTCTGAGCTTACCGAACCACTTACATAAATTCCTCTCCAAGTAGGTTACGTACACACTGTGTCATACGTACACACTGTGACATAAACATGCCAAAATAATATTGTGAAAAGGATTTCCTTACTTGGGCTACGTGCCTGGGTTAGACTAACATAAATTTCCTGCTTGTAATTGTACTGTTAAATGACTCGTGTGATTTCATTCCAATTTGATCCGTTATACAGGTTTACACATAAAAATGATTTCATCTTAGAATTAGTCAGAAGGATGCGTAAAGGTCATCAAGCAGTATTTAAGTGCCTTCTATTTTCAAAATGGGTACTTAGTTTCATGTTTACTAATCCAGGGGTCGTGAGTTCGAATCCCCCGCCCGGCAACAGTCTCCGTGATGATTGATATACAACATTGTGTCTCATTATCATTCATCTCTCACCACTGATTCAAGTGGGAAAGTTATCAGTTACTTGCGGAGACGGGGTGTGCTTGAGTACTGGTTAATCCCAGGAAACAGTGGTTAGGTTAACTGATCGTCTGTTAGCCCTCGATGGCATAAGAATGACGCTAAATATTCAATCAATCAATCAATCATGTTTACTACTCCAATTTCAAGATTTTGGCAGATTTGAATTCGGATAGCGAGTATATCAGAAAAAAATGCTTTAAATGTCTTAAAAAGTAAAATCATTTTTTAAGCGGGAAATCTATTTTAGTTTAACCTAGGCGTGAGGCCCCAAGTTAGGAAATCCCTTTTTAATATATATTTTGGCATGTTTAAATAGATATCCTTTTTTGCAATACACGGTCAGTGAGTATATATATAACAGGCATGGTAAATTGGATAATAAAAAAGATGTTTTTAGCCAATTCTTAATCTTTTAAAAATCCTGATACAGTCAAACCTGTGTAAGCGGTCACCTCTATTAAGCAGCCACTTGTCTTAAGCAGCCTAATATTCTATTTCCCATTTCTATGATAACAGAGCAAATTAACCTGTTTTAAGCAATAACCTGTCTTAAAGGGCCACTTTTGCTCCTTCCCTTGACTGGCTGTTTAAGACAGGTTTGACTGTATATTACCTTTAAAAGAAAAGAATACTCCCGTCATCTACTATTTTTTCAGTGGGTACGTTTCAAATAAAAAAAAATAAACAGCAACAATTCAATATGAAATATAGATTATATAGTAATATATTAAATAGTTGCAGAAAATTGGTATTTTTAACGTTATGTAGATGTCAATGTGACGTCCATAGGGCAAATACTTCGTCCCAACCCTAGTTAGCAGAAAATCACATGTATACAAAACAAACATTTCAATGTCCATAGAACTGTTTAGTTTCCACTAATTTATTTTAGCTTGATTGGGATGAAAGTTCCAATTCTATCTGAACCAGTCTCTAGCTTGTTAAACCGGTTCTGATTGTTTTCTGGCGTCGGGTTGAGCTGAGAATTGAAACCATAACCTCTGGCATGAGCAGCCAACACTCTATCCAGTGCAATACCGCCCCATAGAAGTACTGGTATCATGTAATTATGTGTTTTGGGATGGGACTAAACATTTGCCCTAATGGTGACCATGGGTTTGATCCTGAACTGCTTTTACCCAGAAAATTTTCAAGTGTGACTTGTCCAAGATGTTAAAACTGTAATAATAATAAAATTGTAAAACTACCAACAGTAGGAAAACACTTTATTGTTATAGCACTTACAGCAAAACAATTCACAATAGAAAAAGAGAAATTTCTTAAGAAATGTTGATGATTAGTCAATGGTGATGACAGCATATTCAGTTTTTTAAGTTGGTGGCCCAAGAGTAAAAGTTAAAACTAGGCAGTCATTTTAAATATAACAACTGAAAACAAAATAGAGCAACTCAAATTCTCTCTGTAAATTTAGTGCACCAAACTCATAAATGTCTTTTTTTCAACCCTTTAATGATTGCATCAAGCACATCACAGTCAACTAATCTCATATCATGGTAGGTTAATCTCGCTTTATGACCAACTATTCACTACTCAGTCATTGTATCCTTTAATGATTGGAGTTCCAATCAAAGGTCCGGTATCGCCTTCTGGAACAGTGATTAGCCTCATGGTGTTTGTATAGCCCGACCCAGACTTCCAGCCCGTGACAATAACAACAGGGTCGCCCACGGTCAGGAAACCCCTCTGTCTTCCTACGGAGATACCCTTGAAGATTCTCTTGTCCATGTCCTCTGACCAGTTATCAAGCCTTGGTTCTATGTATAAGCAAGCAGACAAGCACATGCAAGGTGAATATGTGAGACTACGATAGCATGCAACAACACAACCAGTGTTTATTTTTCAGCCCTATTCCTCTCCCAAAAACTCTTTCCACCCACAAAAAAAGGTAAATATAAATTAATTGCTAGATTATCATCCAATTTTTTCTTAAAAAGGGGGAGTGGGGAGGGGGGCAGATTTTTTTTTTTTTTAATTAAGGGAGTCAAAGTAGCATGAAAATTCAGGTGCGGGTAGGGATGATAACCTGGTAGTTCATTTATTAAGACCTTATGTAAGAAAGAATTCCTCTCAAACAAAAACACATTTTGTTTTTTAAAGGGGGTTAAATGCCAGTTAAACAGTACAATAAAAAATCTGGATATTGACCTGTAAACTAGTTTAAACATACATACTTATAATTTGAACTGTTTTCAGTTTTCCCTATTTCACCATTATGACCCTTATTCCCCCTTTTGAAAAGACTGTCCCCATCCCCAAAATACCAAAAAACACAGCTAAGCACATGTAGATATGACAACATTAGTGTCCCTTTTCAGATCTTTAGAAAATTTGGGTCAGCATCTGAGGATTTTTAGCATAAAAAATCTAAAAATTGGGAAAGATTCCATTCTTTATTTTGGCGGGGATGACATCGCCTTTCTTTCCATCGGATTTTTTTTTAGTTTTGTTTGGAAAAAAAAGAAGATATGTTTTCTCTATGGGAATAATAGGGTTGAACATGGCTGAAAAGTAACACTAGCAGCAAGCAATGAAACAAAAGTAACACTAGCAGCAAGCAATGAGACAAAAGTAACACTAGCAGCAAGCAATGAGACAAAAGTAACACTAGCAGCAAGCAATGAGACAAAAGCTACACATGCAGGAAACAAAACAAACCTATAAATCTACAGCTACCAAACAGAAGCAATAATCACATGCCAGATGAATGCTCTACCACTAGAACACCACTGCGGTTTTGTACAAGAAATAAAACAAACATATGAATATAAAACAACCAAATAGAAGCAATAGCCACATATGCAAGGTATGACTGATAACCACTTTGTTTTTACATTTTTTTTCAATAACTCTGATTGAATTAAACTGGTCACATGTTATTTGGTTATGTTAACATATGCATAAACGTATGAAGTACTGATGAATTTGCTGTAATTCTAACTTTGCCATAATTATAACTTCCCTGTGATTTTAACTCTGTAATTCTAACTTTGCAGCAATTCTAACTTCCCTGTAATTCAAACTTCACTGTTATTCTAACTTCCCTGGAATTTTAACTCTGTAATTCTAACTTTGATATAAATCTAACTTTCCTGGAATTTTAACT
The DNA here is from genome assembly GCA_029582155.1 of Panopea generosa. Taxonomy (NCBI): domain Eukaryota; kingdom Metazoa; phylum Mollusca; class Bivalvia; order Adapedonta; family Hiatellidae; genus Panopea; species Panopea generosa. The sequence goes on from CM055912.1 coordinate 41,173,168, forward strand.
CTGTAATTCTAACTTTGCTATAATTTTAACTTCCCTGGAATTTTAACTCTGTAATTCAAACTTCACTGTGTTTCTAACTTCGCTGTAATTTGAACTCTGTAATTCAAACTTTGCTGTAATTTTAACTCTAAAATTCTAACTTCCCAGTAATTTTAACTCTGTAATTCAAACGTCGCTGTAATTCTAACTTACCTGTAATTTTAACTCTGTAATTCTAACTTTGCTGCAATTCTAACTTCCCTATAATTAAAACTTCCCTATAATTAAAATTTCGCTGTTATTCTATCTTTGCTGTAATTCTAACTTTTCTACCTTCACTGTTATTCTATCTTTGCTGTAATTCTATCTTCACTGTAATTCTAACTTTTCTACCTTTGCTGTAATTCTAACTTCCCTGTAATTTTAACTCTGTAATTCTAATTTTGCTATAATTCTAACTTCCCTGTAATTTTAAATTTGCTGCAATTATAACTTCCCTATAATTAAAACTTCGCCATTATTCTATCTTTGCTGTAATTCTAACTTTTCTACCTTTGCTGTAATTCTATCATCACTGTAATTCTAACTTCCCTGTTATTCTAATTATCAAAGTGTGTTTCCTTTGTCCATTAATATCAGTAAATGATATGGGAGAATTTGATACAAATTTATTTCAAAGACTGAGTGGATTTTTCTATAATTTTTTTGTAACACTGACCTAGATCTAAATGACAACATAATATGCAGTCCCTTACTTTGATATAAATAAGCTACCTATGTACAAAGTTTCATGCAAATATTTCAAATATCACACCCAGTTTTTTATTTCTGTTCAAACTAGCAAAATTATACTGGCCATCTTCTTTATACATTATACACAAATCTGACTATACATGGATATGATTATACACGGATATGATTATACACATATACACAGATATGATTATACATGGATATGATTATGCACGGATATGATTATACACAGATATGATTATACATGGATATGATTATACACGGATCTGATTATACACGGATATGATTACACACGGATATACATGTATATGATTATACACGTATATGATTATACATGGATACAATTATACACGGATATGATTATACACGGATATGATTATACACGGATATACACAGATATGATTATACATGTATATGGTTATACACAAATCTGTTTATATACGGATAAAATTATACACCTATATGATTATACACGGATAAAATTATTTACTTATATGATTATACAGGGATATAATTTAACATGGATAAGATTTCACACGTATATTGACTATACCCAAATCTGATTATACATGTATATGATTATACAAGTATAAGATCATACACAAATCTGACTATACACTGATATGATTATACACGGATATGATTATACACGGATATGATTATACATGTATATGAATATACACAGATATGATTATACACAGATATGATTATACAAGGATATGATTATACATGGATATGATTATACATGTATATGATTATACACAGATATGATTATACACAGATCTGATTATACACAGATATGATTATACATGGATATGATTATAATGGATATGATTATACACAAATCTGATTTTACACGGATATGATTTTACAAGGATATGATTATACATGGATATGATTATACACGTATATGATTATACATGAATATGATTATACATGGATATGATTATACACGTATATGATTATACATGAATATGATTATACACAGATATGATTATACACTAATATGATTATACATCTATATGATTATAATGGATATGATTATACAAAGATATGATTAAACCAGGATACGATTATACATGGATATGATTATACACATTTATAAATGATAATACACAAATCTGATTTAACATGGATACGATTATTCAAGGATATGATTATACAGGTATATGATTATACAAGTATATGATTATACAAGGATATATGATTATACACGAATATGATTATACACAGATATGATTTTACACAAATATGATTATACACAGATATGATTTTACACGAATATGATTATACATGGATATGATTATACACGAATATGATTATACATGGATATGATTATACACGAATATGATTATACAAGGATATGATTATACATGGATATGATTATACACAAATATGATTATACATGGATATGATTATACACAAATATGATTATACATGGATATGATTATACATGGATATGGTTTTACACTGACTATAAACATGTATAGCAGGAGGAGTATGTGAAGACATGCAATGTTTTACTATTAAATTTACCCTTTCTTTTCCATAAGCAAAACAACAATTCTTAGAAAATTGTGACAAAAAAATCTACCCCCCGCCCCCTTTGACTTAGTGAAAGAGATGTATTTTATAGTGAGAAAAATATATTGTTATTTGATTAGAACTATACTAAAATATGCACATATAATGTAAAATAATACTAGAATAAATGGATGTTAAAATAAAGAGTCATGCAATGCCTTAATTACACATGTTAGTCTGACTATTGCATTTACATTGCTCTGAAGTAAGAATATTTTTCTATGGAGTATAGGGGACAGGAAAAATGAATAGGCATGTTTGTGTGTGTAGGGGGGTGGGGATTGTGCACCAGGGGGCAGGGTATACAGATTGCTAATTACACCATGGTCCTGTTATAACATGGCCTGATATCAGGTGAAAATCTGTATAACGTATTTTTTCTATGGCTCCCAAATTTGAAATTGATATTTTCAACCTAATATATTAAAACTCGCAGTATAATAATTGATGAATTGATCGAAAATCGAAAAAGTGTTTGTGTGCTCGTTACATTTTTCCAAACGGTGACCATGTATTTGAGCACCAATTACACCTTGACAATTCAGACTGACATGACAACAACTTCTTATTGTTAGAGACAACATCACTTTTAATTAATTTACACCAACAATGTCCATCATATTTATCACACATTGTCATGTGTTTGTCAACGGTACTTAGACCAGATAAAGTATTGCCAAATAGTGTAGCGCAGTGCATCTTGGGATATTTATAACGTGGTTTGGCGTAAAGAGCTGTTTCATTCCGTGGATCCTGCAACCGCATTTGTAATGGGACCCAAGTGTACCTGATCTAAAGTTCTATCTTCCAAACACAATCCCTTTGTGTGTGTGATAGCCATTACTTGACTTAATTATGTATTTATGTTATTGTTACTGTATTGTGTTTAGCGTTGTTTTCAACAATTTTTCGCTGGGCCCCCGATTAACTCAGTTGTTAACATGTCTGACTATCAATCCGCCAGGCAACAGTCTCTGTGATGATGGATATACACCATTGTGTCTCATTATCATTCGTCTCTCACCGCTGATTCAAGTGGGAAGTTATCAGTTACTAGAGGAGATGGGATGTGTTCAGGTACTGGTTAATCCCAGGAAACAGTGGTTAGGTTAACTGATCGTCTGTGAGTGCTCGATGGCATAAAAATGATGCTAAATATTCAATCTTTTAATCAACAATTTTTCAGTCATTTCGCACCAGTGTCTACTTGAGACAGTGTTCTGTGCACTGCCACACTAGAGTATCATGCTGCAGACACATGGTATGATAACCCGCCCAGTCACATTATTGAGCGCCAAGCGTGGAAGCTTCTAGTACTGTTTTTCAAGTCTTTGGAATAACCATTTGGAAGAAGTGACGGGGATATTTAATGGGAAGTTAACTGTAACCAACACTATTACAGAAGGAGACAAAGATATCCCAAATTACCAAACAGCCAAATTAAAAAAAAATTCTGTCAAGAGCATAAGAAATATCTAGGAAGAATAAAATAGACATCACACAAACACAGAAATATCTACAGTTATAAAATATCTGCACCAGACAAACTGGGCTCAGGTAAGTGGCAAAATAATACAAAATAATACAAAGGTGAGTGAGAGACCATAAGTGCAGAGGTGACTTACCAACATAATGTATGGGGAAGATGCCACGATATAAGTGGGTCTGTCTCGCTGTCTGGGCGTTCCTCGTGATCGCCATGATGGGACAGCGAGGTCGGTATGCTGAGATTAGATATGCAGATCTGAAATCGTAATCGTATTATTTTGTTAGTTTTTTTATGTTCTTTTCAAGCGAGGGAGGCTATACACCATTTTAATTACTATCAAGCAGAACGGTAGTGCAGTGGATAGTGTTGGCTGCTCTAGCCAGAGGTTAAAAGTTTGATCCAAAGCTTGATCAGATGCCTTTTAACCCTTTACTTAATATAGACGCCTTTGGACACCTAATATAGAAGGCTTTTGAATTATTGGATGAATTATGTTTATATTAATTGACAGAGTGGTTACGAGCAATCTGAACTCTTCCTGCACTGTTTTCAAAGGCCTTCTGTGATTGGTGCGGGAAAACGTGTACCTATGGAGTAATGGGTTAAAAAACATAACACTTGGCAGTTCAAATAAGCCATCAAGCTAAAATTGTGTGTGTGTGGGAGGGGGGGATTGGCCAGTAGAGCTAAAAATCACCTGAAAAATCTGAAAAATATATAAATAATACTCAGTCGAACCTGTCTTAAGCAGCCAGTAAAGGGAAGGAGCAAAAGTGACCTTTTAAGACAGGTTGTTGCTTAAGACTCTCAGACACAGATTACCAACTCTATCAGAAGGGAAAACTTTGTTTCAACTAACCTTCCAGTTGTAGTAATACATATAATGCAAGATGCCATGCACTTAAACGATGCTTCTACTGCTGCCACGGCAACCGTGTGGGTGGGATCGGTGGGCAAGGGTGTCTCTCGTCGCAACTCTTCGAACAGCTGATGGTGGAACACTGCAGACTCCGCTTCTCTGCAAATCTGTTGCGACAGAAATGTAAAATGTTCAAACATTTGGAGAACATTTATTAACAATTACCCAACAAAGAACAAAAAGTACCCAACAAAGAACAAAAAGTATCAAACAAAGAACAAAAAGTATCCAACAAAGAACAAAATGTAACCAACAAAGAACAAAAAGTACCCAACAAAGAACAAAAAGTATCAAACAAAGAATATATATAGGCTTGCCTCTACAAAGACCAGCCTATATATTTTAGGCTTGCCTCTACGGAGACCAGCCTATATATTTTAGTCTTGCCTCTACGGAGACCAGCCTATATATTTTAGGCTTGCCTCTATGGAGACCAGCCTAGATATTTTAGGCTTGCCTCTACAGAGACCAGCCTTTATATTTAGGCTTGCCTCTATAGATATTTTAGGCTTGCCTCTACAGAGACCAGCCTTTATATTTAGGCTTGCCTCTACGGAGAACAGCCTATATATTAAGGCTTGCCTCTACGGAGACCAGCCTTTATATTTTAGGCTTGCCTCTACGGAGACAAGCCTAGATATTTTAGGCTTGCCTCTACAGAGACCAGCCTTTATATTTAGACTTGCCTCTACGGAAACCAGCCTATATATTTAGGCTTGCCTCTACGGAGACCAGCCTCAATATTTACGCTCACCACTACGGAGACCAGCCTACATATTTTAGGCTTGCCTCTACGGAGACCAGCCTTTATATTTAGGCTTGCCTCTACGGAGACCAGCCTCAATATTTAAATAACTTTTCATTTCCTGTTCAGTAACCTGCATGAAATAAAGCAAGTCTGAAACGCATTTTAAATATCTTTTTTATTCATTTATTATTTAATTTTATTTAAGCAGGGGTAAAATAAACTTTTGCTTTATCGGCGGGGAAGGTTTATCAAGCAGCAACACAACAACTGATGACGTCGTTGTTTTGCGTTGTGCTAAACCCATGTTTAACAATTTGTTCTACTGTTGATTAAGCAAATTTATCAGGTTCAGCTTGAAAAAACAAGCACCTTGCCAAGGTACGAGTTTAATCTATTTCTCCACCTCACGTGATAAATTTGAGACTTTCTGGGGTAATCATTAAAAATGTTTGTTTGCTTAATGCTCCCACCCAGTATTTTTCATGTGGGTAGGTAGCTAGCTTTATTTTGCCAGATTTAATTTTATGTAGTCCTTTTTACTGAAAAATAAATCATTAAAAAAAATTCATTAAAGTAAAAAAAAAAATTGGGTTGTTAAAATTTTGAGTGAGTAGGTAGGAGCATGGCAAACAAATATTTTTTTAAGGACGGCCTACCACTAACATAGCATTATTCATAGCTGGGTGCCACATCAACTGGATATACTCTGTTTGTAGTATGTTTTTTTGTGGGTTTTTTTAATAGGGTTTAATGCCATTTTCAGGTTATATATGGCATATCCAGTTTTATTGGTGCAGGAAGACCTCAGAATGAAGTGAGTAGAACCACCGTACTTCCACAAGTAACTGGCAAACTTCTCACATAAAGTTTTTGGAGCAAGCAGGACTCGAACCTACCGACCTTAGCGGTGAGAGGAAAGTGATCTTGAGACCACGTCTTAGACTGCGGAGGATCCTAGGTCTACTTGTAGTATATTAATTAAATGCTTTTATAACCCACTTTCCATTTTGATCACAGAAAATTGCATTCCAGTGACACTGGGAAGATTTTTTGTATCCCAACTTTTTGGCACAATATGGTCTTGATCAACTTTGACGCTTGCTTTTCTCAAAGGTGTGTTTGTTTCAGCCAATCAAATCTTGCTTCTAATTCAAACTTTTTCCTGCACAAATAGACTTGTTTCACTGGGTGCATGCTATTGAAAGGTCTACTGCACAAAGTGTCAAGACCTTTGTCTTTTAAAAAAGCAAGCGTTGAAAATAATCAAGACCAAGGAATAAGTGGTGAGAGATAGTTGTGGAAAATGATCAAGACTAAATAATAAGTGGTGAGAAATAGGTTGTGGAGTGATCAAGACTAAGTAATAAGTGGTGAGAGATAGGTTGTGGAAAATGATCAAGACCAAGTAATAAGTGGTGAGAGATAGGTTGTTGAAAATGATCAAGACTAAGTAATAAGTGGTGAGAGATAGGTTGTGGAATGATCAAGACTATGTAATAAGTGGTGAGAGATAGGTTGTGGAAAATGACCAAGACCAAGTAATAAGTGGTGAGAGATAGGTTGTGGAAAATGATCAAGACTAAGTAATAAGTGGTGAGAGATAGGTTGTGGAAAATGATCAAGACTAAGTAATAAGTGGTGAGAGATAGGTTGTGGAAAATGATCAAGACCAAGTAATAAGTGGTGAGAGATAGGTTGTGGAAAATGATCAAGACCAAGTAATAAGTGGTGAGAGATAGGTTGTGGAAAATGACCAAGAGCAAGTAATAAGTGGTGAGAGATAGGTTGTGGAAAATGATCAAGACCAAGTAATAAGTGGTGAGAGATAGGTTATGGAAAATGATCAAGACCAAGTAATAAGTGGTGAGAGATAGGTTATGGAAAATGATCAAGACCAAGTAATAAGTGGTGAGAGATAGGTTGTGGAAAATGATCAAGACTAAGTAATAAGTGGTGAGAGATAGGTTGTGGAAAATGACCAAGAGCAAGTAATAAGTGGTGAGAGATAGGTTATGGAAAATGATCAAGACTAAGTAATAAGTGGTGAGAGATAGTTTGTTGAAATTGATCAAGACTATGTAATAAGTGGTGAGAGATAGGTTGTGGAAAATGATCAAGACCAGGTAATAAGTGGTGAGAGTTAGTTTGTGGAAAATGATCAAGACTAAGTAAGAAGTGGTGAGAGATAGGTTGTGGAAAATGATCAAGACTAAGTAAGAAGTGGTGAGAGATAGGTTGTGGAAAATGATCAAGACTAAGTAAGAAGTGGTGAGAGATAGGTTGTGGAAAATGATCAAGACTAAGTAAGAAGTGGTGAGAGATAGGTTGTGGAAAATGATCAAGACTAAGTAATAAGTGGTGAGAGATAGGTTGTGGAAAATGATCAAGACTAAGTAAGAAGTGGTGAGAGATAGGTTGTTGAAAATGATCAAGACTAAGTAATAAGTGGTGAGAGATAGGTTGTGGAAAATGGCCAAGACCAAGTAATAAGTGGTGAGAGATAGTTGTGGAAAATGATCAAGACCAAGTAATAAGTGGTGAAAGATATGTTGTGGGAAATGATCAAGACTAAGTAATAAGTGGTGAGAGATAGGTTGTTGAAAATGATCAAGACTAAGTAAGAAGTGGTGAGAGATAGGTTTAATAGGTTGCAGGCTATTTTACCTTAGATCATAATAAATTAATTGCTGGATTATCATTCATTTTTTTCTTAAAAAGGGGGAGGGGTGGGGTGAGGATTTTTTTATATTTTTTTTAAGAAAATAAAAAGGGTCTTGGCGGCATAAAAATTAGGGGGTGGTCAGGGATGATAATCTAGCAATTAATTTATTATTTATTATTAAACAGCGGCCCATATACGGCTAATTCCCAATTCAAAAATCATGTTTTTTTCCCCAATTAAGACAAAAAAATGAAATTTTGTTTGTGATATTTCTTACAATTATTAGGAAATAAAAAAACACTGGCTATGAAATATTATTGTAATAACTGATTATTAATGGTTAGAAATAGGACTTCAGCTGAACAGTGTAACATTTTATTTTCCATTTGGCTAAAGCTTTAAAAAAATTCCAATTTTCCCTCAATCACACTGTTTTTTTCCCCCTAATTTCATAGACTTTGGCCTCTTCCCATGTAACAGGAAAGGAAAACCAAAGTTGGACACTTTTTCCAATATTATTCATATGTCTTGCGATATTATCCATATAGTCTTGCGATATTATTCATATGTCTTGCGATATATTTCATATAATTAAAAGAAGTGGGGCATTATTGTAATGGGTAGAGTGTTGACCACTCAAGCAGAGGTCTGATGTTTGATCCCCAGCTCGACCCGACCCCTCATACAATAACACTCAGTACTGGTTCTACCCAGGATGGGGACTAGAGAGCGGTTCATATAAGCACTGAACTTTCAACACAATCAAGCTAAAATAAATCTAAACTAAACTAAAAAGATGCCTCAACATCTACAAAACTGTTTACTGGTTTTTTATGTTACAATAAAAACAAAGATGACAGAAGTCATTATAAGTTGAATCTAAATTTGATTAATGTTTACTGAAACCGTTCCTGGGGTTTTTAAAGGGATTATATTGGCAAGTAACACAAACACGCTGTTAATCCAGACTTTTCCTGTATGCAGTGTGCACAAAATAATGCTTATATATTGACGTATAATCTTTATTTACTTGAAAGTTATCAAATTAACAGTAATTGAATATTGGCCAAAACTTTAAAACGTCCCACAATAAAGTATTGCACATTGTTTACATTGAACTCCGTAAACTTCCACAAAGCCTTGAAAACAAGATCGTGAACGGGTCTTCACGATGTTATCTGAAGATTGATCGGAAACCCGAAAGCGGTTCGTTGAAAATGGCAAATGTAAACAAAAACAAAAATGTGACTTCAGAAACCGATGTTTGTAATAAAGAGGTTATGCAATTAGACACTTTAGACGGGTATATCTCTAAGTCTTAAGTGTATCTATATGCTGGGCGTGTTTATTTAGGACAGGGAATTGACGGTAAGATGCCAATATAATCCCTTTAATTGTTTAATTTTTTAAAATAATTTCTTAATGACCTTACAGGTAGTCACATTTGGACCCCCACTCTGAATATGGGTTCATAGGCACCAGATGTGAGTCTCATTGCTGTACTAGTGGAAGACAGAATTGGTCAAGAAAAAAGAAACAAAGGGACATAACTTCACCTACCCCATGCATCATTTTGACAGAATCAAGGGGATAATCTCCCTTGGCCGTCTCTCCAGACAACATGACACAATCAGCGCCGTCCAATACAGCATTGGCAACATCGCTCGTTTCAGCTCTCGTGGGACGGGGTTTTTTCACCATACTCTCTAACATCTGAAAAAATGTAAACGGTGAAACATTTAGAGGGGACGTACTGCAGTGGATAGTGTTGACCTCTCAAGCAAAAAGTTGCGGGTTTGATCACCTGGCTTCTGTTTTTGTCAACCTTTCCTTAAACCATGTGTGTTATACTGGAACCAGTCTAAAATCACGATCATGGATGCTTTTCTTAGATTTATGTTTTTAAAGCATTTGAGTAAATACTTAAATATGTTGGCAAAACAGAAGCCAGCCCAACCCAATGCCTCTCATAAAACAGAAGCCAGCCCAACTCGATGCCTCTCACAAAACAGAAGCCAGCCCAACTCGATGCCTCTCACAAAACAGAAGCCAGCCCAACTCGATGCCTCTCATAAAACAGAAACCAGCCCAACCCGATGCCTCTCACAAAACAGAAGCCAGCCCAACTCGATGCCGCTCACAAAACAGAAGCCAGCCCAACCCAATGCCTCTCACAAAACAGAAGCTAGCAGAAACCAGCTCAACCCGATGCCTCTCGAAAAACAGAAGCAAGCCTAACCCGATGCCTCTCACAAAACAGAAGCCAGCCCAACCCGATGCCGCTCACAAAACAGAAGCCAGCCCAACCCAATGCCTCTCACAAAACAGAAGCCAGCCTAACCCGATGCCTCTCACAAAACAGAAGCCAGCCCAACCCAATGCCCCTCACAAAACAGAAGCCAGCCCAACCTGATGCCCCTCACAAAACAGAAGCCAGCCCAACCTGATGCCTCTCACAAAACAGAAGCCAGCCCAACCCGATGCCCCTCACAAAACAGAAGCCAGCCCAACCTGATGCCTCTCACAAAACAGAAGCCAGCCAAACCTGATGCCCCTCACAAAACAGAAGCCAGCCCAACCTGATGCCTCTCACAAAACAGAAGCCAGCCCAACCCGATGCCCCTCACAAAACAGAAGCCAGCCCAACCCGATGCCCCTCACAAAACAGAAGCCAGCCCAACCCGATGCCTCTCACAAAACAACATTTAGTTGTGGATCACCCAGGAAGCAGGCTCGAGAGAAATTCATATCTATAAGCTTTGAGCTTAAATAAAATAGTATACAGTAAACATTTGTATTACATCATACAACTCTGACAATACTAATAAATTTTTTTGTTACTTTCGTAGGCAAATTCACTACATTGCTCAGTTTTGCCCATTGTTCCACAGTCTCCTCCATCTACGACATTGCATCTACGACATTGCATCTCATTGTCATTTGTCTCTCAATGCTGATTGAAGTGGGAAAGTTATCAGTTACTTGCGGAGATGGGGTGTGCTTGAGCGCTGGTTAACTTTCCAGGATCCCAGAAAATAGTGTTTAGATTAACTGATTGTCTGTCAGCCATTGATGGCATTTTGCATCTAAAATGTCTTTATCTGGAGATACGGACATTAAATTTCAGATCTCTGTATTTTAATCAAGGTTGTATATTTTTATCTCAGGCTACGTTGGAATTTAACGTCTCAAAAGCGATCGTTGTAAAAATATAATGATGAATTAAGTTAAAATAATTATTCAATGTGTTTAGTATACAAGAAAAGAATCATTATTGGCTTTTTAGGTTCAAATAGAATATTCTGTCCCTTGGGATAACTGTTTTCGCGGGAACGAGACTCGCCAAAACAATTATTCCTCGGGACAGAACTTCTAATCTGAGTCTGAAAATCCATGTAGGATTCTTATAATTCAATTTTTAAAAAATGTATTATTTTTTCTTATATCACAATGTGCTCACCACATTTACTCCTTATATCAAGTATTAATGCTTTATAGTTATTTGTACAATGTGACAGGGGGAGGTCTGTGTAGCACATATACCTATTTATTACCTGTGTTGCACATATAACTACTTATTACCTGTGTTGCACATAACTACTTATTACCTGTGTTGCACATATACCTACTTATTACCTGTGTTGCACATATACCTACTTATTACCTGTGTTGCACATATAACTACTTATTACCTGTGTTGCACATAACTACTTATTACCTGTGTTGCACATATACCTACTTATTACCTGTGTTGCACATATACCTACTTATTACCTGTGTTGCACATATAACTACTTATTACCTGTGTTGCACATATAACTACTTATAACCTGTGTTGCACATATAACTACTTATACCCTGTGTTGCACATATACCTACTTATTACCTGTGTTGCACATATAACTACTTATACCCCGTGTTGCACATACAACTACTTATAACCTGTGTTGCACATATAACTACTTATTACCTGTGTTGCACATATAACTACTTATTACCTGTGTTGCACATATAACTACTTATTACCTGTGTTGCACATATACCTACTTATTACCTGTGTTGCACATATACCTACTTATTACCTGTGTTGCACATATAACTACTTATTACCTGTGTTTCACATATACCTACTTATTACCTGTGTTGCACATATAACTACTTATTACCTGTGTTGCACATATAACTACTTATTACCTGTGTTTCACATATACCTACTTATTACCTGTGTTGCACATATAGCTACTTATTACCTGTGTTGCACATATACCTACTTATTACCTGTGTTGCACATATAACTACTTATTACCTGTGTTGCACATATAACTACTTATTACCTGTGTTGCACATATAACTACTTATTACCTGTGTTTCACATATACCTACTTATTACCTGTGTTGCACATATACCTACTTATTACCTGTGTTGCACATATACCTACTTATTACCTGTGTTGCACATACACCTACTTATTACCTGTGTTGCACATATACCTACTTATTACCTGTGTTGCACATATAACTACTTATTACCTGTGTTGCACATATAACTGCTTTTCCTGCTCTATTACATCTTCCAATCATCATCTTCTGTGCCAGGAATACTTTTTCCGCTGGAATTTCAATACCTAAATCTCCTCTGGCCACCATCACGCCATCAGTCTCGGCCAGAATATCATCGAATCTGGAAAAATTGAATAACATTTCAGAGGGTAGGGAGTGAACACACCATGTTTAATTCATTACAGGTTATATGTAGAAATGGCATCCAACATTTGCCGAGGAGGAAGACCTCAAAATGATTATACATTAATATGTTAACCATTTCTTACATAAAGTGTATGGACCAAGTGGGACTTGAACTTGTGACCTCGTTGGTTAGCCGCCCCGTCTGTAGTGCATCTGACTATCAATTCAGGGTTTTATAATTTTGAATCCCCGCCCTTCTATCCTTCTATAGTCTCTGTGATTACTGATATATATATTGTATCTCATTATCATTTGTGTTCCACTGCTGACTCAAGTGGGAAAGTTATCAATTACTTGTGGTGATGGATTGGCCGGAGTACTTGTTAACTGTCTAAGATCACAGTAAAGCAGGGTCTTTTATCCCTAAATAACATAAGAATGATGCAAAATATTCAAACAACATGTGACCTCAGTGAGACATGTGATCATGTGACAGCGTCATGTGACCAAACCACTTTGGAGATAATCTCAAGTTAGGCTTTGATTCTTATTTGAACTGGCTCTAGAATAAGAAGTACACTCCAGTCCCATTATAACATGATTGCCGGGATCCACGGAACCAAACTGCAATAAACGTGGAAACTGGGTTATAAATATCCCAAGGTGCACAGTGCAACATTATTTGACAATGCTATATCTGGTCGAAGTACCACATACAAACAATGTGTCATAAATATGAGAGACCATTGTATGTCAAACATAAATCAATTACAAGCAATGTTGTTTATAACAATAAGAAGTTGTTATCATGTCAGTCTAAATTATCAAGGTGTAATTGCTGCACAAATACATGGTCACAATTTAGAAAAACGTAACAAGCTCGCAAACACTTTAGTGGAGTTTATCACATAACTTCAGGTGCAGCAGTGTAATAAACCCATGACATAATTTTTGATATTAACCTAGTGTAATATCACTACCTATTCACTTCACAGATGTATACGCGCCGTCAAAAAATCAAAACAAACATAGCTGACTTAAGTCGGTAATTCAGTGCAAATTGTTGGGAAAGGCCTGGGCGTTGTGACTGAAATAGTGTAAAACAGGTTCGCTACTTTTTATATCATCAAACTATGTGATAGGGACATTGAAATAGAGTTCCAAGCGGAGAGACTGACATTTGCACCTGAGGCCATCACCTCATAACTGGATCGAGAATCACAGCAGACGACAACAAATCAGAGGTATGTCACGGTTTCAATAAAAGATGTAGAGGAATTTAACCCGGAACAGGCCAAGAAAAAACACTTTAACGAAAACTGTTTATGACTTGAAGCTCCTGCAAATTTTTCTTGAAATCAATAACGAAACCAGACAGATACACGAAATTCCTCCAAATCAGCATTCCCCATTACTTTGTCACTTCTTTTAAAGAGTTTGGAAGGCAAACGGATTAATAATGAGCCTCACAGTCTGAGAGACATGATGTCGAGTTTTGACCACCAGTTACATCGTTAACAATACAATGAAACTGTATTCAATGGCCCAAGTTTCAGTTAAGCAAAACTCTGAGCTGTAAACAAGTCACTTAAATGTGATGGAAAGGGGAAACCTCCCGAACAAAAGCGACCCGATCAGCGACACTTTGTGGTCCACTGGGCAGATGGGAGACTACTCCAAACAGTATATTACAAACACTATGGTTCTATGACTGTGTCCACTTTGGTCTTCGTGGAAGTAAAGAACATAGGGACATGTTTTGGGACGACATCTCATTAAAATCCGATGAAAATGGGCTTGAATACTTGGAGCATTTAGAGCACCAAAGAAAAACCGTCCAAAAAATGTTCGTCTCGTCCGGCCTAAGCTTTGGGCAAATACAGCACATTTCTTCAAATTCCCTGTGTGTGTTTACAAGATATATGCTCAGAAGAACACCCATTGCTGCAACAACTAAGCACTTACCTGGTCCTCTAGATCAATGGTTTGTGAGAAATGCCGTAGTGGTAAACTAACTCCAATCTATGATGACACACATAACTAAATCTGCTGGTATCACAACAGACAAGAAACTGACAAACCACAGTGCCAGAAAATAGTTGATTCAGAAACAGAAGAAATTTCCAAAATTTTACACTCCAACAACACAAATATGCCAACTCCTCATGCTTCAAATGACAGTTCAAAATTATATTATAAAGACCAAACGTTTTGAATATCACACACAGTTAAATAGATAATGACTTATGTTTTTTTACCTACTTAATTATAACAACACGCCTCTATTTGATCTTGGATAGTAAGAAACAATGGTTAATGAATGGATTGGATTGATAAACATAAACTTGGAAAATACCTATCCCCTGTATCGGAATGAACCGATAAAGAAAAGAAAATCAGTGGAGTCTCTTTCTTTCTTTCCTTCTCTTCAACCAATACTCTCTTTTTTAGTTTTTTGAAATATTCTGAATAAACCATTATTTCTTTAACCAATTTTTGAACATTTGGCCAAATTGAAATTATTTCGGAACAATATGATAAAGTTTATAAGAAATGTAAAATAACTGTTATGGAAGCAGATTTACCCAAGCTTCTAAAGCTTTTTTCTGTATCCTTTCCACATAATTCGTTAAACGTATGACTTTATTATTAAATGTATGTTAAATATATGTACTTATGTGAATAAAATATTATTTAAACTAAATGTTCAGCAGCGTGCATATTATTCACAAGTCAACTCAAACTCTATGAACCAGCATCATCAGCTCATGTCAACGTGACTGGCGGAATCCCAAGCATTTTCAGTGCTCAAATTCATGGAGGTACATTCAATGTACATGTAAATCAAGTGTTTGGCACGTGTCAGCATTTATTGACTCGCTCTGATTATTACAAAATGTTAATAATAAACACTGGCACGAATCAATCAAGCTATCCTTCAAACCTCGGAGAGGTAAGTTTGTTGTTTGTTTACAAGAAGGTTCAGTGGCGAGTAGAAGATGAAAGATGATATAATCACCCCCAACCCCAACCCCACTTGCAAAAATGGGAGCCAAGGAAAAACCAAACCGAGTTATATCTGACAGCATAACACGGGACCGCAGTGTATTACAACACAATGGTTTCTTAAATCAAAAACAGTTAATAACACATTTAATATGATCCATATAAATCAAAAGCTTGAGTCACTTACTTTTTAACTCCCTCGTGGTTCTCTATTTTTGCGATGATCTTGATGTTTTTACCAGCCTCTCCGAGTATTTTTCGGATTTCTACAATGCCCGCTGGAGATCTGATAAATGATGCAAACACCATGTCCACCTAGTGATAAAGTATCATAATAAGTCAGTAACATTGGGAAACAAGTTCGTGCTACTTCTGTAAAACTGTCTTTCTCTGTAACACCAGTATTGGCAAATATGGCTTAACTTTACCAAAGAATTTGATGTCTGCTGGTTTTGCTGACAGCCAGGTGGCCCTTACAGCCCTTAATAGTAAGCTTAGTCGATAGCGCAACTGACTATCAATCAAGAAGTTGTGAGTTTGAATCAATGTCCAGTCAGTCTCCATGACGGTATTAAGGTATTAAACATTGCATCTCATTGGCTCTCGTCTCTCTTCGCTGACTCAAGTGTGAAAGTTATCAGTTACTTGGGGATATGTGTTTGCTCCAGTACTGGTTAACCATACTAGGATCACAGGATAGAGAGGTTAGGTTAACTGATTGTCTGTCAGCCCCCTATGGCATAACACTGACACTAAATATTCCAATAAACCTTTACTCAACACACTTGGCTTCCAACATGTTATATCTAGCAAGATGGTCACATAAACGGTGACAATGACAAACAATGTAAACCCCGACTGGCTTGCATGTAAAGTTGTGAACAACTTAACAATCTGACATTTTGTATTGCTTGTCTACTAATCAGTAATACTTCCTGAACACCACTTTTTAAAACATTTATATAATGACTACATATATATAATGTATATTATCTCCCTTTTTATATATATATAAAATTATTCACAAATAATTATCTCCATATATATATATATATCATGCATTGTGAATGAGCATCTGAAAAAATCCCAAAAATCGTAAATTCCGTTGTTGTGAATTTAATTATCTCCCTTTATGAAATTAAATATATATGAATTCACTGTATCTATATGATCCAACGGGTTTATAAATCTGTCCTTCATAATGCATGTGAGTTGTCATGAATCTTTAACTAGTTCCTACACATATAAAGCTATCAGTTCATGTATGTAAATTTGTCCATCCTGTCCAGATATGTTGCATGTAATTCCATAGTACAAAAGTCATGGTCGACACCAAATTTATTGGTTTGGCAGAGGCCTTGATATTGTATCTAAGGTTTGCATTGTAGCTAGGCGCACTCGTCGTAGTCTGGTCTGTACATTTGTCTTGGTTATTCACAAATAATTATCTCCATATATATATATATATACAGGGAGATAATATGAATATAAAATACATATATTTTTCCCTGTATCTTCATGATCCAACAATTTTCTGTATAGTGATCTAGTGATCCTAAGTGAATTTTGTTATCAACAAGAGGTTTTCACTTAAGTGGTCATATCCCCCGCCACCTTGTTAACCCTTAGATGCATTTCCATAGAAGTGGATTTAAATTATGCAATATGAAACAGTCGCCGAGCACAGAAATCACATGTAAATACCGCAAACTGAAATACATCGCCGACTGTAATATGACACATTGTCTTGTCCCAGTGAGCACTGGTGTGGTGTTCTAAATCGAACCATAAATATGTAAGTTATAACCCCATAACAAAGAAAAATCTTTGACGAACAGACCCAACTCAATCGCATAACACATCGTCTTTGGCTGGTTAGCATTTGTGCCAATTTATTTAAAAATCCAATCACAACAAGATACGGTCCAGACAGCAGTGGGTGGACGGATGGACGGAGCTGTGGCCTTGACCTTTGAAGAGCAGACCCAAGTCATTCGCATGACACATCATCGTGTCCTAGTGAACATTTGTGTTGAGATATTTAAAAATAACAACTAAAGAAGATAAGGTCTGGACAGCTATGGATGGACCAACAAAGCTGTGACCTTGACCTTTGACGAGTGAAAATTGGTGCCAAGTTATTTAAAAATGCAATCACAACTAAAGATGTTACGGTCCAGACAAGAGGAAACACAGTGTATACATTGGATTTTCAAACACTTGACCTTTGACAAACAGACCCAAGTCATTCGCATGACACATCGTCTTGTGCTAGTGAATATTTGTGCCAAGTTATTTAAAATTCCAATCACAACTAAAGAAGATACAGCCCGGGCATGAGGAAACACAGTGTATACCTTGAATTTCCAAACACTTGACCTTGAGCTATGACCTAAACCTTTGACGAACAGACCCAAGTCATTCGCATGACACATCGTCTTGTCTTAGTGAACATTTGTGAGATAGCAGGGGATGCACAGACAGACAGACGCAGCCCACTTCTATATCCCCGCTCCGCTCTACAAGTGGTGGCGGGGGATAACAAGATTGTGGATGGACTTTTTTTCAAAATTAAATTAAATTAAAATTAATCTAAAAATGTGAAAATTAGATTAAATTAATAAAATTTAAAAAATGAATTAAAATTATGATAAAATAAAATGAATTAATATTAAATTTAATTAAATTAAATACTGACCCCTTGTTCAACACCGAATTTCAGATCTTGGATATCCTTCTCGGAAACTGCAGGAAGGTCCACTTCAATACCAGGCAGGTTACATCCTTTCTTGCTGCCCAGGTCTCCTCCATTCTCTATCTCACATTTCAAGTGATCATCACCTGTAAACATAGTCATTATATTAAATGCGAATGATAATTTTGAATTTCACATACCACTCATATGTATAATTAAAAGGCCCTTGCAGAGCCCCTATATGTCCTTTCCTTGCCATTTACATAAACAAGAATCCACTACTCATTGGGATAGTTTGTGC
Source organism: Panopea generosa (assembly GCA_029582155.1). Lineage (NCBI taxonomy): Eukaryota > Metazoa > Mollusca > Bivalvia > Adapedonta > Hiatellidae > Panopea > Panopea generosa. Next base: position 41,191,990 of record CM055912.1, read on the forward strand.
CAAATATGAACAAATTGCCCTGATTGGTTCTTGAGATTTTTGAATATGCTAAATTTAACCCTCAACCCTCCCAACCCCCCTTCACACTCACACACACAGAAATTAAATCCTCCAAAATCCAATTGGCTGACTTGGACAATGCTCAATCATTGAAATCAGGGCGGTAGTTAAAATCTGCCTACAAGCGGGGAGGTAGTGTAATAGATAAAGTGTTGGCCAATCACAGCAGAGGTTGTGGGTTGAATCCCCAGCTTAACTTGATGCCTATCGTAAAACAACACTCAGTACTGGTTCTACCCAGGAAGCGTCTCGAGAATGATTCAAGTAAGCTCTGACCTAAAATCGAGCTAAAATAAATTAGTATAAACTAAAACTGCCTATATGGGAGACAAATGACCCCTAATTTGGAAATTTGAGAAAACAATGACCATGACATCCGACCTCAGCAATAAACAGTATGACAATACCGGCTCACTTACCCACTTCCTTGACTATCACAGATATTAGTCCGTCGTCTATAAATATTCTGTCACCCTGTTGAAGCACCTTGACAATGTTTTTATAATCGACCCATATCAGCTCCGCTGTTCCTTCATCATAGTACTTGTCGTCTATAGTGAGTGTCAGAGACTTCCCTGTCTCCAGTTTCACTTCTGCGGAAGCTCCCTGAAAGGAAATGAAAAATCACAATGAATATTTAGCGTCCTATTTATGCCAATGAGGGCTAACAGAATATCATTAACCCAACCATTATTTCCTTGACCAGTACTCGAGCATGTCGATCTCCGCAAGTGACTGATAATTTTCCCACTTGAATCATTAACAGGGCTGTTATTGCTCACACTTTTGGGGTCGGGGCTCCTGACTTTGGGAAAATTATTGTTTTTCTTAAAGAAACTGGGAAAATTACATAGCACAGGTTCATTCAGTCGATGTTAAAATATATTCAGCACTCTAGATAAGATGCGTGTTTGCGTATATACTCAAACAACAATGATCAAGTTCACATTTGTTTCAAAAATCAAGCGTATAAAATACTCTAAAAGAATCTCCACGTACGCAATGATTTTGATTTCCAATCATATTGAAGTATAACGTAACTGAGAATCCATTGTTAACTTCCAGAGATGATAGACCATAACAATTACCGAAAAGTAAAGTATTCAACAAAATGATCTAGATGGGTTATCGATTTTTTGTCTTGTTACAATTACCGAAAAGTGAAATGTCCAACAGCGATATTGGCCGGTAATCAGTTTTTCGTCTTTTCCATACGCTTGAGTTTATACGAAGAAGTTGTACACCAGTCAATGTTATTTTCAAAATGGCGTTGCGTGCACGAAATATACAAAAACAAACAATTACTTTACTGGATTATTTTGGAAGTTACAATCAATTGTAACACGGAATAAATCAGAAAAAGCACATTATAAAGCAAGTGATAAATGAACTGACTGAAAATCCATAACATGTTCTGAGAAAAAAGTCAGACTGTTGCTTACATAAGATGAAGGTACAGAGCTATTTCTAAAGGATTTTCTAATTGTAATGCACTGACTCAAGTTTAATTGTTAGAAACAGTGTTTTTCAATCTAGTCATTATGTTCCTAGTCAGCTAATATTTTATGCAAAATATTAAAATGATATTGTTGTTTATGAAGCCTGTTTTATATTCACTGTCTTAATAGTTAAATCAAATCCACTGATCACAGTAATACTGTACTACTTTGATCCGTTGCTTTGATATGTTATACCGTAATTCATATACTCCATTAATTCAAATTACTGGAGTATTGGTACTCCTACAAATTGGTCAGTACTCATTTATTTTGAAATTGAGGAGTAAAATACTCGACTGACTAAAACTTTATCTAGAGTACTGTATGTGTAATGTATATCTAATGTATAAAATGTGATGTTCTTGTAGAAGACTACAGGTACATTAAAATCATAATATTGAAAAATCAACACTTTCCCCCCAATATTTGTTTTGGTTTCTTTGCATTATGAAATTGGGAATTTTGTTACTTTGGATTGAGATAATAAGATACTATTTGCCATTGGAAATGGGGCAGAATAACGGCCCCAAAAAATGGGCAAACAAGAGCCCCGGGCGGTTACAGGAGAATAATAATGAGATGCAATGTCATGTATAAATCATCATGGAAACGGGAAGAGCGGGTATTCAAACTCATGACCCAGGATTGATGGTCAGACGCGATACCAGTTGAGCTTCCCCTACCTGGCATCACAATTTAATAATTTCACAACAATATTTTTTTATTGGGTTTCATATTTTTTTCAACACATCATAAAGTGAATTTAGGCGCCAAGATTATGAAAAAACATTTTCATGCTCAAATTTAATTTTGACTGGTATCTTTAATATTCTTGAATTAATATCATTGAAACCAAATGCTGTTTTAGAAATACCAGTCTAAAATCAGGATCACCAGGATGCTTTTCTTCGATTTTACATTTTAAGTATTTAAACTACCGTAATCCCCAATATAAATGCTCCCCCTATTAAATGCCCTAACACCATCACCAATTTTGAACCGAAAATTAACACATTCCTTCTTCTTTTTTTTTTGAAAATTACATAACACTACCCTCGTTTTGAAAAATGCATTGCTTGGGGAAATATACTTGAATATGTCAGTGAAATTTTACAGGTCCATAGTGAATTATTGTACAAAGCACTTACCCCTTTCAATAAGCCTGTTCTGATCTCTGGACCCTTGGTGTCAAGAGCTATGGCGACTGGTCGCGGATGGCTGAATTGTGATATGGCTTCACGGATATTCTTTATTGTTCCTGCGTGGTACTGTGAGAATAAAAACGTACAAAGTTCATATTAAAAGAAAATTAGAGAAAACCGTCAGGAACTGACATATTGCTGCTTGTATTTTCTAGACTAGCGTATACCGCCCCTTCCTATTTTTATAGAAAATAAAATGACTTGACTCTGTGGAAGCTGGTCTTTAATACAAATTAATTACATGGACATTTTAATGTTGAATAAATGTCTCATTAATGGCAGTGTATTTTACAGCATTTCACAAACACTTGACACTAAATTTTAACTGTTATTTCTCTGCTACTCATCTCATTGTGTTCATGTGATAAACCCAAAATGACAACAACTGTGACGTTGTTACTCACCTCATGCGTTCCATGAGAAAAGTTCAACCTGGCGATATTCATGCCCTCTATTATCATCTTTTGCAACGTCTTCACTTCTCTGCATGCCGGACCTGAAACGAGACAATGTTGTCTATAAATCATCATGAAGAATGTGGCCAGGATTCAAACTCACGACCTCTGGATTTATAGTCAGACACTTTACTAAGCTAACCACGCTGGGCAATTATGGAATGCTTAAAGTACAAGAACTGGAATAATCTTTTTTCAAAAATTGGCTATTAAAGGCCCATATGTTAATTAAGATAATTGCTTACCAAAAACATGATAATTATAGCCCTGCATGATTATTGTGATACATGAAATTGAATATCCCAGTAAGGCAAGCAGACACTCAATGCCCATATATACTAGAAATGTGTCACTATACGGTTGCCCCATCCATTGATTAGAGACAATTTCTGTAATGAAGGGGGCCACAACTTTTGTTAAACTTAAACAACGTTTACAAATATCAAACTAAAACTATATTTTATAATTATGCAGTCAAACATCAAAATTTAATTAAATACCCCTTCAGAAGTTATTGATCAGTTATCAATTTTTTACCTCGGACAAAAGAACGAACAGACAGACAGACAGACAGGAGTGGCACTTAATGTCCTTTCCCTATTTTTTGAATAGCAGAGGATTTTTTAAATTTATTTTCAAATTTTACAAGACGCTGCTATAAAAAAACTTACAAGAATTATAAAAATGTCTTGGAGAAGTTAAAAATAACCACCAACTCCCTTCCCCCTTTTTAAGACAAATTTGGATGATAATCAAGCAATTAATTTTTATAATGGCCTAATGTCCACAGGTTTATTTGAATGATAAAGAAAGACTCACATGGCCGAATGAGATCACTTATGTCCCAATGCTAAAGACAGAAGTTTGAGTCCTGATCTAAAAAAATTATGTGAGAAAGTTTGCCAGTTACTTGCTGTAGGATGGTGGTTCTACTCAGATTCATTCTTAGGTGTTCCTTCACCAATAAAACTTGATATACCATAATATAACCTAAAACGTGCTGAAAACGGCTTTAAACACTTCCCCCACCCACCCAACACCTCCAACAAAAAAATAAATAAATAAGGCCTAAAAAAAATTGTTTGTTTCCCGACCTACCCTATTTTTTTAGCCCCTCCCTAATCTTTTACGACAAATTTTGCGAAAAAAAAATTGTTTAATTTTTCTGTTTGCTTTCATTCGATGCCTTTCCGCTCATTCATCAAACATCATGGAGACGCTTTTAAGATATAAGCATTATAAAGAACATGCTCATGGGAACATCTCAAAATGGTAGTCTTGAGGGCTGCGCGCAAATTCAGCACCGATAAACATATTAATGTCTGGTTCCTTAAAATTATCATGTACTGCGTGCTAATATGTGCCTGAGCTGGTGTACAGAGTCGGGTCTATCAACCCCAACTGAACACAAAGTCAATAAGATGCCTGGATGGGTGTCTATTATTAAGTGCAGATATGACAAGCACAAGGTAAAAAAAAATCACTACCTACCCTATTTTTTAATTTTGGCCATGGAATGGGAAACAATTTTTTTTTCTTTAGGCCTAATTTTTTTTTTATCAATATTGATAATGTGATATTGATCAAGGTAAGCACATGCATGTGTGTAGCCATACCCTAGAAGCAATGCATTTTGCAAAAGGGGGTGCTTGTTTGAGCTCTGAGAAATCAATATTTAAATTTTGTATGATGTGTGCAATAAACAAGCTGCCACCATGGGGGTATACGGTGAATTTATATTATATATAAAACGTCACCTACACAGATAAAGAAACTGTTTGCTGTACTAGTTTTGCGAGCAGGAAGTAAACTGACAAAATTCATACAGATTCATGAATTGTTATATTATAAAGACACAGTTAAATACATGCCTGTTAAAAGAACTTGGAACACTATTGATTAGAGGGGAACATGGTGATGTTCATCCAAGGGTCAGACTACAAAATTGAATAAAGGGACAAATGACAATGTTGATTAAAAGGACACATGGCAATGTTGAATAAAGGGACAGATGACAATGTTGAATAAAGAGACAGACAGCAATGTTGATTAAAGGGACAGGCGGCAATGTTGAATAAAGGGACAGACAGCAATGTTGATTAAAGGGACAGACGGCAATGCTGGTTAAAGGGACAGACATCAATGTTGATTAAAGGGACAGACGGCAATGTTGTTAAAAGGGACACATGGCAATGTTGAATAAAGGGACAGACAGCAATGTTGATTAAAGGGACAGACGGCAATGTTGATTAAAGGGACAGAGGGCAATGTTGATTTAAGGGACACAAGGCAATGTTGAATAAAGGGACAGATGGCAATGTTGATTAAAGGGACAGACGGCAATGTTGATTAAAGGGACACCAGACAATGTTGAATAAAGGGACACAAGACAATGTCGATTAAAGGGACACAAGACATTGTCGATTAAAGGGACACCAGACAATGTTGAATAAAGGGACACAAGACAATGTTGATTAAAGGTACACAAGACATTGTCGATTAAAGGGACACAAGACAATATTGAATAAAGGGACACAAGGCAATGTTGATTAAAGGGACACATGGCAATGTTGAGATTGAAGGGACACAAGACAATGCTGATTAAAGGGATACAAGATTATGTTGATTAAAGGGACACCAGACAATGTTGATTAATAGGGACACCAGACAATGTTAAATAAAGGGACACAAGACAATGTTGATTAAAGGGACACAAGACAATGTTGAATAAAGGGACACAAGACATTGTAGATTAAAGGGACACAAGACAATATTGAATAAAGGGACACAAGGCAATGTTGATTAAAGGGACACATGGCAATTTTGAGATTGAAGAGATACAAGACAATGCTGATTAAAGGGATACAAGGCAATGTTGATTAACGGCAGGACAATGTTGATTAAAGGGACACAAGACAATGTTGATTAAAGGGACACAAGACAATGTTGATTAAAGGGACACAAGACAATGTTGAATAACGGGACACAAGGCAATGCTGATTAAAGGGACATAAGACAATGTTGATTCAAGGGACACAAGGCAATGTTGTTTAAAGGGACACAAGACTAATGTTGATTAAAGGGACACAAGACATTGTCGATTAAAGGGACAATAGACAATGTTGAATAAAGGGACACTAGACAAATGTTGAATAAAGGGACACAAGACAATGTTGATTAAAGGGACACAAGACATTGTCAATTAAAGGGACACAAGACAATACTGAATAAAGGGACACAAGGCAATGTTGATTAAAGGGACACAGGACAATGTTGATGAAAGGGACACAAGACAATGTTGATTCAAGGGACACAAGACAATGTTGTTTAAAGGGACACAAGCCATGTTGATTAAAGGGACACAAGACAATGTTGATTAAGAATACACACAGTATTGTTGATTAAAGGGACATGGCAATGTTGATTAAGGGGCACAAGACAATGTTGAATTTGAATTTTACCCATGCTCATTTAGAACATCCATTTTTACACCAATGAACATATATGGGAATATCTTCCAGCATTACTATCTGAAATTTTGTATAAATTTAAGAAAAAATTAACATTTTTAAAAACAACTAGTAGAGTAACGCTAGTTTTGAAGTAATAAGAAATAAAAAATTCTGGAAAAAATATAAATTGATGTTTTCCTTGAACTATTTCAAAATAGAAATTAGATCAAAATAAAAGATGTCACACTTTTGTCATGATAAATATACATATCCACTTGAATCAGCAATGACAGATGAATGACAATGAGACACACCATTGTATATTGATCACCATGGAGACAGCGGACAGGTTGGTATTCAAACTCACAACTCCTGGATTATAGCCATTTAATCTTCCAAGCTGAAAAGTTTGTCCAAAATAAATACTATTAAAAGGGTCCTCTGTGGCTGAGTGGTTTAAGGTGCCATCTCAAGATCACTTATCTCTCACCGCTAAGTTTGTAGGTTCAAGTTCTGTTCACTCCAAAAACTTTGAAAGTTTGCCAGTTACTTGCAGAAGGACTGTGGTTCTTCGAAGATTCGTTCTGAGATCTTCCTCAACCAAAACAACTGGATATGCCATATAGATAACCTGAAATGTGTTGAAAATGGTGTTAAATCCAATACAAAAAAAATACTGATAAAGAAACTAGACTACATACCAATTGTGCAAATGATTCCGGTCATACGAACAGAGTTTGGCTCGGAGTCGATGTCGAGCTTGCATTTGTGTTCCAGGGCGGAGTGGGAGTATGCCGCATGAAGTTGTTGCTTCTGAACATAGTTACCTTCATGCTCCATTCCCTTCAGATCAAACTGAAAAACACAACAGTTAGAGTTCAGGCAGAATACCTGGTAGGATATTGCCATAGATATCACCATAAAACTGAACACTTGGTAGGATATTGCCATAGATATCACCATAAAACTGAACACTTGGTAGGATATTGCCATAGATATCACCATAAAATTGAACACTTGGTAGGATATTACAATATATACATGTATTACCACAGCAGCGATTATTAAGTGGGATGTTATCATCGATATCACTATAAAACTGAACACTTGGTAGGATATTGCCATATGTGCATATATAACCATAAAACTGACCAGTTGCACATTTCTTTAGTTTCTTTAACCAGAATTGAAAAAATAATTAAGAGGGGGGAGGGGTAGTATATTTCAGGGCAGGGGGAATGAAGCCGAATTTTTGGATCCAAAAACAGCCAAACGAGAGCCGAAAGTAACCATAATGTCTAACAAATACAGTATGGGCTGCTAGACAGTTTGCCTTCCATCATCATGTCAACAGACTTATTTTGAACAAAATTGAACACTCTGTAGGACAACTTGAATTTTTTACATTTAACTGAACACTTTGAAGTACATTCCTGTAGAAAAAAAATCTGTAAAAATACAGGAAATGAGGCATGAGTGAATTTACATTTGGCCAATTAATTAACAATGGTAATGGCTATTTCAGTGTTAATTATAAACACCCACTAACAGATACAGAGGAGAGGGCAGACGAGGAGACACACTCATCCCTATATACACCTACTAGCAGATACAGAGGAGAGGGCAGACAAGGAAACACACTCATCCCTATATACACCCACTAGCAGATACAGAGGAGAGGGCAGACAAGGAGACACCCTCATCCCCATATACACCCACTAGCAGATACAGAGGAGAGGGCAGACGAGGAAACACCCTCATCCCTATATACACCTACTAGCAGATACAGAGGAGAGGGCAGACGAGGAGACACACTCATCCCTATATACACCTACTAGCAGATACAGAGGAGAGGGCAGACAAGGAGACACACTCATCCCTATATACACCCACTAGCAGATACAGAGGAGAGGGCAGACGAGGAGACACACTCATCCCTATATACACCTACTAGCAGATACAGAGGAGAGGGCAGACGAGGAGACACACTCATCCCTATATACACCTACTAGCAGATACAGAGGAGAGGGCAGACAAGGAGACACACTCATCCCTATATACACCCACTAGCAGATACAGAGGAGAGGGCAGACGAGGAGACACACTCATCCCTATATACACCTACTAGCAGATACAGAGGAGAGGGTAGACAAGGAAACACCCTCATCCCCACAACCCACAATTTTTTTATCACATATTTTATAATCATATGATAGAACCAGACATGGACAGACCACTGCATGCCACATTAATATGGACAAAAATAGAGATTACTTTGCTGTAAAGATTACTTAAAATCCAAAAATATCTCAGGCTTAAAAATATGGTGAAATGTAATAAAGTGCATGAAACCAACAGTATCAACTTTCTGAAAACAGCATTAATCCAAAAAATGTATATAAATATTGTAACACATGTATATTAACATAACACATGTATAATAAGGTAACATATGTATAATAACGTAAAACATGTATATTAACGTAAATCATGTATATTAATGTAACACATGTACAATAACGTAACACATGTATAATAACGTAACACATGTATAATAATGTAACAAATGTATATTAATGTTACACATGTATATTAACATAACACATGTATAATAATGTAACACATGTATAATAATGTAACACATGTATAATAATGTAACACATGTATATAAATGTAACACATGTATATTAATGTAACACATGTATAATACATAACACATGTATAATAATGTAACACATGTATCATACATAACACATGTATATTAACATTACACATGTATAATAACATAACACATGTATAATAACGTAGCACATGTATAATAACATAACACATGTATAATAACGTAGCACATGTATATTAATGTAAAACATGTTTATTAACGTAACAAATGTATAATAACATAACACAGGTATAATAACGTAACACATGTCTAATAACGTAAGAAATGTATAATAACGTAACACATGTATAATAATGTAACACATGTATAATAACATAACACATGTATAATAATGTAACACATGTATCATACATAACACATGTATATTAACATTACACATGTATAATAACATAACACATGTATAATAACGTAGCACATGTATAATAACATAACACATGTATAATAACGTAGCACATGTATATTAATGTAAAACATGTTTATTAACGTAACAAATGTATAATAACATAACACAGGTATAATAACGTAACACATGTCTAATAACGTAAGAAATGTATAATAACGTAACACATGTATAATAATGTAACACATGTTTATTAACGTAACAAATGTATAATAACATAACACAGGTATAATAACGTAACACATGTCTAATTACGTAAGAAATGTATAATAACGTAACACATGTATAATAATGTAACACATGTATAATAACATAACACATGTATAATAACATAACACACATATAATAACGTAACACATGTATAATGAAACTCCATCAATAGAATGCAAATACACAAAAAAAACATATTCAAGTTACTTCCATAATATTATATCTTACACCGCCTCAAGTGCTAAACAAACATAATCTAACTGTAGAGGAGTTTTAAGGATCATAAACATGGAGAAAAAGCTAATGAAAACCATTTTTGTCGATCGTTTCATCATTTCGTTTCCCCATAGACAAAATCTAATATAGCAGTAATTGTTAAAATTCCTATAAAAAACGTTCTTTTCTAACGACGTCTACGACACTATAATTATCCACTGTGAAATTCCATTCTCCGAAATCAGGAAGGTCCAACTAATGCAACACATATAATTGTATGCACATCATTAACAGTAATTATTGTAGCATTTAAACTGGAAATGAACTGGTTACAGAGTTATGGATAAGTCACCCCAACACAAACTAGTACTTGCACATGTGTAGTGAACATATTTAAGCCAATAACTCTTCTTTAATCTTTTAAACTCCCTTTTATCTTTTAAATGATACACAGATTTAAATATTTACACAGTCTTTCGCATTATTTAAACCAGTCTAATATTTACACTTGATCGAGAAGGTCTGATCACTGTTGCTCCCCCTATACACAGTTGTAACATGTTTCTGGATTAAACCTCTGGTCGCTGCCTCCAACACAGTAAAAACCTAAGCTCTTACTACAACAGCGGTTTATTTGAATCAATGTTCATACAAATTAGAAACAATGAAATGGAGACCCATACATGTGTGTGCTGTGTTTTATACCTCAAAGTCAGTCTGAAAAATGTTTTGTTGTTAAAAAAAACAATTTTGTAAACTAACAATATTTATCCAGACTGACCTTGTGTGTCGTGTGAATTGGTTTGTGTAACAAAATTGTTGTCTTTTAAAGGGAGTGGAACCAATTTAGGAAAGTTTTGCTAACTGCTGCATTGGGGTTTTTTTGGGGTTTTTTTTCAACAGTATTTCAGTTATTGAACAGTAGTCAGTGCAACTAATCAGAATGCCCAGGATGAGCCAGTTAACCAGTGCTAATCAATGCCTTATCTTTTTAAGTCAGCTGGGCCGATTAGCTCAGTTGCTTATGCGTCTATCAATCCTGGGGTCGTGAGTGCGAATCCTCTCCTGAAATCAGTCTCCATGATGACTGATATACGACATTGTGTCTCATTATCATTTGTCTCTCACCGCAGATTGAAGTGGGGAAGTTATCAGTTACTTGCGATGGGTTGTGTTTGAGTACTGGTTAACCTTTCTGGATCCCACAAAACAGTGGTAAGGTTAACTGATCATCATTCTGTTAGCCCTCGATGGCATAAAAATGAGGTTAAATATTCAATCAATCAATCAATCAATCTCTTTAAGTCAGTGGCTACTTCCTCACATATTCAAAGATGGTAGATTCATTACCATAGTTTCAAAGTTCATGCCCGAGGTTTCCAGAGTTGACATTTTGTTTGTTTATTTGAATATTTAGAATCATTTTATGCCATCAAGGACTAACAGATGAATAGTTAGCCTAACCACTCTTTCCTGGCATCCTGGAAAGGTTAACCAGTACATGTAGCACAACCATCTACGCAAGTACTGATAACTTTCCCACTTGAATCAGTGGTGAGATATTGAAATGACAATAGGGCATAATGTGGTGGGCCGGATTTCAAACTCATGACCCCTTGATTGATAGTCAGATGCAGTACCGACTGAGCTAACATGACATTTAATCGTGGCATGTGTATGGAGTTTAGTATCGCTTTCAACACTTTTTCAGTCATAATGCAATGGTGTCTCTTTGAGAAAGTTGTCTGAGTGCTACCACACTTGAATATTGTGCCGTAGACATCTGGTATGATACCCCACCCATTCAAATTACAATGACACGGGGTCAACCAGACCTAGAACTGTCTGCTAAATGCTCCAAGCGAGGAAGCTTCTTGTGCAATTTTTCAAGTCTTTGGTGACACAGCCCGTGATCGAACCCACGCCACAATCTTCCACACGGGAGGACACTATACCTCTAGACCACCGCTGTGGTCCATGGCGTGAGTATGCAGCATGATACTTGCACATAAATCCACAAAAGTCTACACAGTCTGCAGTAGTCTACACAGCCCACAGTACCTTTAACAGCAACTTAAATATGACCTTTTCATCCCCAGTATTATGTGAACATGATCAAATTATCCCTGGGATGAAATTACAGCAAAGACCTCAGGAATTTAGAATGACTTAATGTAGCATACTGTTTGTTAAAGGCAATAATGTATACCACTAACTAATGTCACAGAGGTTAGGGGTTGCAGAGGTTAGAGGTGACAGAGGTTAGGAGTCTGGTCACAAAGGGAGACATTTATCAAAAATCTAAAAGTTTTATAAAGTGATGGCATACAGCACAGAGCCAGTAGTGAGGCATTTATACAACTTCATTATGTAGTGGTCTAGAAGTAGTGTATTCGCCTCCCATGCGGAAGGTCATGGGTTCAATCTCTGACTGAGTTATAACAAAGCCTTGAAAATGGCACAAAAAGCTTCCTTGCTTGGATCTCAGCATTTTAGAGGTTCGTTCTAGGTATCCTATGTTATTATAATGTGACTGGGTGGGGTATCATACCATGTGTCTGTGGCATGATATTCCAGTGTCATTATAATGTGACTGGGTGGGGTATCATACCATGTGTCTGTGGCATGATACTCCAGTGTCATTATAATGTGACTGGGTGGGGTATCATACCATGTGTCTGTGGCATGATACTCCAGTGTCATTATAATGTGACTGGGTGGGGTATCATACCGTGTGTCTGTGGCATGATACTCCAGTGTCATTATAATGTGACTGGGTGGGATATCATACCGTGTGTCTGTGGCATGATACTCCAGTGTCATTAAAATATGACTGGGTGGGGTATTATACCATGTGTCTGTGGCATGATACTCCAGTGTCATTATAATGTGACAGGGTGAGATATCATACCGTGTGTCTGTGGCATGATACTCCAGTGTCATTAAAATATGACTGGGTGGGATATCATACCGTGTGTCTGTGGCATGATACTCCAGTGTCATTAAAATATGACAGGGTGGGGTATCATACCGTGTGTCTGTGGCATGATACTCCAGTGTCATTAAAATATGACAGGGTGGGATATCATACCGTGTGTCTGTGGCATGATACTCCAGTGTCATTAAAATATGACAGGGTGGGGTATCATACCATGTGTCTGTGGCATGATACTCCAGTGTCATTATAATGTGACTGGGTGGGATATCATACCGTGTGTCTGTGGCATGATACTCCAGTGTCATTAAAATATGACTGGGTGGGGTATTATACCATGTGTCTGTGGCATGATACTCCAGTGTCATTATAATGTGACTGGGTGGGGTATCATACCGTGTGTCTGTGGCATGATACTCCAGTGTCATTATAATGTGACTGGGTGGGGTATCATACCATGTGTCTGTGGCATGATACTCCAGTGTCATTATAATGTGACTGGGTGGGATATCATACCATGTGTCTGTGGCATGATATTCCAGTGTCATTATAATGTGACTGGGTGGGATATCATACTGTGTGTCTGTGGCATGTATGATACTCCAGTGTTATTATAATGTGACTGGGTGGGATATCATACCATAAGTCTGTGGCATGATACTCCAATGTCATTATAATGTGACTGGGTAGGATATCATACCGTGAGTCTGTGACATGATATTCCAGCGAACTGATGTCATTATAATGTGACTGGGTGGGATATCATACCGTGAGTCTGTGACATGATATTCCAGCGAACTGATGTCATTATAATGTGACTGGGTGGGATATCATACCGTGTGTCTGTGGCATGATACTCCAATGTGGCAGCACTCAAACAACTCAAGTAGACACTGTCACGATGACTGAAAAAATGTTGAAAGTGAGGTGAACGATTATTCATATATTTTAATCATACCACCACACTTACCTGTCTCACACTCATTTCTTATTCATAATGCAGTCAGAAATCTCACAAAAAAAACAAAAAAACAACAATAGAATTTATTCCATTACAACTCAATAAATAGTTCACTTCACAATGTTTTGTTTATTCCTTTATACACTTATAATTTTACGCTGCAATTTTTCTTTATTTTATAGATTTATGAAGCAGTGAAACGTTGATTATCCCTCGAACCACAACAAATTCCTCCATGCACATTATCAACAAGGCAAACAACATAATATTTTACTCCATGACATCACTGTATAATATTTTACTCCATGACATCACTGTAAAATATGTTTTCACTACAATGTTCCATTTATTATAGGCTGTCAGCTACACAAATGGTTCGTTCAATATTGATGATCACTGACTACAATTATAAGTCACACACAACCGGACACTGATGCAACTTGATACCAATAATACATCAGTTAGATTTATAAAACCAGCCACTTTTCCACCAGAAATTTAAATAATCTTTCAAATTGATCACTGTGCTGTACTGAGTACAACACACAAACAAACCCTTGACACTCTGTATTGATCACTGTGGTGTACTGAGTATAACACATCAAACAAACTCTTAAGACTCTGTACTGGTCACTGTGCTGTACTGAGTACAACACATAAAACAAACCCTTGACACTTTGTATTGACCACTGTGGTGAATTAAGCACAACACACAAACCCAACATTCAACACCCTGTATTGATCACTGTAGGTTACTGAGCACATCACATAAGCAAACATCCGACTTGGTATTGATTATAAAGAAGGAACATAAATATACAAATCATTAAAATTAGCAAACTGTAAAACTGTCATCAGAGTAATGATTGCAGACAACAAGACCAATAATTATATGTAAGATGATTTATTTGTCAGGTTTAACACACTCCAACAATAAATGCTAACAGAAGAGTGTGACAAATTTAATGGAAGCCTAGTTTAGATTTATATCTGCGATGTAAATCGATAAATCTGACTTTTACAGCAGCACGATGGGAATAATGAGCCGCCATGGAATCTATACAAACAAGATTCATGTCAAAATGTTCAAGGTAACCCAAGACAATCCTTCAGATAGATCCACTTAAGTTTTTCTCATGAATTAAGCTTCACTGGCACTTATAGCTGAACATGCTGGTGGATTAATCAATCCGCTGGTGGATTAAGCACTCCACTGGTGGATATAGCCCCACTGGTGGATTAAGCACTCCACCGGTGGATATAGCCAAACTGGTGGATTAAGCACTTCAATGGTGGATTAATCACCCCACTGGTGGATTAAGCACTCCGCTGGTGAATTAAGCACTCCACTGGTGGATTAATCACTCCACTGGTGGATTAAGCACTCCACTGGTGAATTAAGCACTCCACTGGTGGATTAATCACTCCACTGGTGGATTAATCACTCCACTGGTGAATTAAGCACTCCACTGGTGGATTAATCACTCCACTGGTGGAATAAGCACTCCACTGGTGAATAACGCCCCACCGGTGGATTAAGCACTCCACAGGTGGAATAAGCCCTCAAATTTTTAAGCCCCACTGGTGGATTAAGCCTCCACTAGGTGGATTAAGCCCCACTGGTGGATTAAGCCCCACTGGTAGGATTAAGCCACACTGGTGGATTAAGCCACACTTGCAAATTTAGCTACCCTTGCAGTTACAAGATGAGAAACACACCTTAAGATTTCACCAATATTAAATAACAGGTATCTTTTTCAGTGAAAATGGCTTAAAACCATAAACTTGCACCCCAGACTCCATCCCTGGAATTTGAGAAACCCCTCCGAGATGTTTGACCCTCACAAACCCCTCCTCCCCAACAACAAACCCCTCCTACTCCACCACAAACCCCTCCTCCCCAACAACAAACCCCTCCTCCCCTACCACAAACCCCTCCTTCCCAACCTCAGACTGTTCCTGGATACACATGGACTCTCTGAGCAATGTCCTGACATAATACCAGAGTTTTACATTTTACATCAAGTTAATGCCTTCAAGGACTAACAGAATGATAAGTCAACCACTTTTTCCTGGGATCCTGGAAGTTTAACACTGATACTGCGGCACATCAATCTCTGCAAGTAACTGATAACTTTCTCAATTGAATCAATGGTGAGAGATGATTGACACTGAGACAAATGTTCTATATCAATCATAACAGACTGTGGTTGGGTGGGGATTCAAACTCACAACCCCTGGTATGATACTATATCAATAAACAACAATACAAATATAATTTCTTGACACATTAAGCAGATATTACCCCTGTGGCGGCCCCAAATTTGACCCCAGTAATCCATCTTCAACAAACATTTTAGGGGTTCGCTATGCAATGCTACACATAAAATTTTAAAGGTCTAGGCTTTCAACTTTCCAAGAAAGTTTTACTTAAAATGTGCTTACAAGCCCTGTGACGGGGGCATTTGTGGTCCAATCAAACTGATTTAAGATCTCATCCGAGATCTTGTGGTTATATAACTGCTGTGCCAGTCTGGTTAAATGAAGGTGTTATCGCGTTTACAAGAAAATGGTTAACGGACGGACAACGACAATGAACAATTTTCCATGACATGAGCCCAGCTGGCCTTTGTTAGGGCTAGAAATTAAAAAAAGATGGGGAAAAAATGTTACAGTCAGGGCTCAATTTTTTATGGTCTGTCTGGTAACCCTAAACACAGGTATTTTTTGTCTGGCCTTATACATGACAGACGGCAGTTTATTAATTAGGGTTAGGGTTGAGACAATGGTCAAATGGCAGAACGTGGAAACCGTAACAGGAGGGTGATGGGTTTGATCCTCCACCAAGGCTATGTTTGGTGTCCTTCAGCAAGACATTTTTTCTGCACAGATTCTACCCAGGAAGATTTCGAGCGTGTTATGTCTAAGTTGTAAGAACTTGTTTGGAAGTAAAATAAATAAGTTTAAACTAAACTAATCCACATCTCAAGACAACATGGTGTACACAAAGGCATAATATAACAAATCTACTAGAGCGTCTCACAGATGGAATTGTTCACGGCATGTGTCTGTGCTCGGTGATGATCTTAAATAAGAACGAACCAATATCTTGCAAATTGAGTTATATTTGATGGAAAAAGAAATTTCTTCACTAGGGAAACTCGCTACAATAATCAATACAGGTGTCTGTCTCACACCATTTACTGAATAGAAGTCGTCGTTTTCTTAAATAGTGAATAAAATGGACTATCAAGAAACAAAGCTGTCAATTTTTGTACTTTAAAAATTAGTTTTTGAAAGTCACATGTTGAATATTTATGTATATGTATATTTGCATCTCCCGACTAAATGTTGATAAAATAGCACACAAAGGATAAATTATTTACCAAATTAATCATTCAAAATTCACAGGCAAATGCTTCTTGTACACAAAATGTTAGTTTTACCTAATCTTAAATGTTTGAATATGTTTTGATCACACAAAATGATTTTTAATTAAAGATATTAAGGTTTGAAGTAAAATTTCTTGCAATTTCGTTATTATTATAGCTGCAGTATACATATTTTATAATCAGAAGTACTTCAACAATTTTAAACACAAATTGCAGGGAATGTTACTGTTAAGATGAGAATTTCATTCTGCAATGTAAATTTTGATTTGTGTTCACCTTGAATAGAAATTGAGATAATGAATACTAGATTTTGTGTAAATAAGTGAGCGTAAATAAAATCTCAATTAGCTGCCTTTCATTCTATATAATTCCTTAGCTCAGGTTTAAATTAAAATATTGTATGTTTGTATTTTACCTACCCATCTTTTTCATCTTTGATATATTACTTAGGTTAGTAGATAATTGTATTGTATTGAAAGTAATTGTATAGTTCTGCATGCTAAGAGTTTCGATTCGGGCACCTTTTATTGCAATGCAATTGCTGACTGGAATAATTTGCCTAACGATTTGAAGAAAACTTTTAAACGTGAAGTTAAAAAACATTTATGTATCTCCTCACAGGCTAGAGAAAAATTGAATATTTAATTTTTAAGTATATGTTGAAAATATTTCTTGTAACTTGAACCACTTATATGTATTATTCAGTTATTCAGGGTATAAGATAATTCAATGTTTTTTGTATTGTTACATTTTAACAAGTTTATATCAAATGTATACATTCTTAACATTTCATGGATTTCATATTTTTTTATTTTTTTTTAAAAAATCACAGTTTTAAGGGAAGGGAGGGACCCCGTTGGAAATAAGCGCGTTTGTTGCTTTAATGGGTTATCCCAGGTTATAAGATCTTTAATTTTTAGATGATTACTATAATTATTTTACTTATTTATTTTCTTGATTTTGTTATTTTATTATCATCATGATATATATGTTGTATAATGATCTTATATACCTGAATAAATTTGAATTGAATTGAATTGATATTTATTTACATTTTGTCGTACAATAGTCTGTATGACCTTTTCCTCGCACATTATCTCTTTAAAGCAGCACAAACAGTTAACTACAGATGTTTTTTTTATAAAGAAATAAACAAAATACACTCGGGTCCCGTTATAACGCAGTTCTTGGGGTCCACAAAACGAAACCGCGTTATAAGCGGACCGCGTTGAAGCGATAAGTACCTCGAAAAAAATTGGTGTCGGTTATTCACACCTTTCGTGCTGTCCGACTGTGAATGGTATTGTTTGCATTGTAATATGATACAACGCGTATTTGGTTACAACAGATACACTTAGATATGTATGAAATTAATACAAAAAAAGAAAAAGAAAGAAAAACGTTTTCGTGTTTTGATTATACTAAAATTGGCAGCCATTTCTGTTTAACCCGGAAGGAGAAAAAACGGTGTCTATATAAAAAATCGCGCTTCAATTTAAACTCAATGCTGTTAGTATAAAAATATTAAAAATATAAATCTGAAGTATTAACAACAATAAAATAATAAAAATAAGTTTGTGTTTACTGATCCGATAAGATACCCGGGATATATTAATACCTGTTAACCGCTTCATTGCTTGATCACATGGTCACTCGATAATAACAAAGTTTGCATATGGCTTCCGTGTTTGGCGCGTGTCAGCATTTATTGAATCACTCAGGGATTATTACAAACTGTTAATTGTCAATGCTGGCATGAATAAATCCCTTAAACTATCCTTTAAACCACCATGAGGTAATGGTTATAACAGTTTGTTATAATCAAGGCTAATTGTCGAGTAGAAGATGAGCGATTATCAAATCAAAACATGGCGACGATCATAACGTTTGGTTGTCATTTGGTCATTCACGCAGATTTTCAAGTTTTGTATCACGACCTTTCCCCCTGCCGAAAAATTGGGAGCCAAGCAAAAACCACGTTATAACGGAATTCGCATTATATCGAACCGCATTATAATGGGACCGCAGTGTATTTATGAATGACAAACATTTTCGTGAATTTTCATCACCTTCCATGGATTTATTTTTGTGTTGGAACCTAATGACTATAACGTTATGGATTTTTTGGGGAATGTAATAAAATTATTACTAAATTAAGAGTTATATTATCATGTAAGTAGGTGAAGAACAAACAAACAAGGTTTCATTTTAGGCCCTAATGATGAATTTAAAATTCAATAAATATTGGGTTTAACAAAAAATAAAAAAAAATGAAATTATAATAATTTAGGACTGCGTTTATACAGGACTTGTATTATATGACTTACAGCCTCAAGTCCAGCTGGAACAATTTAAACTCAGAGAAGCTTTAACCCTTTACTTCATATAGACGCCTTTTGACACCTCCAATATAGACACCTTTGGACACGTAATATAGAAGGCTTTTGAATTATTTGATGAATTATGTTTATATTAACTGACAGAGTGGAAAACAGTGCAGGAAGTGTTCAGATTGCTCGTTACACTCTTCCTGCACTGTTTTCAAAGGCATTCTGTGATTGGTGCGGGAAAACTCGTATCTATGGAGTAAAGGGTTAAATAGTTCCATCTATACAATAAAGTGTTTGGTTGATGCATTATTTACGTTTACTTCTAAATTATACATGCTTTGATAATCCATGAAATATGTAACAATCATCAAACTCAAACAAGCTTGACAAAACCGCTTACCTCCATAAACTATTTTTAAAGGAATACTGTGATTAGATGTTGGGGACATGCCTGATGCTACGTGTACAGTGGGCTGATCATCACATCAGAATGAAACATTTGACTATTCAGTATCATTTTTATGTCATCAAGATTAACCATTCTTCCTAGATTAATGATTACTCGAACATGTTCATCTCCACAAGTAACTGAAACTTTCCCACTTGAATCAGCGGTGAAAGATGAGATTGAGACTTAATGTCGTATGTCAATCATCACAGGAGACTGTGGCCAGGCAGGGATTCAAACTCCCAACCCCTGGATTGATAGTCAGACGCATTATAACGGCCCAGCTAACCAGACCTGGCACATCAGAATGAATATATATGCAGAATGAGTCTAAAACCACGATACCTTCAGAATCGCCAAGTTTCAGCAAAATCTATGATCAATACTAAATTTGTCATCTCCTACAATTATCAAGCATTCTCATGCACGTGTCGACGTGCCGTAAAACACCATTCATTCATTCATTCATTCATACCATATCACTCATATAGGCACTTATATAGAACCACACAGGTGGATTTTTTTATCGAAGTCAGATAAGAAATGCATTCATTGTATAAAATAACATAAATAAACAAAGTATTAAGTTCATTGAGAATTCTGAGGCACTATAATTCATTAAATCTGTAAAACTTGTAATGGCTACTGAAGAATACATATTGAAAGATTAATATATGAATACTGACACATCAGAGTTCAGTCAAAGTTTTTTTAAAAATTTACATAAGCAATGAAGCAGACTGATATACACCAATACACCAAGATTTGGCCATAATAAATTTACATAAGCAATGAAGCAGACTGATATACATCAATATACCAAGCTTTGGTCTTAATAAATTAATTTCTAGATTTCCATCCAAATATGTATTTCAAAATAGGAATATCAAAATGGAAGAGACATAATAAGAGACTGGATTGCTAATTCTGGGCTTATCATAATTTTGTTTATTTTAATTTGTGAAATATTAAATGGACAGCAATTCTGATATACAGTCAATCTTGTCTTAAGCAGCCAGTCAAGAGATGGGGAGAAAGTGGCCTTTTAAGACACGTTGCTAATACAGGTTAAATTGCCATGAAAGCATAGAAATGGGAAATAGCAAATGTGGCTGCTTAAGGCAAGTGGCTGCTTAATAGCTGACCACTTACACAGATTTTACTGTAGATCATGTGACCGCTTACACAGATTTGACTGTAGATCATGTGACCACTTACACAGATTTGACTACAGATCATGTGACCACTTACACAGATTTGACTGAAGACAATGACTGCTTACACAGATTTGATTGTAAATAAATTATTGTAGTTTGTACCATTAAGTGTTTCATTTCCCCCAATATGAGACAAATCATTTATATGAATTTAGCAAAGCAGTGTGGAAGTCAAAATAGTACATTTCCTGGCAGGGGGAATGGGCCAAAAAATTTGACCCGAAACGAACAAAAGAGGGCCCAGAAAACATAACTACAAATGAACCTAGACCCTTGATTCTATCTAAAACTTAATTCCGTGATCTTGTGGTTAAGGTGTCTGCCTCGGAAGTGGAGGTCGAAGGTTCAAATTCCGGTGGAAGCAATTAGGATTTTTCTGACTGGCCGGTTGCTCACCCAGTAGCTAGTTAAAGTTAGGGATACCGAATGTCTACAAGCCTGGCACCTGGCAATGATGGCTTTTAGGAAATATCTGTGCACAACATAAAGGTGTCTCATAAGCTCAATGTGGCTGGCTCTTTCAATAGGGGTGACACTACACTGAGGGACAAACACTTTACCTAACATGCATGATTTACATTCACAGTGGTCTTATATAGGCATGTCATATCTCAAACCACACTGTAAATAAAATCTATAATATACATGCGGCTATAACCAGCACAGTGACACTGTATATACCACATCTGGGGCTGTGCTCAGGTGGAAGTAGCTGACAACAGCAGGAGGTCAGTCACAATCTTCATGTCTATAATGTTTTTATTTTCCATGTCACATAAATGCTATATACTGAGATGTTACAAATCAAGGATTCATTGACTCTGCTGATATATGCATTTTTCTCCTTTAACCCATGAAAGACACAGCAAGGCCATAATAAATTAGTTGCTAGATTATCATCACCTGCACACCCCCTTAATCATGTCGACCAGTCCTTTTTATTTTTTATATAAAAAAAGGCAAAAAATAAAAAATAAATCCTGCCGTTCTTCAAGAAATATCTGAATGATAATCTAGCAATAAATTTATAATGGCCTAATCTGGGATGGTTAAGAAATATATGATAAATGATCACATGTCACATGTGGACTGTAACCAGAGAGAATATATCTGGGTATTTTTTTCATTAAAATATCATTTAACATAATTCAACACATGGTGCTGCTACCCTACCCTGTCTGAGAGCCCTTCCTTACACCACATGCCAGCTACTCCATCCAGTCTGAGAGCCCATCCTCACGCCACATGCCAGCTACCCTACCCAGTCAGAGAGCCCTTCCTTACACCACATGCCAGCTACCCCACCCTAGTCAGACAGCCCTTCCTTACACCACATACCAGCTACCCCAGTCCTTAAAGTCACATGCCAGCTACTCCACCCAGTCGGACAGTCCTCCCTCACATCACATGCCAGCTACCCCACCCAGTTGGAGAGCCCTCCCTCACCACACATGCCAGCTACCCTAACCAGTCGGAGAGCCCTTCCTTACACCACATACCAGCTACCCCACCCAGTCAGAGAGCCCTTCCTTACACCACATACCAGCTACCCCATCCAGTCAGAGAGCCCTTCCTTACACCACATGCCAGTTACCCCACCCAGTCAGACAGCCCTTCCTTACACCACATGCCAGCTACCCCACCCAGTCAGACAGCCCTTCCTTACACCACATGCCAGCTACCCCACCCAGTCAGACAGCCCTTCCTTACACCACATGCCAGCTACCCCACCCAGTCAGACAGCCCTTCCTTACACCACATGCCAGCTACCCCACCCAGTCAGACAGCCCTTCCTTACACCACATACCAGCTACCCCACCCAGTCAGAAAGCCCTTCCTTACACCACATACCAGCTACCCCACCCAGTCAGAGAGCCCTTCCTTACACCACATACCAGCTACCCCATCCAGTCAGAGAGCCCTTCCTTACACCACATGCCAGCTACCCCACCCAGTCAGACAGCCCTTCCTTACACCACATACCAGCTACCCCACCCAGTCAGACAGCCCTTCCTTACACCACATGCCAGCTACCCCACCCAGTCAGACAGCCCTTCCTTACACCACATGCCAGCTACCCCACCCAGTCAGACAGCCCTTCCTTACACCACATACCAGCTACCCCACCCAGTCAGACAGCCCTTCCTTACACCACATGCCAGCTACCCCACCCAGTCAGACAGCCCTTCCTTACACCACATACCAGCTACCCCACCCAGTCAGAAAGCCCTTCCTTACACCACATACCAGCTACCCCACCCAGTCAGACAGCCCTTCCTTACACCACATACCAGCTACCCCACCCAGTCAGAAAGCCCTTCCTTACACCACATACCAGCTACCCCACCCAGTCAGACAGCCCTTCCTTACACCACATACCAGCTACCCCACCCAGTCAGAAAGCCCTTCCTTACACCACATACCAGCTACCCCACCCAGTCAGACAGCCCTTACTTACACCACATACCAGCTACCCCATCCAGTCAGAGAGCCCTTCCTTACACCACATACCAGCTACCCCACCCAGTCAGAAAGCCCTTCCTTACACCACATACCAGCTACCCCACCCAGTCAGACAGCCCTTCCTTACACCACATACCAGCTACCCCATCCAGTCAGAGAGCCCTTCCTTACACCACATACCAGCTACCCCACCCAGTCAGACAGCCCTTCCTTACACCACATACCAGCTACCCCACTCAGTCAGAGAGCCCTTCCTTACACCATATGCCAGCTACCCTACCCAGGCAGAGAACCATTCCTTACACCACATGCCAGCTACCCTACCCAGTCAGAGAACCATTCCTTACACCACATACCAGCTACCCCACCCAGTCAGAGAGCCCTTCCTTACACCATATACCAGCTACCCCACCCAGTCAGAGAGCCCTTCCTTACACCACATGCCAGCTACCCCACCCAGTCAGACAGCCCTTCCTTACACCACATACCAGCTACCCCACCAAGTCGGAGAACCCTTCCTTACACCACATGCCAGCTACCTCACCCAGTCAGAGAGCCCTTCCTTACACCACATGCCAGCTACCCCACCCAGTCAGACAGCCCTTCCTTACACCACATGCCAGCTACCCCACCCAGTCAGAGAGCCCTTCCTTACACCACATGCCAGCTACCCCATCCAGTCAGAGAGCCCTTCCTTACACCACATACCAGCTACCCCACCCAGTCAGACAGCCCTTCCTTACACCACATGCCAGCTACCTCACCCAGTCAGAGAGCCCTTCCTTACACCACATGCCAGCTACCCCACCAAGTCAGAGAGCCCTTCCTTACACCACATGCCAGCTACCCCACCCAGTCGGACAGCCCTTCCTTACACCACATACCAGCTACCCCACCAAGTCGGAGAGCCCTTCCTTACACCACATGCCAGCTACCCCACCCAGTCAGACAGCCCTTCCTTACACCACATGCCAGCTACCCCACCCAGTCAGAAAGCCCTTCCTTACACCACATGCCAGCTACCCCACCCAGTCAGACAGCCCTTCCTTACACCACATGCCAGCTACCTCACCCAGTCAGAGAGCCCTTCCTTACACCACATGCCAGCTACCCCACCAAGTCAGAGAGCCCTTCCTTACACCACATGCCAGCTACCCCACCCAGTCGGACAGCCCTTCCTTACACCACATACCAGCTACCCCACCAAGTCGGAGAGCCCTTCCTTACACCACATGCCAGCTACCCCACCAAGTCGGAGAGCCCTTCCTTACACCACATGCCAGCTACCCCACCCAGTCAGACAGCCCTTCCTTACACCACATGCCAGCTACCCCACCCAGTCAGAAAGCCCTTCCTTACACCACATGCCAGCTACCCCACCCAGTCAGACAGCCCTTCCTTACACCACATGCCAGCTACCCCACCCAGTCAGAAAGACCTTCCTTACACCACATACCAGCTACCCCATTCAGTCAGAGAGCCCTTCCTTACACCACATACCAGCTACCCCACCCAGTCAGACAGCCCTTCCTTACACCACATGCCAGCTACCTCACCCAGTCAGAGAGCCCTTCCTTACACCACATGCCAGCTACCCCACCCAGTCAGAGAGCCCTTCCTTACACCACATGCCAGCTACCCCACCCAGTCAGAGAGCCCTTCCTTACACCACATGCCAGCTACCCCACCCAGTCAGAGAGCCCTTCCTTACACCACATGCCAGCTACCCCACCCAGTCAGAGAGCCCTTCCTTACCCCACAAGCCAGCTACCCCACCCAGTCAGACAGCCCTTTCTTACGCCATATGCCAGCTACCTCACCCAGTCAGAGAGCCCTTCCTTACCCCACATGCCAGCTACCCCACCCAGTCGGAGAGCCCTTTCTTACGCCATATGCCAGCTACCTCACCCAGTCGGAGAGCCCTTTCTTACGCCATATGCCAGCTACCTCACCCAGTCGGAGAGCCCTTTCTTACGCCACATGCCAGCTACCCTACCCAGTCGGAGAGCCCTTCCTTACGCCACATGCCAGCTACCCTACCCAGTCGGAGAGCCCTTCCTTACGCCACATGCCAGCTACCCTACCCAGTCAGAGAGCCCTTCCTTACGCCACATGCCAGCTACCTCACCCAGTCGGAGAGCCCTTCCTTACACTACATGCCAGCTACCTCACCCAGTCAGACAGCCCTTCCTTACACTACATGCTAGTTAACCAACCACCTGTTTTATTGTTATTGTATGGTGTTTAGCGTCACATTCAACAATGGTTTCAGTCATATCGCAACTGTGTCTTCTTGAAGCAGTATTCTGAGCGCTGCCACACTTGAGTATCATACCGTAGACACATGGTATGATACCGCACCCATTCTCATTATACTGACACCTGGCTGACCAGACCTAGAACTCGCCCCTTAATCCTAAGCACCAAGCGAGAAAGCTTCTAGTACCATTTTTCATGTCTTTGGTATAACCCGATCGGGGACTGAACCCACAACCTTCCACGTGAGAGGCGGACACTCTACCACTAGACCACTGCTGTTGTTCACCACCTGTCTTGGCATAGATTGCAAAATTTCAAAGAGAAAGAAGGTATAAAAGTGAAAACTTTAAAGATTGGTACCACAAATAAAAAGAAAATGTTTTAACGGGATATGCCTGAACAACATAGGAATAATTACCTATTTCAAAATTTAATAAGATCATACAGGCATGTTATAGAATAGTATGTATACAGTTAACCTGACTTGTAAAATTTATAAACTGCCACAACTGTTCTTTCCAATATTATCACAATTTAAAAGGTACACAGACATCAATAAACGAATATTACAGATCACAGTTTGAAGGGCATATATATTACATCAATAAACGAATAAAAACATCTGAGTCCGAGTGACTTAAAAACAGTGAGCATTGCTGCTATTTAATATATACATACTGACCCATCAGAGCATCAAGGTGCTATGTGTACATGAAACATAAAGGCACATAGCTTCTTTATGCTCTTAGTGACTGATTAATTTTATCATTTAGGAACCAATATTTACCCCTGATCCGCTTTGCTCCACTCGAATGCTCATGTTTGCTGTTAACTCCGAAATGGACATGATATTATAATGTAGAGGTCCTTCCTGTTATGTATCACCAGTATCCTTTACCGTATATTTATAAACCCAATCTTATACACAATCTATTGATAATGTATATACACGAACACGCTATAGCCACGTTAGTGCACACAACAAAAATCCTTACAAAAACATGATCAGTTTAACCTCCAGTTATATTCTGGTGTAAAACCTTTCATGCATAAAGAAGCCAGTCAGAGTTATCTCCCTTTTATAGAATTTAAATTCAACTTTGTTTAATAATGAATGGATAGATGAATAAATTAACTAGTGGTGTGTGATGTATCTGCCCACTTGTGAGCAAATGAATGAACAAGTGAATGAATGATGTATGAATGAACGGCAAATGAATTAATACATTAAAATTTTAATAACAAACAAAATTTATGAACATGGAATGTACCAAGACAATATTCATACCCACATGCCCCTGTACTTTGTACCTGCCCCCGACTTATTCCATCGTCTTAGTGAGATCGCGGGGTGTTTTTTGTTGTTGTTGTGTGTTTTTTTTTGGGGGGTGGGGTTACCAACAGAAACCTTAATTTGTCAAAACGACACAACATTTTAAGGTTTTATATTTTTTGAATTTTTTTACTAATATGAAACTTCCAGTTGAATATCAGAAAAATAAAAATATTTTTTTTTATAATCCCCAAACACACATACCAGAAGACCCAAATATAAGAAAACAGATATACATTAACAGTCAGTGCTCCACATAAGCACAGATAAGCACTACTTTGGGGTATTTAAGCATTGAAATTTCTGAATAAAGCATTGAAATTTAAATAAAGGGATAAAATAAGCATCTGTTATTCTCAATTTCAGTGGTGATTAGTTTTGTTTTAAATGGCAATTTGATGTTCATTTTTACCCGTAACATTTTGAAAATAAACCTTGCATACTAATTCAAGGGATAAAATACTCATTTGAAGAAAAGTTTATCTGGAGCACTGTATTAACTAATAAAATCATTAGCATAATAAGCTATTACCTTTTGTTTAAATCTCATAATAATGTTCTTGAAATTGTACAAACACAATGTTCCCCAACAGTCTGGTCAGACAGTATTATCCACTTACTTGGAGCTGACTCAGCTGAAGGGCTGACTCATTTCTGTTTAAGGAGTTTACAGGTGAACAAAAATGATTGTGATCAATAAGGAAGGGAAAATGACATTCCGGGGTCACACACAGTGGTGTGATGATAAACATGCCATAGGCATATTCCATGTCCTATCGTTTTGGTTTTATATAATTTGAATTAGTCATTACCAGTGTTTGATTTTACTACAACACTGAAGCCATAGTAATACCATGTAAAAATCGTAGTCCCCTTACTAGACCCCCAACAGCCCCTATATTTGAACAAACTGTCATAGTATTCCCATGTAAAAATCATAGTCCCCTTACTAGACACCCAACAGCCCCTATATTTGAACAAACTGTCATAGTAATACCATGTAAAAATCATAGTCCCCTTACTAGACCCCCAACAACCCCTATATTTCAAACTATCATAGTAATCCCATATAAAAATCATAGTCCCCTTATTCAACCCTCGTCAGCCCCTATATTTGAACAAACTGTCATAGTAATCCCATGTAAAAATCATAGTCCCCTTACTGGACCCCAAACAGCCCCTATATTTGAACAAACTGTCATAGGAATCCCATATAAAAATCAATTTTTTCATAGTTCCCTTACTCGACCCCCAACAGCCCCTATATTTGAACAAACTGTCATAGTAATCCCATGTAAAAATCATAGCCCCCTTACTGGACCCCCAACAGCCCCTATATTTGAACAAACTGTCATAGGAATCCCATATAAAAATCATAGTCCCCTTACTAGACCCCTGTCAGCCCCTCTATTTGAACAAACTGTCATAGTAATCCCATGTAAAAATCATAGTCCCCTTACTGGACCCCCAACAATTCCTTTATTTAAACAAACTGCCATAGTAATCCTAAGTAAAAATCAAAGTCCCCTTACCAGGCCCCAATAGTCCTTTCGCGACCACAACAATTAATAACAGCATAAAAGTTACAAAAAAAAAAACTATTCCATCCATCTCAACTTGAGGTAAATGTATAGAAATGTTGAGTTTTGCATCACCAAATTTTTTATTCATGTGAAATAATGAAATAGTTTAGAACATTAAATATGCAGGTCTGTCCAGGTACTTCCTCTCTATAAACATTTGATCACCATGGTGAAACCAGAGCTGCTCACCCTAGTCGCTGGTAAATGATAAAATAAAATCTAAACTGTTAATCTAAATATCATAAATATCATAGTATTACATTGTATATTATTCAGTCAACCGTACAGAGTTTCAGTTAAAATATAGTTCTATTGTGGATATCATTTATACAGAGAATATTATACCATATGATGGTAAGACTTATTTTACTTTATAATTCTTTTCATTTTATATTATGATTTAATTTTTAGTACTGTTTGTAGTTTCAGTGTTTTGTTTGAATATTAATTTTAACGTCACTGTTATGCTGCATTGAGGGCTGTTACAGACGATCAGTTAACTTATTCTGACATTCTTGCCTAGGATTCTCGAAGGTTAACCAGAACATTGAGCACACCCATCTCTGTATGTAACACATAACTTATCCACTTGAACTCAGCAGTGAGAGACGAATGGTAATGAGACACAATGTTGTATGTTCATCATTACTGTTAAGACTTTTTTTTGCTTTTTTAAATTTATTTTTTTTATATATATATTATTATGTTCTGCAGTGCAGACTAGGAATGTGTCCATGACAACACAGATACCCCCACTATACAAAAATTAGAGTCAATCGTTCAGGACAGTATAATAACCAACAAACTTTCACACATCCAGTTTTTAGACAGAACGAAGTTTGAATTGGATTTAACGCCATTTTCAACACATTTCACGTTTAATTTATGCTATATTCAGTTTTATTGATGGAGTCAGACCTCAGAATAAATCTGAGTAGAACCATCGTCCTTCCGTAACTGGCAAACTTTCTCACATAAAGTTTTGGACAAAGCGGAACTTGAACATACGACCTTAGCAGTGAGAATTAAATGATCCTGAGGTAGCACCGTAGACCACTCGACCTCAGTGGACCCCGAGCAGAGTTGAATGACATCATGCTTTACCTTACTTTATGAGAGAAAGTTTGCAAATGACTAGATGATGGATGATATTTTACCTTTCTCAAGTCTACCTAAACAAATAAAACTGTGAGCCACTACATAATTTTTCATGTACTTGTTTTGGCACCAATGTATAGTGAACATCAAATTCTGGCCAGGCCAGGTTAGCTTAGTCAACAGCACATTTGAATATCACTGCCTCACCAGTATCCATGATGTCTGATTTACAACATTGCATCTCACAGTCATTTGTCTCTCACTGCTGAATAATGTAGGAGAGTAATATTATCAGTTACTTGCTGAGATGGGTGTGCTTGAGTACTGGTTAACCTTCCATGATCCCAGGGTATGCTAGAGTACTGGTTAACCTTTCAGGATCCCAGGGTGTGTTCAAGTACAGGTTAACCTTCCATGATCCCAGAATCTGTTCGAGTACTGGTTAACCTTCCAGGATCCAAGGGTGTGTTCGAGTACAGGTTAACCTTCCAGGATCCCAAATGCAACGTAAATCTGCGAACATTATAGAGGAATTCCGATTGCTTATCAACAAGAGGAGAAGACTCACGCTCAGTCCCATTCTGGCAGGTATTTCCTGCATCAGAATTTAACATTGTATACATTTCTGTATGGTATCAAAATGTTTGTTCAGGCTGCAATGTTTATTTATGCATGGAAAGTGTTTACGCAAGACCGCGCTAACCTCTATCTTGAACGCCCGGATGTAACCAATGAAATTCATACGGGCTGAATTTTTAATGAGCCCCAATGGAAATGGACGCCAATTGCAGCAGGAGTCACAGTCAAGGGACGTTGACTGGCTCTACTGTATGCAGGTTATAATTTCCCTTCTATATTTTACGACATTTATGAATTATCAATATTAACGACAAACAACACCTTTGTCATATCTATTTCTAATTTTGGCTTCACCGGAGGGGGGGGGGGTAGGGGTGGAGAGGGGGGGGGAAGAGATCGGGATGATTACAATGACAAAAATACAAAAGGCAGAACTGAAACAAAGAAAACTTATGAGAAAGCTCTGATTGTGACCAACTTCCAGTACTATGTCCGGATTCATAGTTACAATACTGGTCCGGTAGTTTTACCAAATTACTAGCCCAGTGGTCTAGTGGAAAAAAAAAGTTAATGTCGAACCCTGCAGGCTTAACCTAACCACTGTTTACTGGGATCCTGAAAGGTGAACTAGAGCTTGAGCACACCTCAAAACCGAAAGTAACTGATAACTTTCCAACTTGAATCAGCGGTGAGAGATGAATGATAATGAGATGCAATGGTGTATATATATATTGATCATCAAGGACGCTGTGACTGGGCAGGGAGTCCAACTCACCACCCCTAGATTGATAGTCAGACGTGCTACCTACTGAGCTAACTGGGTCCCCCGGCAGATCATTATGGAATCTTGAAAACTTAATTATTTTATTAATGACCTTCAGCCAATTAAACATAATTTGAAATTTTAATGAGAAAATCTTAAAAATGGAATTTTTAGTTATTTCAAATCATTTATATTGATGTAGGTTTTGTTAGCTGGCATTTTATTGGTAAAATCAAGTGAATAATGTCAGTGTTTTTTTTGGCTGTTTTGTGGGGCAGAATAATTAAAAAAAAATTTACTCTATATTTTTAATGGTGTTTAATTCCAGTCTAAAAGTTTAAAACAATGAAGAACAGGCATGTTTACAAACTGTTTTAAACATATTTACGATCGCCCCCCCACCCCCCCCCCCCCCCCTCATTTTTGTCATTCAGCCACAATATTGCCCTATGGTAGGGACACGCCCACATTTCCACAAAAACAGCCAAAACCACTGCATGTTGAGAGACATTTAAATGTTGGATACATCATGTAGCAATAACAGTTAAATGGTGAATGTATTAACATTTGGCTGGAGGATTCAGTTGGTATAGGGCATACATACAAGAAGGATAAAGTAGTGTAAGTTAATTATCATCATTTATATCTAACAACTATGCCATTATAAATTAATAGCTACATTTTCATCCAAATCTTAAAAAAGGTGGGGAATGGGAGCGGGGTTTATTTTCAATTTATTTTTTTATATATTTTTTTTTTTATGAAAAAAAAGGAAGGATCGAGACGGCATGAAAATTAGAGGGCGAGCAGTGATGATAATCTAGCAATTAATTTATTGTGGCCTTACGTTTGAATATTTAGCTTCATTTATATTGAGGGCTGATAGGACGATCAGTTAACATAACCACCGTTTCCTGGGATCCTGAAAGGTTAACATGTACTCGAGCACACCCGATCTCCGCAAGTAACTGATAACTTTCCCACTTGAATCAAATGATAATGAGATGCAATGCCGTAAATCAATCATTACAGAGACTGTGGCTGGGCGGGGATTTGAACTCGTGACTCCTCGATTGATAGTCAGACGTGCTACCGACTTAGCTAACTGAACCCAATTAATCGTGTAAACTTAATAAATGATTTATTACCACTACGGAATCTGGAAGGATGGCCATTATCAATTACAAGTCAATAAACTGCAGATAGGCATTCTAGTACTGGTTACCTGCTTAGTGGACCATGCAAATTACAGTTGCAGATGTTTCTAGTACTGGTTACCTGCCTAGTGGACCCTGCAAAGTACAGTTGCAGATGTTTCTAGTACTGGTTACCTGCCTAGTGGACCATGCAAATTACAGTTGCAGATGTTTCTAGTACTGGTTACCTGCCTAGTGGACCCTGCAAAATACAGTTGCAGATGTTTCTAGTACTGGTTACCTGCCTAGTGGACCATGCAAAATACAGTTGCAGATGTTTCTAGTACTGGTTACCTGCCTAATGGACCCTGCAAGTTATTTACTGAAAAATACAGTTGCAAATATTAGAACTGGAGCATTGGATCCAAGATTGCAGGTTTTCAGTTTCTACCCTGGCTATGTGTGATTGACTGATTGAATGAGTATTTAGTGTCATTCTGATACCATCGTGCTAACAGACAACCAGTTGGCCTAACCGATTATCTGGGATCATGGAAGGTTAACCAGGACTGAAGCATAACCCATCTCTGTAAGTAACTGACAACTTTTCCACTTGAATCAGCAGTGAGAAATGAAAGACAATGAAACACAATGTTGTAAATCAATCATCAAGGAGACTGTGACCGGGCGGGGATTCAAACTCATGACCCCTTGATTGACAGTCAGACATGCTACCAACTGAGCTAATCAGGCCCGGCTGGGGTCATTGAGCAAGGCACTTTATCCGCATATGGTTAGTACTGATTGTACCAAGGCAGACTTGGAGTGGGATTTGTCTAAGTACTTGTTTCACAATCGATACAAAACAAATAAACAGAGCAAATACTGTTGAAAAGAATTTACTCACTCTGCTTTAGGAGTTAAGAAGATCTAGTTTACTTTTTTATTGTGTGCCAAAAGAAAATACAGTAGAACCTGTATTTAGCAGCCACACAAGGGGAAGAGTAAGTGACCCCTTAAGGCAGGTGTCATCTTAATACAGGTTGATTAAAAATTATGAAAATATTAAAAAGAAAATGTAGCTGTTTGAGACAAGTGATTGCTTAATAGAGGTGACCACTTACACAGGTTTTATTGTCGAAGATAAATCTCAGATCTACATGCAGTTAATATATATAAATATATATCAATCACCCAAAGGCTATAATTAATTAATTGTTAGATTACCATACACCCCCCTAATTTCCATGACATCTCGATCCATATTATTTTGATAAAAATTTTACTCCCCCCCCACCAACCTGCACCTCCCCTTTTTAAGAAAAATTAGCAATTAATTTATGAAGGCCTTATTGTGTTTTACAACAAGTTTGTAATTTGATATCTTGACAAACTGGTACATGGGGTTAGTAAATGAAAGATAACCTTGTAGGAAATCAAGTCAATAAATAGAATGTAGTAACCTTTGCACAGTTATCAACATTTAGCGCGTCAAAAACGAACGTGTTAACTATCTCTTACATGTTAACGGGACATACTGCATTTTTTATTAAATTTTCAATCAAATAATTTTTGTGGAAATCTCTTTCTATTCATTTATTATATAGTGTTGTGTGTGTGTCTGAGGCCAAAATTCATCCTCACAAAAACTTTTTCCCCCAATGTTATTAATCTGCTCCAACAGTGCAAAAGAAAATAACCCCATTGTGCAGTGTGTCTCTTTAATGATTTATAACTGTGTCCCATTTTTGGTTCCCAGATTTGGTTTCATTATCTGAAGATTAAGTTGTATAACTTGGGAAACAGGAACCAGTTAATTTGATTACAGGAAATGTAAGTTTTGATTCATGATTTCATGCTAAAGTATAAATCACAACGCCAAGGGTAGTCATACAGGACAATCAAACGTGGGCTACTACAGTAACAGGGTGGACACTGTGGACAGTCAATAGAACATATTTAGTTTTTCTTAAGCGTCAAACGTATAGTTACTAAGGACTGGATATTAAACTTTTTTCAGTGTTAAATTCATTATGTCAATGGATTTTTTCTGTGTTAAGTTCATTATAAGAATTGAATTTTTAAGACTTTTGTTAAAATTGATAATAAAAGAATGGATCTTTGAAGTGTAAATTAATTAAGAGAATGGATCTTTTAAGTGTAAATTCATTATGAAAATGGATCTTTAAAGTGTAAAATATTTAAGAGAATGGATCTTTAAAGTGTAAATTCATTATGAGGATGGATCTTTCAAGTGTAAATTCATTATGGGAATGGATCTTTCAAGTGTAAATTCATTATGAGAATAGATATTTTAAGAGTAAATTCATTATAAGAATGTATCTTTATGACATTGTGAAAATTCATTATAAGAATGGATCTTTCAAGTGTAAATTCAGTATGAGAATGGATCTTTATGTGTAAATTCAGTATGAGAATGGATCGTTATGTGTAAATTCAGTATGAGAATGGATCTTTATGTGTAAATTCAGAATGAGAATGGATCTTTATGTGTAAATTCAGTATGAGAATTGATCTTTATGTGTAAATTCAGTATGAGAATGGATCTTTATGTGTAAATTCAGTATGAGAATGGATCTTTATGTGTAAATTCAGTATGATAATTGATCTTTATGTGTAAATTCAGTATGAGAATGGATCTTTATGTGTAAATTCAGTATGAGAATGGATCTTTATGTGTAAATTCAGAATGAGAATGGATCTTTATGTGTAAATTCAGTATGAGAATGGATCTTTATGTGTAAATTCAGTATGAGAATGGATCTTTATGTGTAAATTCAGTATGAGAATGGATCTTTATGTGTAAATTCAGTATGAGAATGGATCTTTATGTGTAAATTCAGAATGAGAATGGACAGTAGAATGAACATCACTTGGCTTAAAAAATATGTAAGTATTAATTAATGTATTATGAAAAATGACAGCAGAACATTGGAATTTAAATAAAATATCAAAACTATGATTTACTAATCACTGACCTCTCATTGCTAAGGTTGTAGGTTAAATTTGTGTAGGTTAAAGTTTGCTCAAGTAGACACCATCGCCATATAACTGAACAATTATTGAAAGCAATGATAAACACCATACAACATACATCTGATAGTTTAAAATCAGAACTGTTCTTTTGTTATAAATTTTATGACAATATCAAAATATAGATAATTAGTTACTGACCCAAGCAGCAGACTATCAATGCTGTCATCACAGACTCGCCATGCAACACTAGTTACTGACCCGAGCAGCAGACTATCAATGCTGTCATCACAGACTCGCCATGCAACACTAGTTACTGACCCGAGCAGCAGACTATCAATGCTGTCATCACAGACTCGCCATGCAACACTAGTTACTGACCCGAGCAGCAGACTATCAATGCTGTCTTCACAGACTCGCCATGCAACACTAGTTACTGACCCGAGCAGCAGACTATCAATGCTGTCTTCACAGACTCGCCATGCAACACTAGTTACTGACCCGAGCAGCAGACTATCAATGCTGTCATCACAGGCTCGCCATGCAACACTAGTTACTGACCCGAGCAGCAGACTATCAATGCTGTCATCACAGACTCGCCATGCAACACTAGTTACTGACCCGAGCAGCAGACTATCAATGCTGTCATCACAGACTCGCCATGCAACACTAGTTACTGACCCGAGCAGCAGACTATCAATGCTGTCATCACAGGCTCGCCATGCAACACTAGTTACTGACCCGAGCAGCAGACTATCAACGCTGTCATCACAGACTCACCATGCAACACTAGTGCAATGCTTACGTGAATGTTGATTTATATTCTCCGGAAAAGAGGGGAAACAGGAACCATTAATAGTTTTGTTTCCTGTGACCAAACCAAGTCAATATTTCAATCCGTACCCACACCCCAAAGTCAAAATGTTTTTATCAATTATTTTTATTATTATTTTTATTGTCTTTCGCTCCATTTTGCTGCATGAACCATGGGAAAGACACTTTCCAACTTCCTACCTACCAACCTAGCATGTCACAGTAAACAAAAATAAGTTTTCATTTGACTTTTTCCGAATAAGTACTTGGTTGAGATGTAGCTGCATCGTTTGTAAAGGGATATGAGGTGTAAAGGGGAGACAATTCTGGGGATATAGATTTTTTCAATCTGTGCTTTCACACACTGTTCCTGGATTCCCTTCAATACTTCTGAAGATCAAAACAAGGATTTGGTGATGGACAAGCACGTTTCCTCTCGGTAGTAATGCATTGTGGCAACCTATATATAATTCACAGAAATAGCGTTGATATAGTTCCAACAACAGTGGGTATAGAGAAATAGCGTTGATATAGTTCCAACAACAGTGGGTAT
This sequence comes from Panopea generosa, assembly GCA_029582155.1. Taxonomy (NCBI): domain Eukaryota; kingdom Metazoa; phylum Mollusca; class Bivalvia; order Adapedonta; family Hiatellidae; genus Panopea; species Panopea generosa. The sequence continues at coordinate 41,229,021 of CM055912.1, forward strand.
GGAGAAATAGCGTGGATACAAATTTGGTTATTGATAGGATCAAAGGGCTGTAACTCTGTAAATAAATAATCAAACCTATACAAGAAGACAATACGCACATCTTCACATGGTAGGCATTCATCCCAACAAGTTGTATAAAATTCCAATCAAAGGTTGTATAAAAATAGCCTGGATAAGGATTTAGGGATGGACACACAGACAGACGCTCTAACAAATGGGTATTTAAGTGGCTTCTTTGCGCCCAGCTGATTTAAGTATATATAGAAATTACCACAAAACATATTTTCAAGTGCTTTTCAACAGTCTCAAATATGACTAACCCCTGACACTTAAATAGCTATTTGTGTGTGCGGACAGACGAATCGGTGACCATTCATGCTTCTCCATATATATATAGGGGAAGCATAACAAAAATGTGATAAAAAAATTATCGAATTAAAATGGGAATGTAGCAAATAAAATACAACAGTAAAAGAAATAACTGAACCAGTATAAAGTTATCTGCAATTGCTAAGGCCAGAAAAAAAAACCTGTTGTTAGGGTTACCTGACCAACCCTAAAATCGGGTTTCAACACTGACTGTTTTTTTTCCATCTTAAATTTTATTTTGTTTTAAAAATATAAAAAGTACCAAAAATTGCTTGAAATAACATTTTTCCAAGAAATAAAATTAGAATTTATTTAGAAAACGAAACATTGCCTACCGACCAAGGTTCCTATTTTTTTCTGGCCTTACTGGAACAAAACGAAGACTAAACTGAAAACAAGAGCACCGCTAGCCGGTTCCAATGCATCTGTTTTCCAAATCTATTAAGTAGGTCAGTTTTAGTTGATGGTAACCATGTTCATTAAGTTTTGAAGTCTAAGGAGGGTGAAAAGTAGAAGGGGGATCTGGAGGTCTTCCGTAAAAAATGGGAGAAACTCGGCTGAAAATAGCCGGGTGTTCAAGTAAGAACAGCCAGGGTGAAAACTCCGGCACCCGGCGTCTAGTGACAGCCCTGATGCTGATTAGTTTACGGAATCAATAGTATTACTGAAAAATAAAATAGATTTAAAAAAAATCAACCCCGAGCTAAATTTAAAACTTTATCTTTAACGGTTTTAGAGACCAGAGTATGGAAATTTAGGTATATAAGTTAGCTATATATGTTGTTTCTATAACATAATATGAATCTGCTTATAGAATGTAGTCGCTATAACATACGTAGCTTGTTCCGAAACAGAAAAATACTGAGCTAGATATAAAACTTTAACCAGCGAACGACAACGTTTTCAAAAAGACGAGCTAAAAATATCAACAGAAACTATGTTTTTTATTTTACTTAGAACTAAAATCATGTTACCAATGTCAGCCTGAGAAACGAAAAGTTTTGATAATTTGTATTTAAATTTAAAGTTTAACAAAATGCGAAAAGCAATTTTTCAACAATATAATTTACCTTATTTCCAGGTCTCTTTTGCTGAATTGTCAAAAAATCAACACAAACAATCACCAAATATACACTAGCTATAAGTACTATAATTTGTTAAACAAGGTCAAAACACAACTGTATTGTGTAACCTTATCTTACATCAGCAGGGACGAGTAAATATGTAGCTAGTCTGCTCTATAATCCTTGAAGGATCAGCCAACAAGGTACACCTAGAATGTGTCAATTAAGTATTACCCAAAATTAAAACTAAAGTTTAAAAACAGTCAGTTGGTGATCAATGTAGATAATCCATTATAATCAATAAGTGATCAAAACTACTGGCCCCCATTGACTTGTTTGGAGGTTGTTGAGTTAATAGGACAGATGAGTTATGGGGCTGATGGGCCATGGGACAGATGGGTCATGGGGCTGATGGGTCAGTACTGATGGGCCATGGGGGTAAACGAGTCATTGGGCCATGGGGCTGATGGATCATGAGGCTGATGGGCCATGGGGCTGATGAGCCATGACTGATGGGCCATGGGGCTGATGAGCCATGGCTAATGGGTCATGGGACTGATGGGCCATGGGGCTGATGAGCCATGGGACTGATGGGTCATGGGACTGATGGGCAATGGGGCTGATGAGTCATGGGGCTGATGGGCCATGGGACTGATGAGCCATGGGGCTGATGGGCCAAGGGGCTGATGGGCCATTGGGCTTTTGGGTCATGGGACTGATGGGCCATGAGGCTGATGGGCCATGGGGCTGATGGGCCATTGGGCTGATGGGCCATGGGCTGATGAGCCATGGGACTGATGGGCTATGGGGCTGATGGGCTATGGGGCTTATGGGCCATGGGACTGATGGGCCATGAGGCTGGTGGGCCATGGGCTGATGAGCCATGGGACTGATGGGCCATAGGGGCTTATGGGCCATGGGACTGATGGGTCATTAGGCTGATGGGCCATGGGGCTAATGGGTCATGGAGCTGATGGGCCATGGGGCTGATAGGTCATGGGCTGATGGGCCATGGGGCTGATGGGCCATGGGGCTGATGGGTCATGGGGCTGATGAGCCATGGGGCTGATAAGCCATGGTGCTGATGCATCATGGGGCTGATGGGTCATGGGGCTGATGGGCCATGGGGCTGATGAGCCATGGGCTGATAGGCATGGGGCTAATGAGCTATGGGATTGATGGGCCATGGGGCTGATGAGCCATGGTGCAGATGGGCCATGGAGTTGATGAACCATGGGACTGATGGGCCATGGGGCTGATGGGTCATTGGGCTAATGGGTCATGGGCCTGAGGAGTTATGGGTACTGAGGAGTTGTGCTGCTGATGGGGTTAATGAGTTAAGAGGGGGTTTGGTTAATGAGTAATGGGGGGATGGGTGTGTTTGTGAGTTATGTGGCTGACACAGAATTAGGATAGTGCCTTTACTATAGGGTTGCAGGTGATGAACATGGCTGTAACTTGTTTTCTACAACTGAAAAACACAGACTCTAAAAAAAGTATTGTCGAGAATAGGTAACATGCATGTATTTTGGGGGGGGGAGAGGAAATATGTTTCCATTTGACTGACATCCATCATTTTAACTGCTGATCTTAATATTTTTTCCAATTTCAAAAAATATACTAGCATATACAATGTATATATCATTTTTTTCTTTTTTCATCTGAATGATTTTCATTACATGGTCACTGCATATACCTCTAACGAAATCCTTATTTTGAACTAAATTTGTTTGCTGAGCAATATCCAACATGGCTGCCCAGAGTGACTGAGAATAATGCCCACATTGTCACCATCCTGATTATATGACTGAAAGATTGTAAGTTTTGTCATTCAGAACAATACAATAAATCTTTAAGGTATTTATCTCAATAACAGAAGTTTGTTAGCATTCACATCTTCAAACAATAATCTGCTTTGAACATTACTAGTACCTAGCGTGGGGCGGGTGGGGGAGAAATAAAATAAAATTTACTTACAACTGATGAGCCCTTGGAGACCATTGAACCTTTGGACGTCATTGAACCTTTGGAGGTCAGAGAGGTCCCAGAGCCCGCAGTGTTGGCCAACATCTGTGCCATCTGAAAATTATTTAAAAGAAAGACAATGAATGCTTGTTATAAGTTTGGCCTTTTACACAATGGGTTCCCTGTGACACAACACACCATACCATGATGACTGATATCTTAATGCTTAGGTCATTCATTTAAGCCCAACTTAGTCCAAAAACTGTATTTATGGCAGAAAGTGTTAGTTAACTGCAGGACAGTAAAAGTATTATTATAGGCGAAACCAGGCTGTTTTTGCCAAATTAGGAAATCTCTTTTCAATATATTATTTTGACCAAGTGTAATGTTCCCGTGAACAAGTGTTTTGTTCCCGTGACCAAGTGTTTTGTTCCTGTGACCAAGTGTAACGTTCATGTGAACCAAGTGTAATGTTTACATGACCCTAACCCTAACCCTAACCCAAGTATATCATTCCTGTGACCTAAGTGTAATGTTCTTGTGACCCAATTGTAAATTTCCTGTGACCCAAGTGTTAAGTTATTGTGACCCAAGTGTAAAGTTCCTGTGACCCAAGTGTAAACTTAATGTGACCAAGTGTTAAATTCATGTGTCCCAAGTGTAGTGTTCCTGTGACCCAAGTGTAAAGTTCTTGTGACCCAAGTGTAAAGCTAATGTGACCAAGTGTTAAGTTCCTGCTACCCAAGTGTAGTGTTCATGTGACCCAAGTGTAGTGTTCCTGTGACCCAAGTGTAATGTTCTTTGTGACTCAAGTGTAATGTTCCTGTGACTTGTGTAAAGTTAATTTGACCAAGTGTTAAGTTCCTGTGACCAAAATGTAAAGTTACTGTGACCCAAGTGTTATGTTCCTGTGACCCAAGTGTAAAGTTCCTGTAAACCAAATGTGATGTTCCTGTGATCAAGTGTAATGTCCATGTGACCCAAGTGTATCATTCCTGTGACCTTAAAGTAATGTTCATGTGACCCAAGTGTAATGTTCCTGTGACCCAAATGTAACGTTCATGTGAAACAAGTGTAAAGTTGGAGCAAGGAGCATAGCCAGTCTAACAGAGATAGACAAATGGAGGCAATTGTCTTAATTTGGCATTTTCTTAGTCTTGGAAACTTTCACAACTCCTCCTGATCCAAACAACATATTTTTGTGATTTTGGTATCAAAAGAAAGGGCTTGATTGTAAATTTGAGAAGTGAGCTTTTCTTTTTTGAATTTAAAGAAATGAAGAATTTTTACGCTTGAAATTATTTTTTAAGATCATTTTCTCATTTTTAGCCCATTTTTAAAGGGAATATATCGGGATTTTCAGACATCAGAAGTTTTAGAATTGACCAAAAACATTTTTTACCTATAAATCAGGACTATAATTATATACTCATTGACCCCATATTGTCAAAACGATATATTAGATAAAATGGATTTCCTGCTTAAAATGGCAGTATATTTTGTGATGTATTAAATGGGTCACAGGATTTCATTTTAATTTCAATTTGATCCATCATACAGGTATACACGTAAAATTTGTTTCATCTCAGAACGAGACTGAATGATAATATGAAAGTCGTAAAGCAGTATTTAATTCAGACAATGTTGTTGATGTATGGTGTTTAGCGTCGCTTTCAACAATTTTTCAGTCATATCGCGACGGTGTCTACTTGAGACAGTATTCTGAGCGCTGTCACACTGGAGTATCATGCCGCAGACACATGGTGTGATACCCCACCAAGTCACATTATACTGACTTCGGGCCGACCAGACCTAGAACTCTCCTCTAAATGCTGAGCGTCAAGCGAGGAAGCTTCTAGTACCCTTTTTAAAGTCTTTGGTATGACCCGGCCGAGGATCGAACCCACGACCTTCCGCATGGGAGGTGGACGCTCTACCACTAGACCACGCCGCGGTCTTTAATTCAGACAAAGATTTAAAGAGTTATAAAAGAAATACTAAAGGGGCCACCCGAAAATTTCAGCCATGTACATTTAATATATTGTTATTAGCCTGCCCGTCTCTGTAATTAAGTCACACTGAGTAAGACACGTAAAACAAAATGTGTGTCCGGAGTGTAATAAGAAGTGTTACCTGGTTCCTGTTTCACCAATATATACTTAAATACTTAAAAACTTAAATCCAAGAAAAGCAGCCAGGTGATCATGATTTTGGACTGGTTCCATGAAAACTGCATACTGCTTCATTGATATTGATTATATAATAGATATATAACCAGTCAAAACTTAGTTAAATTTTTTAGTTTTTTTAGGTAAAATATTGGTGAAACATAAACCTGGACTTTCTTTTGGCCACATTGGGTATTTTAATTTATAGTTACGAGCCTCCTGGTCAGATCTATAGTCTGTTTCAATTGCCCAATATTTTAACCTAAAATTTTCACTGAATAGGTCAATAAACAGCATTTACTAGGTTTTCCTTCACACTTTGAAATGTGTTGTTTGTCCACAATATAATGAGGCTATAATTATGCAGATTGGAGAATTTGAAGAGTCTTTAATTAAAAAGTGTGGCTTAAATGCACAATTTAAGGGACACGGAAAACCCTGCTTTAAGTGTCATCATTAAAACAGGGGAAGTGCACGGTCCAATGTGTTGCTCAAGGGCACCATAGCAACACAGTCGTGGCGCGAAATGAAACTCATTTTGCTGAAAATCTGTTACAATATATCCTGGCTTTTCAATTTCGGAAGAACATTACCCTCTTAACCAAATTTTATACTTTTGCTGAGCCCCAACAGCTCAGTCAGTAGAGTATATGACTGCAGGGTTCAACATTAAACCATGTCCGACCGACAAAGTCTAGTAAATACTTGGTCTAGTCGTGTTCTACTGGAGCGTAGGTAGCCCGACTGGTCGTGTTAAATTAAAATTAAGAAATCAGTTAAAAAGCACCAAAACCTGAGCTGATAATGTTTATCATTGAACCAATTAAAATGCACCTGCCGACAAGCATGTAATGAATGAATGAATGGTGTTTCACGGCACGTCGACACACAAGCATGTAATATCATTGAATATCGATAATTTGTAGCATTACAGCGAACGCGAAAACACATAACATAGAATAACTAAGTGGCCCAAACTAAGCGGCATAACTCTAACCTGGGCTGCGTTCAGTTCGGTCAAACATTTGATAACGTTAGCTAACATATTTTCCTGGACACTGGCATAACTTCACATTAGCATGCAGTACACGTTAATTTTAGGGAACTAGGCATTAAACATGTTTGCTGTTTAACGGTGCTGAACGCAGCCCAGTTCTAATGACGCAACATATTAAGCGGCTTCAGTTATTTCCTTTCTATATTTTACGACATTAGAAGACCAATTGATGATTTATTGATATTAATGACGAACAACACCTTTTGACATGTCTCTATTCAATTTTGGTTTCACCGGTGGAAAAGATCGGAATGACAAGAATGACAACAAGAGGGCCAAGATGGCCCTATATCGCTCACCTGACTGACCCTGAGTCACCCAACTTAGGTAGATTATATAATACATGTACACTCAAAATTCCAGAAAAATGAGATGGGCAAGAATTTTTATTTGTTTTGAAAATGTTACAGATGCGTAGAAGAGTTCAAACTTGGTAGAGGTTCACCCATGGTAAATGTCAGTGAAATTACATTGAAATCAGGTCAGTAGATTCTGACAAGAAAGCTTTTGAAGTTTTTACTATAGCTGCCTATATAGTAAACTAGCACCTCACTGTGGCGGTCATATTATTTAACAAATCACAACGGCTTGAACAAACTTGATAAAGGGTCACCCAAGGAACATTTCTGCGAAATTGTTTTAAAATTGATCTGGTGGTTTCTGACAAGAAGATTTTTTAAGTTTTTACTAAAGTTTATATAGTAAACTAACCCCACCCCCTGGCCACCATGTTTTTTGACGAATCACTACGGTTTGAACAAACTTGGAGGGGGTTCCTCCAAGGAACATTTCTGTGAAATTATTTTAAAATTGAGTGAGTAATTTCTGACAAGACGATTTTTTAAGTTTTTACTAATTTAACTTGCCCCGACCCCTGGCGGCCATGTTTTTTTTGACGAATCAAGATGGCTTAAATAAACTTGGTAGAGGGTCACCCAAGGACCAATTCTGTGAAATTATTTTAAAATCAAGCCAGTAGTTTCTGACAAGAAGAATTTTTAAGGTTTTTACTATAGCTTATATAGTAAACTAACCCGAGCCAGTAGTTTCTGACGAAGATTTTTTAAGATTTTACTAATTAAACTTGCCCCGCCCCCTGGCAGCCATGTTTTTTTAACAAATCAAGATGGCTTGAACATTGGTAGAGGGTCACCCAAGGAACATTTCTGTAAAGTTATATCAAAATTGGCCCAGTGGTTTCAGAGGAGAAGTTGTTAGAAGCTAAAAGTTAACGACGGACGACAGACAACGGAAACCAGGCGATCACAAAAGCTTACCTGTGAGCCTTCGGTGAGCTAAAAATACAAGAGGCAGAATTGAAAGAAAACTTGTGACCAACTTTCAGTACTATGTCCACAGTCATAGTTACAATATTGGTCTGGGCTAGTGGAATTTTGGTTAGGTCTAGTAGTTACTGAGTTACTAGCCCGGTGGTCTAGTGGACAAAAAAGTTAATGTCGAACCCTGGACTGTCAATCCAGAAGTTGTGATTTCAAATACCGCCCAGTCTCAGCATCTGTGATGATTGCTATACCCTGATACTGTGAAAGCATGCAATCCTTCAGATGGGGATTAAAAGCAGCTGACAACCCATGTACAGGGAGATTCATACCCAGTGCACATTGTAGACCTCACTGAACTCAAGTTAATCAGTGATGCAAATGCCCATAAACCTCCCTTAGAAATGAGGCATCCTATAATAACATATAATAAAACTGATTTCTAGAAGTAAAGGAAGAAAAAAGAAAATTTTCACCAATCTGGCAGGACTAGAAGATTCTAACATTAATGGTTTTAACAAGGAGGAAAAATCACTTTATTCGTTTTAAAAATTCATTCAAAAACCGCAATACCGCATTTAATGTTACGTATTCACGGCTATATACAGCTAATAATAAATTGTGATGACAGATAAGGTCACGTTTGAAAGAACTAATTTAGTTCTATAAATATCTATAAAAAAAATGTGTGTGGGTGGGGTAACACACTGTCGGAGCCGACATGAAAACACAAACACACAAACGAATGTGGCGTTACATGGACGTGCAATTGACGTTCTCATTTCACTGACAACCCGTACCTTGTAATGATGGTATCAGTTGTAATATGTGTTATCTGACAGAAAACACTCGACTTGCTTCTGATATTACAGTCTCGAGATGAAGTCGACCTCCAACAAAACTGCTGTTAAAGGACAAACATTAATTATGCGCCGGTTTTTCGGGGAGAGTATTCTTATCGGTTATTACCGACTTCTCCTTTGGCCCTAATCAAGCATAACGAAAAGTAAACAAAATATCAGGCTTCCAACACGCGTTTCTAAAATTAGAATTAGTTCCGGTGGACTAAGAGCAATAACTCTTTTAAGCGCAGAATATTCAATGTTTTTTTTATCTCCCTTTAAAAAAATGAGGCCCGTCCCGTGAAATTAACATTTTACAAATTTCTTAAATTTAAGGCTAATTTGGGTATTCAACTTACATTTCTGTTGCTACAACATGGCCACATTTTTCTATAAGAATTCCAATATTCTTGTAGGCCTGTGCACTTATTTTTGAAAGCTATGTTTATTCGATTTGCATTGTTTTTCCTAATAATTCTTAATATAAATTTTGTTTGACGTAACAACATTTTACGAGAACATGGCGTACATTTTGGCGCAGAATTGATGACGTCATTTGCAGCATTTTACACGTACGGCAGTTTACGTAGATGACGTCATCGTTGAGTTAGCTCTACTCAAAATAGCGTGATTTTTTTCTTATTTATAAAATCATATCCAGAGACATGTAAAATGTTATTAATTCACTGCCAGCAAAAGGTCAGAATAACAAAAGTGTACCCAGACTGGGCCAACAATAAAATTCTACCAAGAAACTAAAATCAACATGACAAAAAATCATAGAGGGTGTGTGGAGGTGTGGGGGGAGGGGGGTTGGACCTTTATTTACTTTGAATTCCCGCCCGTCCACAGTCACCATGATGATTGATATACGATATTGCGTCTCATTGTCATTCGTCTGTCAATGCTGATTCAGGAGGTAAAGTCGTCAGTTACTTACGGAGATGGGTGTGCTCGTGCACTGGACAACCGTGAAGGATCCAATGAAGCATCGTTACTACCCGGTGGCGCTTACGCACTGATTTGTGTCCCAACGCATGAACCCTGGGATTTTATTTCGAAGTTTTCCCGTAACAAGTCAGGAGTATCGCAATTTAATACAGTATCCAAACAATCAATTTGTTCTAATTTAATTGGTTTGGTGAATCCAAGAGACAGTGCCGTCTCTTGTAAAAATCGCTTCATGGTCAGCAATATTTCGGGTATGAAAATGGCTGAGGGCGAAGTTTATTATGTTTGTTAAAATCCATGAACTATACCTATTAGATCTATTTAGAAATATATATATTTTGTCAAAATATTTACGTAAAGGCCATTAACATTTATTTCAATGAAATGTGAAATAAGAGACCATTAAAAAACTCCATAGCTTCTATTAAACCACGCCGTGCTGTAATAAGCATCCAAACTCGGTAAGTGGTGAACAAGTTTTGAACAAGTTTTATTTTCATATTCCAGAAGGTTTTAGACTTTTTCAATTATCTTTCATTTGTCTCAGGAACGCAAATTAAAATTCGTACATTGCAGAGTGAATTCTCATTCTCATACCAGAATTATCTCAGAACGAATCTAAGTAGAACCACCCAAAATAACGACACATTTCGAGAACATTTCCTTCAAACCTCAATATCTTTAATTCAAGATCATTTTGCGTGATTGAAGCATGTTTAAACATCTAAGATTACATACAACTTACAGTTTAAGAACAAGAAACCAATTGCCTGTGGATAATGAATAATTAATTAGCCAAGTAATTAATCCTTCGTGTTCTATTTTATCAACATTTAGCCAGGAGATGCAAGTTTCATATTCTTCTATACAAATCCTTGTTACCAACATTTAGCCAGGAGATCCAAGTTTCCTATCCTTCTATACAAATCCTTGTTACCAACATTTAGCCAGGAGATGCAAGTTTCCTATCCTTCTATACAAATCCTTGTTACCAACATTTAGCCAGGAGATGCAAGTTTCATATCCCTCTATACAAGTCCTTGTCATCATCAACATTTAGCCAGGAGATGCAAGTTTCCTATCCTTCTATACAAATCCTTGTTACCAACATTTAGCCAGGAGATGCAAGTTTCCTATCCTTCTATACAAGTCCTTGTTACCAACATTTAGCCAGGAGATGCAAGTTTCCTATCCTTCTATACAAGTCCTTGTTACCAACATTTAGCCAGGAGATGCAGTTTCCTATCCTTCTATACAAGGCCTTGTCATCAACTGTGATTTAGCCAGGAAATGCACGTGTCCTATCCTTCTATACAAATCCTTGTTATCAACATTTAGCCAGAAGATGCAGGTTTTCTATCCTTCTATACAAGTCCTTGTTACCAACATTTAGCCAGGAGATGCAAGTTTCATATCCTTCTATACAAGTCCTTGTCATCAACATTAAGACAGGAGATGCAAGTTTCCTATCCTTCTATACAAGTGCTTGTCATCAACATTCGGCCAGGAGATGCAAGTTTCCTATCCTTCTATACAAGTCCTTGTTACCAACATTTAGCCAGGAGGTGCAAGTTTCCTATCCCTCTATACAAGTCCTTGTCATCATCAACATTTAGCCAGGAGATGCAGGTTTCCTATCCTTCTATACAAACCTTGTTGCCAACATTTAGCCAGGAGATGCAAGTTTCCTATCCTTCTATACAAGTCCTTGTTACCAACATTTAGCCAGGAGATGCAAGTTTCCTATCCTTCTATACAAGTCCTTGTTACCAACATTTTGGCCAGGAGATGCAAGTTTCCTATTCTTCTATACAAGTCCTTGTTACCAACATTTAGCCAGGAGATGCAAGTTTCCTATCCTTCTATACAAGGCATTGTCATTGACTGTGATTTAGCCAGGAAATGCACGTGTCCTATCCTTCTATACAAATCCTTGTTATCAACATTTAACCAGAAGATGCAAGTTTTCTATCCTTCTATACAAGTCCTTGTTACCAACATTTAGCCAGGAGATGCAAGTTTCATATCCTTCTATACAAGTTCTTGTCATCAACATTAAGCCAGGAGATGCAAGTTTCCTATCCTTCTATACAAGTGCTTGTCATCAACATTTAGCCAGGAGATGCAAGTTTCCTATCCTTCTATACAAGTCCTTATTACCAACATTTAGCCAGGAGTTGCACGTTTCATATCCTTCTATACAAGTCCTTGTTACCAACATTTAGCCAGGAGATGCAGGTTTCCTATCCTTCTATACATGTCCATGTTACCAACATTTAGCCAGGAGATGCAGGTTTCCTATCCTTCAATACAAATGCTTGTCATCAACATTTAGCCAGAAGATGCAAGTTTCCTATCCTTCTATACAAGTCCTTATCATCAACATTTAGCCAGAAGATGCAAGTTTCCTATCCTTCTATACAAGTCCTTGATACAATCACACATACCAATAAAGGCTTGAAACGTAAGCTAAATGCTCCGTTTTTTAATTGACAAAGGATGCGGATTGATACCTATACTGCATTTCAGCACATATCAACTAAACACTATGCAATACAAGTAAGTGCATGGGTGGGGGGTGGGGGTGCCATTTTACTATTTAACCATACGTGATATCGACTATTCAATTAGGTGATATCACTTAGTCGAACAAGTGATATAACTTGTTATGGTTAAAAAGTCAAATGACACCCCGTATAAGAACTATATAGAAGAAGTATCTTAGAATTCCCCGCTAGTGACTGTGACATAGCAATACCAAAGGAGCATGTGGATTGGCCAGTTTCTTCAGCGGAAGTTTATAAACGTCACAGTTTTAGACGATAGTTTGGAAAAGGCATTATCAGTGGTATTATTGAGTGCTATAAATTGTGCGAAAGACGGGACTTTCGGGTATACCAGACCTGAATAAGGACTCAGCTGGTACTTGAGTATACTAGAAAATTACCCTAATACTGTATATCTGGAAGCCTGCCAAACATAAGACATGCACAGGTATGCATGAGTGTGTTGTGGGGGGATGCTTCACCATCCTGTATTATTTAATTCGCTGATATTACCGCAGTACACTGCTTAATCAACGCATGACTGGTGTTTATTAGCGACACTCTCTTGTTTTTACGTGATAGAATCTCCCAACCGTCCCCAGCGGTCATCTTTGTCAGGTCTGTTCTCATACATGGCTTTTGGCGAATTTGGCTTTTAAGTGTTATAACAAGGCCAAGAAAATAATTGTGTTTGTGTCAATCTACCATGATTTTCCTTCTTATTTCTGTCAAGGACTAATATAAGTCCTTCTTTCTATAATTTATAAATGAGTTTATAAACAGAACTGCTCAGTGTGTACACTGTTGTCAAAGTAAAAGTAGACTTTCAAAATAAAATGTAGTCATAACCCCATTTTCAGGTCTCATTTTTTTCTAAGTTCACGATTCAAACATGACAATGCTTTCAAAATGTTCGAATACATCTATATAATATCACAAAATGATGGTAAGTTTAATTCGATAGATATATATATTTATGAATTATAGATATTTCTTAATCAATTATTTTTGGTAATTTCACGGTTTTCAGATATAAATAAAAGATAAATAAATATCAATTTAATTTTACCTGTAAATACTGAACTTGGTCTGCTCATTCGTGACGAGGTTATCTTATCCGAACCGTTCTGCTCTGCTCAGCTCAGCTCAGCTCAGCTCAGCTCAGCTCAGCTCAGCTCAGCTCAGCTCTTCTCTTCTCTGCTCTTCTCTTCTCTTCTCTTCTCTTCTCCTCTCTCCTCTCCTCTCCTCTCCTCTCCTCTCCTCTCCTCTCCTCTCCTCTCCTCTCCTCTCCTCTCCTCTCCTCTCCTCTCCTCTCCGCTCCGCTCCGCTCAGCTCAGCTCAGCTCAGCTCTTATCTGATCTGATCTGATCTGATCTGATCTGATCTGATCTGCTTTTCTCTTCTGTGCTGTACTCTTCTCTGCTCTTCTCTGCTCTTCTCTGTTCAGCTCTGCTCTGCTCTGCTCTGATCTGATCTGATCTGATCTGATCTGATCTGATCTGATCTGATCTGCTCTGCTCTGCTCTGCTCTGCTCTGCTCTGCTCTGCTCTGCTCTGCTCTGCTCTGCTCTGCTCTGCTGTGCTGTGCTGTACTGTACTATTCTCTGCTCTTCTCTGCTCTGCTCTGTTTAGGTCTGCTCAGCTCAGCTCAGCTCTGCTCTGCTCTGTTCCTCTTCTCTTCTCTTCTCTTCTCTGCTCTGCTCTTCTCTGCTCTGCTCTGCTCTGCTCCTCTTCTCTTCTCTTCTCTTCTCTTCTCTTCTCCTCTTCTCGTCTCTTCTCTTCTCTTCTCTGCTCTTCTCTTCTCTTCTCTTCTCTTCTCTTCTCTTCTCTTCTCTGTTCTGCTCTTCTCTTCTTTGCTCTGCTCCTCCTCTCTTCTCTTCACTTATCTTCTTCTCTTCTCTTCTCTTCTCTTCTCTTCTCTTCTCTTCTCTTCTCTTCTCTTCTCTGCTCTGCTCTGCTCTGCTCCGCTCTGCTCATTGTGTATTACTATAAAACCATCATAAAATTCCTCTCTTAAGAAAATCCCTTCATGAGATCTGGCGATAGCGAGGTCAAACACGTACAATACGGATACACTCCGCCCAAGAACCGAACATATATATTGGCCTGGTCTCGGGATTGTCAACATTGTTTATGACTACATCAATGTAATTAAGGAGGAGAGTCTCGCCCAAGACAAAAAAAAAACATTTGGCGGGCGGACAATAAACCTTCCGATTACACATTAAACATGAAAAACATTACGTCGACAAGTTACATCGTGTAAAAACTGTCGGCAGGTGTTTGGCGGAGAACGTCTACGTGAAGTGATACAGGAAGGACGTTTCGGAAAATTACAATTTTAATTTTAAGAGTTTATTTGTTTTATTATTTGATTTCGGTTCTGCTGGATTTTATAGTTTGTAATAATTGAATCGAAGTCAAGATTTAGTTATATGAATTAAGAAATAATATTAACCGTGTATAGCATATACAGACGTAGATTTGGAATTATTTTGTGAATTAAAATAAAGGAAATACAATGGGTGAGTGTGTTTTTTAGATTTAAAATTAGTTTTAAAACAAATGAGACAAGGTGTCAAAGTAAATTGAATGTTATACAATGTAGTATTTTCCGAATGACCGTTCACTTGTGTAAGGAAAATGGCGGCCCAGAAACAATATCGATAGTAAAGTATACATCAGCACTCTTATAAATAATTTTTGGAGCGCATGGCCCGTTGGTAGAGCATTCGGGTCCCATGCTCGAGGGATAGGCGGGTTCGATCCTCCGCCACGACTGTGTGAAGTGTTCTTGAGCAATACCCTTTATACATCAGTAATGGTTTGACCTGGAATACTTCGAGCGTGATTTGTCTTTGTTGTAAAACCTTGTTTTTACAATCGATGTAAAATGAAAATGTTTAAATCAAATAATGTTTGACCTTTGTCCTCATGCGGCTATCCCGACTACCTCGCTTTTATGTTGAACGATTTTGTAATAAGACAGGGCAAACATTACAAAAAAAGTTTATTCATATTTTAAAGAAAAGTCTCAGTTCGGTAGTTTAAGTTAAACCGTTCCCAGTTAAATCAGAATTCGACATAGGCACATCCAGGATATACATTATCATAAACAAATGCAATAAATTATTTTTAAAATGGGTAAAACAAACTTTATTTATCATTAAAAAATAAAATCCGAATGGTTTGGTATGTCAAATTCACCAAAATGCGACGAAATCGATGTTTAAATTAAAGTGATAAACGTGGAACGAAATCCCTATTCTAAAAATAGACGGCACTTAAAAACTGCCTTTTCTAAGATGAAACAATTGTATTGAGTATAATGCTGTAAAACGGATCAAATTGAAATTGGCCCAAAACATGTTGCAATTTTAAGCAGGAAATCTATTTTAGTCTAACCTAGGTGCGTTGCCCAAGTTAGACAACCCCTTTCAAAAGCATGTTAAATAGATATCCTTTTGGCAATACGGGGTCAGTGAGTATAAATAGATTTGGTCTATTGTGAAAAATTTGTATAGCCAATTTGAAAATTTTGATATATCCTGATAATTTACTTTTGAATAAGTATATAATGTAAATCAACATTTATTTTCACCCTGGTCCGGTGAAGGCTGTCAGTATGGGGGTCGTAGGTTCGCCACCCAGCCACATTCTCTGTCATAACTGGGTATGGACTTTGTTTCACGGTCATAAATGTCCCACAACGTGATATGTGGGGAAGTAGCTAATGATATGGTATGTGTAGTACTGGTAAGTACATGTGGAGCGCGTGGTCCAGTGGAAGAGTACCGAACCCATGATCGGAGGATCGGACCCACGACCCTCCGATCATGGGTTATGTGCTCTACCACTCGATATATCACAATTTTGATCAACTTCCCCCACCCCTCCCCTCCTCCCAAAATACAACAACAACAACAACAACAACAACAACAACAACAACAACAACAACAACAACAACAACAACAACAACAACAACAACAACAACAACAACAACAACAACAAACAAAGAAAAGAAAAACAAACAAAACCGTACATTACTACTTTTTGAAATATATATTTGGAATCTTGATGTTGGTCGTATTAAGTATTTCTATAAGACATATTGCCCTTTGTGTATGTATTTTTCATTTTATTTTATATTCCCAGCAACAGCCACATCAACAGCGTTTCTCAGAGATCCGGAGGCATGGATAGCAACCCCGGGGTGCGTGTGCCGGTCTGCCGGCGTCGGTTAGTATGTTATGTTATCAGTTTCATGAAATGTTTTAGAAAAGTCTCAAATAGATCTATATCTATATCAAGTATATTGAAATATATGTTTTACCTGTCACATGTGTTTGGGACAGTGACCTTTATCATACGCTATTGAACGTTCTGTTGAACCTTACAGAATTATACAGGTGTTATTTATTTTGTAATTCAGGAATAGTTCACGATGTCGGTAAAGAGCCGATGTTGTACGCGGCCGGGGCAGGCGGTGCACTTCCCGGTCTCACACCAGACGAGACTGCAATTTTGGCGGGAGTTTTGACTGGTCTCGCTACCTTCCTGTTTCTGTTACTGCCCATACTCTGCTGTCTGTGCCCCCTTCCGTGCGCTTGCTGTGGAGGTGGAAAGAAAAAGGCCGCAGCCGCCAGCGGACACAGACATGCCAATATCGCAAGGTATGTTATATCTAAGGCGGATTCAGTATGTAGGTCCGGATACTCAAAATACTGCAGTACTCCATTGGCTCGAACACGTATAACTCGAACACCACTTTTTTCAAAATTGGCGAAAACTTTTTTTTCTAATATATTATGCCTATATATACTCATTGACCGTGTCTTTTGTATTGCCATTAGGATATCTCTCTAAAGATGCCAAAACAAAAATTTGAAAAGGGTTTTCCTTACTTAGGCTACGCGCATAGATTTGACTAAAATAAAGTTCCCGCTTAAAATTACTACATATTCTGTGACGTATTAAATGAGTCGTGAGTTTTTATTTCAATTCGATCCGTCGTAGACAAACGTTGTAAAAAATCATTTTAAAAATACTTTGATATTCGTTTTTAGTCTTTTAGTATTCGAGTACGGTCAAACCTGTGCAAAAGGTCACCTCTATTAAGCAGCTACCTGTCTGAAGCAGCCGCATTTGCTCTTTCCCTTGACTGACTGCTTAAGACAGGTTTGACTGTACATAGCTGTTCAATAATGGAGGCTGAGAAGTTAGGGAAAGTTAATAACTTCCGTCTGCCTGTTATATCAGAGCATAAACAATGTCATTTTTAGTGATCCATTATTCAAATATCTAATGGTAGAATCAATATATTCTGAGTTCTTTCTTTAATCAAGGTCTTCATTATTATTATTGTTATTATTATTGTCATTATTTTTATTAAATTTTAATTTTTGTTATTTATATCATTATCTTTTTAAATATTGAAATATTTTTATATTTTAATTATTATTCAAAATTGTGTTATTGATATTATTATTATTAGATATTTTATTATTTTTATTAGATTTATTATCATTATTTTTAATTATTATTATCATTAAATATATTATTATTATCATTATCGTTATCGTTATCATTATCATCCTCATTATTATTATTGTTGTTGTTGTTATGACTGACACTTGAAGCTAACCATTGTGTTTATTTTACATCTACAGAGGATCGGACAATGAATCCTTCTGGAGTACCGGAGGGTCCTGGAAAGGGGCCGGAGGGGACAAGATGGATTATGAGAATCTATATGGCGTGTAAGTACCTGTTCAAACATAAACTTACATACTTAAAAACTTAAATCTAAGAAAGCAGCCAGGTGATCGTGACTTTAGACTGGTTCCTGTCAAATTGCATATGATTTCATTGATATTGATTACAGATAAGATAAATAACCATTCAAATATTAATTGAGTTTTTAAGTAATTAGGCACAATGTTGGTGAAACAGAAGCCTGGGACGTATCACGACGGTTATTTATCACGTGACATAACATGAATATTTCCATTCAAGGTAAACGTTATATGTTCGGGTAAATTAAAAGTATTAACATACACATGAATGAATGCATAGGGTGTTGACCTTAACGACAGAAGTAACAAGTTAGAACCCTAACTAGGTCCGATAGCTTCTTAGAACAACACTCACTGCTGGCTCAGCCCGGAAAACTGAATGCAGAGCTATACAAACCTCTGAGGTTACTTTCTTACCCAGCTAAACTAAATTTAAGAATAAACCAAGTACTGGTGAGTGATTCTCAACAGAGAATATGTTCTCTCTCTCGATAATAAATCAATAACCGAGTCAATTTTTATTTTTTTATTTTTATGTTTTCTTTTCCAGAGATATGAAGTTACCGAGACCCTGGGTGGATAACTCAATAGGAGGGTGAGTCAAAACACGTTTTATAAATCCATAGGGTCTCGCGTGTTTATCAATAGGCACTCTCGTATGTTTATCAATAGGGAGTCATGCGTCTATCAATAGGGACTCTCGCTTGTTTATCAATAGCAGCTCGTGTGTTTATCAATAGAGATACGCGTGTTTATCAATAGGGACTCTCGTATGTTTATCAATAGGGAGTCATGCGTCTATCAATAGGGACTCTCGCTTGTTTATCAATAGCAGCTCGTGTGTTTATCAATAGGGATACACGTGTTTATCAATAGGGACTCTCGTGTGTTTATCAATAGGGACTCGTGTGTTTATCAATAGGGACTCGTGTGTTTATAAATAGGGACTCGTGTGTTTATCAATTCACGATACATGTCTTTGGCTGAGTAGAAGCTATACATATTGTGACTGATGTCTTTGAAACCTGTTTAATCAGGTGGTAATATAATGGATTGAATGTTGGCCGCTCACGTTAGAATAGCGGGTTCGATTCCCACTGGCTCGACCCGTTGACCAACAATAAGTACTGGTTGTGACGTGTACCAACAATTACTACTGGTTGTAACGGCTGTACCAACCTGACCCGGCTGATGGATACAAGTCTCATTAAAGCCATACTGGTCCAAACACGCCACACAGTGCCCCATACATTAATGCAGTATCTGACTCCCTTCTTTAAATTATCTTAAAAACTTTTCATCATTTAAACAAATAAGTTTAAATAGCATATCAGCTGGCACATAGTTCTTCATTCATATAGTAAACGTCACTACACACTTTGGTGAGTTTTTATACTGTTTTCATGATAGCAGCAATTGTTTCGGACAAGTTTTGTTTTTGTAACACGTTAAATAGCAAAATGTTAATTACAACACGTTAAATAACAACTTGAACAAATACCGCAGCAGTGGTCTAGTGGTAGGGCGTCCACCTCGCATGCGGAAGGTCATGGGCTCGATATCTGGTCGGGTCATACCAAAGACTTAAAATGGTACTAGAAGTTACCTCGCTTGGCGCTCAGTATTTAGAGGATAGTTCTAGGCCTGGTTGGCCTGGTGTCAGTATACTGTGACTGGGTGAGATATCATACCATGTGTCTGCAGCATGATACTCCAGTTTGGCAGCGCTCAGAATACTGTTTCAAGTAGACACCGTCGTGATATGACTGAAAAATTGGTGAATGCGACGCTAAACACCATACAACAACAATACTCTATAAATATAACTAAGAAACGTATACATTTGAGTTACACCCAGAATTTCAGTGAACTTATCGTTAAATGATTCACGTTTTGCGCCCAGGGATACTATATCACAGTTGTTTGCACTTAATTCTCGGCCGATACAGATCGCATAAATTATCCTTCCTTACACCTCATTTGGCACGCGCACCTTCTGGCTATTGTTTTAAATCACGGCGACGCATTTTGAAATATTTATTTATATATAACCGAAATATTGCAGCCAGTTTACTGACTTGCGTTTAGATAAAGTGTTTTGATAATATTGTACCTGGCTGTTTATGTTCCTTACCGTTTTTATTGGTATTTAAATGAAACAGTGGGATTTAAGATAAACTGACTGGTGTGGCGAGCCATTATGCATAAAAGTAACAAATATGCAATTAGTGCTTTAAATTAACTCCATTTCCATCGATACACTGCTTTTTATTAATTAATTGATTTAATTATTTTATTTATTTATAATCATGAATATATTTCAATGTTATGTTGCCATATATGGATGTGTATATTGTATAGTGTGCGCGTATATTGTATAGTGTACGCGTATAATGTATATTGTATATTATACGTGTATATTGTATAGTGTACGCGTATAATGTATATTGTACGTGTATATTGTAATTGTACGTGTATATTGTAAAGTGTACGCGTATAATGTATATTGTACGTGTATATTGTATATTGAACGCGTATATTTTATAGTGTACGCGTATAATGAATGCTGTACGCATATATCATACAATATACAAGTAATTTATATTATAAATGTATATTGTATATTGAACATGTATATTGTATATTGCACGTGTATATTTTATATTGTAAATGTAAATTGTATATTGTTCTTGTATATTGTATATTGAACATGTATATTATATATTGTACGTGTTTATTTTACATTGTAAATGTATATTGTACGTTTATATTGTATATTGAACATGTATATTGTATATTGTACGTGTATATTTTATATTGTAAAAGTATATTGTATATTGCACGTGTATATTTTATATTGTAAATTTAAATCGTATATTGTACGTGTATATTGTATATTATACGTGTAAATTGTACGTGTATATTGTATATTGTACGTGTAAATTGTATATCGTACGTGTAAATTGTATATTGTATGTGTATATTGTATATTGTATGTGTAAATTGTACGTGTATATTTTATAGTGTACGTGTTTATTGTATATTGTATGTGTAAATTGTACGTGTATAGTGTATATTGTACGTGTTTATTGTAAATGTATATTGTATATTGTACGTGTATATTGTACATGTATATTGTATATAATACGTGTATGTTGTAAATGTATATTGTATATTGTACGTGTAGATTGTACGTGTATATTGTATATTGTACGTGTATGTTGTAAATGTATATTGTATATTGTACGTGTATATTGTACGTGTATATTGTATATTTGTTTAGCCACATTTAAAAATCAATCAAGGACCCCCGTGGCCGAATGGTCGATGGTGCTGTCGTATAGTGACCACTTACATTTCAGCACTTGAATCATGGGTTCGAGCCCAGTACGGTCCAAAACCTTTATGTGAGAAATTTGCCATTGACGGTGATTCTTAACTAATTCATCTGAGGTCGTCTTTCACCAACAAAACTGGATATGCCATATAAAACATGACATGTGTTGAAAAAGATGTGAAACTCCATCCTTCACCCCCCCCCCCCCCCCTCTCTCTCTCTCTCTCTCCCCCCTCCCACCCCCCCCCCCCCCAAAAAAAAAAAAACACACAACAAAAAACAACAACAAAACAAAAACAACAACAACAAAACAACAACAAACATATGTGATGTTTCTAAGTCAAAAGGTGAAGAAACAGTATTAGGATACATGTTTGTTGTCTTATTCCTTTCACATCAGTAGCATGTTCCGCTTCTACTGTCTATCTGTCTATTACGACATATTTCAACCCGGTTTTGATACTTACGACTGTCAAGACAAACATCTGTGACAACTTTGATGACCGCCCGCGAGACAGGGGTGTGAATGTGTACATGTATGTGCGGCCAGACCCTCCAGTTTTGACAACTGGACAACGTCCACTCTCTAATAGAGAAAGGGACGTCTAGCTAAAGGGGTAAACAAAACAATTGATGAAATCTTTCAATTTAGTAATGCTGTTTCTGAACAGTTGCCTTATGGTAGAGTATCGTAATGTAAGTGGACTCCCTTTCCCGATTTCATAATTCTTGATCCGCACGTGGCCAGATCCGCACATGGGCAGTTGTTAAAGGTGTAGTATTCTTTATATGTGATACTGGTACATATCTATGAGTTACTGGTATATATCTATGTGATACTGGTTACATGTCTATGTGATACTGGTACATATCTATGTGATACTGGTACATATCTTTATTTTAACAAATAGTGCCTTAAGCAAGTCCTGTAACTGAACAACTTGAAATAAAGAAAAACGGAGGCGTAATTAATTGGTATGGTCAGAAAATTGTAACTGTCGTTTATCAAGCTACACACATACGTGCAGGTATGCGATATAGCCATTTGAATAAAACGAAGCAAGATGCTGTATATACAGAAAACATTAAATATACATCTAAAGCCAACCAATGAAAATAGTATATTTATGGGGGAGTGGAGGTTTGTTAAAGGTTTTATACATGATGATAAAACAATTACGATATATTTGTGTCATTCCACCCTGTATCCCTTATATAATTGATTAGTTATGCACTTAAACGCAACTGCTCGCCACAATGACGAGTTCAAAGCGGGTGGTTAACAAACTATTATAAATACATAATCACATTCAAACATTCTCCGATGATCAGTAAGGCCTATAAACATGTTCAAACATTCTCCGATGATCAGTAAGGCCTATAAACATGTTCAAACATTCTCCGATGATCGGTTAGTCATATAAACATGTTCAAACATTCTCCGATGATCGGTTAGGTTTATAATCACATTCAAACTTTTTCTGATTATCAGTTAGGCCTATAAACACATTCTAACATTCTCCTATGATCGATTAAGCATATAAACACATTCAAACATTCTCCGAGGAAAATTAACAAACCTGTTCACCTTAACCTAATAATGAATAATGTACCCATCAACGAAGTAAACACTCATAAACATTTAGGTCTAACTTTATCTTCAAATGGAACATGGCACGAACACTTTTATAGTATTAAAGAAAGGGCTTGAAAGAAAATGAATATTATGAGATAATTTAAATTTAAATAGACCGAAAATCATTACAAATTAATATTCATTAGACCCATCTTGGAATACGCAGATGGTGATAGGGATTACTGTACCCAATACGAAGAACAAGAACTTGAAACCATTCAAACAGAAGCAGCAGAATTTCTCTCTCTCTCTCTCTCTCTCTCTCTCTCTCTCTCTCTCTCTCTCTCTCTCTCTCTCTCTCTCTCTCTCTCTCTCTCTGTTTGTTACAATATGCAAAGTTTCTTGACATATTCTATTAAGATATATATATATCTATATATATAATATGTAATGTCAGAACATCTACAGATCCTTATACTATCATTCATTGATATATAATATACATTGATATATATATATAATTGTAATACTGTCACATATTTAATAGATTGATTTTGGGAGACAGATTCACAAAAGCTGTAAGCTTTCTTCTGAATCCCTTTCATTATTGTGTACACATGTGTTAACTAATATGTGATATTTTCAATGTAATTGTATACTATTTGTGGATAAAATATGTTTAAACTAAACATTCTCCGATGATCGGTTAGGCATATAAACACATTCAAACAATTTCTGATTATCATTTACGCCTATAAACACAGTCAAATAGTCTCTGAATCATTGTTATAAATACACGTGCATCAAAGTTCGATTAAGACACATTTTAAACATGATTTTATACATGATTGTTTTAGGACATATTCACGTGATCCAGCCCAGATCACCTCTCTATGGCAGTGAGATTTGAGCTCGTTGATTGGTCAGTTACTTAAGCGAAGTTTGAATGATGTCACAACTTTTGAAGTGCTATGCATTGTCGGACATGCATAGAATTTCTTGCCTTTTTAATGGGGTTTAAGATCTGATTTGGGAAATATCAGGGATGGGCTAGACCAAGCAGGATGTCTCAGGGATGGGCTAGACCAAGCAGGAGCTCTCAGGGATGGACTAGACTAAGCAGGAGCTCTCAAGGATAGGTTAGCCCAAGCAGGAGCTCTCAGGGATGGGTTAGACCAAGCAGGAGCTCTCAAGGATGGGCTAGACCAAGCAGGAGCTCTCAAGGATGGGCTAGACCAAACATGAGCTCTCAGGGATGGGCTAGACCAAGCAGCAGCTCTCAGGGATGGGTTAGACCAAGCAGGAGCTCTCAGGGATGGGCTAGACCAAGCAGGAGCTCTCAGGGATGGGCTAGACCAAGAAGGAGCTCTCAGGGATGGGTTATACCAAGCAGGAGCTCTCAGGGATGGGTTAGACCAAGCAGGAGATCTCAGGGATGAGTAAGACCAAGCAGGAGCTCTCAGGGACTGGGTTAGACCAAGCAGGAGCTCTCAGGGATGGGTTAGACCAAGCAGGAGCTCTCAATCAGATTAAGTTTATAGCAATATACCAATCTAATATCCCACTTGTATACACGACCACAAAGGACAGATGCATATAAATATCCTGTCAGTCAAATTACGCTCAACACTAAGCCAGCTAGTTTCCTTTCAGTAAACATTTAATAATTAAGAAATACCGGTTGCTACGTGCGGTCGCTCCCTTTAGGTTTCTTTACTGTTAAACATTTACTTAATGAATAATTACTATTACTTAATTGGTAATTGTTGCCGGTTTGTTGGTATGGTGTACAGCCGGTTGGATTGTTTTTGGAAATGCTGATACGCCTGCCTTACTTTTCTATCCAATCCATGTTATTAAGAATGTTATAAGTTTATAAACACAATATTAAAGTACATCCCAAATATTCCTTTTCAGAAGCCATTTTGGCTCCAGGGTGCATGAACTAGAGGATGGCGGATGGGAGGGCGTTGACATGTCCAGGTTTGTCTTATTACGTCATCAATATGTCAAAGTGGCCGTCTATGCGTTGACCATTATAGCACTTGCACTTGACGTCTCACTTCACAGTTGTTCCGTTGTTTATTGACGGTAACCCGATTCATTGCGCTAAAAAAGTCCTATGTAATTTGGTTCGAACTATCTTTAAAATGGTTCATAGGTGCTAGTGGTTCCTTGCTGCAGACTGAAGGAGAGCAAAAGCTAGTATAGCACTATACTGCAATAAGACATTCATTGTGTCAAAACGTGAATTTTATTAAATTTTTACAGATAAGTATATTTTAAGGACTTATTTTTTTAAAAAGCAGAAGCACTTAGTATATCACTGCACTGTCTTGTCTATTTTATGCGACCGTTCTGATTGAATGGCGTGTCGTCATAGCAACGACTGAGGAATTCTAGTTTGAAAATTAATTCACTTGTCTCAATGGTGATTGTCTTTGTTTCTACATGGTCACACATTAATGTTTCCAACGTACCTTGGAGGCGGTGGGGGAGGAATGCCAATCGTACATAGTCGGCCGATTCCGTCATCATTCGATATTATATAATAATCGCCGAGATGTTTCGAATGGAGGAACTGGATCGTGTTGCGTGCCATTACCTGTTTTAAATTGACTCAAGAAATAAAGATTTGGATGTGAATAGGTGCAGTGGGTAATGTGTGTGGGGGGTGGGGGTGGGGATGGAGGGGTGTGGGGGATAAGGAAGAGGTTAGGGTATATAATACGAACGGTCCGTTTATCCAGTGCTGTTAGAATAATGTGTGTCAGGATGACACTGCTTATAAATATATACTGGTAGGGTTAAAATAACTAAAACACAGGCTGTAGATTATAGACTGATTTATCTTGTCTTGCAATTTCTTTCAGTAGAAATATAGACACAATAGGTAAATGTAATAGATCTATGTTCCTGGACTTTTCAATAAATTAGTGAATACGTTTCTTGACATAGATTATGCTTATTTTGTACGCTGGATGAACTATAAATAAACCCCGTATCGCACCTCTATCCGGTGATACGCTTCAAAAGTCTCTCCAAACGTCTAAAAGTCCTAACCGTTTTGACCAAAGTTCCAAAAGTCGTCAAAGTTCTAAAAGTTCAAAACGTTCTCAAAGTTCTGAAGTTTCTCAAAGTTCCAAAAAGTCCAAGTGACATAAAATCGGCTGTTTATATACTCATCCCGACAAAGGAATTGTCCAAATCCCAACCAACCGACAAATTCTTGTAGGGACCAAACATGTTTGTTTGGCACCCCATAAGTAACCGTTAGTTACTGGCAAAGTCGGTTGGGAGAATTACAAGATATTGTCGGTAAGGGAGAAAACATCCGATGGTTTCCTGTACCGAATAATTACAAAATAAATACATACATTGACTTACAATGTTCCCAGAATAAATAATGTTATAAATTGTGAAAACAGTTTATGATGAAAACCGTCCGATGAATTGAAATGTGACTATCTAAATATAGAAATACACAAAATAGCTCTCCGAGAAGGAGGTTATTTATAGTGCAAACTGAAAACAGGCTGTCTGCTTTCTCAGATAAATATGACTAAACTTAAGTAAAAAAGTCCCTTAAAATGATTTTTGATAATTAACAATCAATGGATAAAGTTCTCTACAATAAATATCATCAATATGTAGACAAAATGAGCTGATTTATAACATGTAGGATGAACTTACAGACAGATAAACATGTGAGTAAAATGCATCAAAGTTTCCACCAAGTTGTAACGGTGACCTTTATCATCAACTGTTACTGTTATCACAAGCATTAAATGGTCTTTGTGAAAAGAAAATACTTCTGTATAAATAATGCCTTTAAAACACATGAGCTTAGAGTATTATTCAACAATGTGAAGCTATGGTAGAATTACTAAAATAATTTGTCTAAACAATGCGACTAGGGTTTACATTACATATGTAGCAGGGTAAAATTCTAAAAAGTCTTTCCAATGTAACATATTGTTTTTTCAGAGACGAAATGGACGCTGCACTCCGAGCCGGAAACGGTGGCGAAGAAGCGATTGCGCAGACCGGACTTGTAACATACGCCAGCGGAGAACAGGCCGGATCTGGAATGATGGGTAACGGAAGTGCACATTACAGGTATTTATTGGTAGACAATAGTCATACATTTTTAAAATTCAAGTACATGTATGTAACTGGACACGTGTTTAGATACCAGTAGTATCATCATGCCGTTAGATATATATTTAATATTAAATAATTATATTGATGTTAGACATGTTTTGAATTGTCTAATCACGCCCATATTCGTAATATGCCGTATGTGTCTAAAACGTAAAACTGTTTACGATGCAGCTTGAAAACAGACTTATCAAACAAAAGCTGTTTAAAATGCTTGTGACTGTCTATTTCTTTTGAAACCCTACTGTGCATGTCCGACTTACAAACGTCAATGTCAGTTTGAACAAAAAGACGGACATGTGCAACGGCCGATCTAAAATCTGTGTGACAGCTGCCTGTGCGGAACGATAACTATGATAGATATCTCACATCGTGTCGCGTCACGTTAATTATATCATGTTTCCGCTCCATAGCTATTGGACTTTAGACTACGTTACGTTTTTAAATTGCAGAGACGCAGTCTAAATATGTGTTAATGTGCATGCTCAAACGACAGTTCAGAACACCTCAATTATAATAGAAACCCTCTGTATCTGTATAATAAGTATGATATCTACATTAAAGTCGGTAAACTGGAATAATTAGCACAAACATTTCCAGTTTTGTTTTATATGAAATAGCAATACAGAGGGACTAACTTCGCCAGACTTTGACTTAATCATTGTTTATATCACTGCGCGCAGACAGTCCATGCTGCCGTTATTTTCGCACTTTTTTTTATATCATTAGTCCCGAACATGATCGTTTACACCAAATATCGCAATTCCATCGTGATTTTAATACGCTGGCGTGATATTTTCTCCTTTGCATTCTTTTGAAAGAAAGCAACTTGTATCCTTTTTGTGTTACTATTCTCTGTTGCTAACGAACTATTTATTTTCGTCCTTGTCGCAGTACCGTCGACAGAAACCGCGGAGGTGGCGATGAGGTAATCACGGAATACACGACGACGCGACGCGTTGACATGCACATGGTGGGCGGTATGAGCCAGGACGAGGCCGACAGTTACTACACCAGTAACTATGGACAAGGACAGTGAGTATTAACACATATAGAGAATCTTTAATGAGTTCTCATCATCTGTATAGATTTTATTAAACGAGATGGAAGAACAAGTACTACAAGAGGCTCTCCTATTAGAGTATTATCTTAAACAAGTCTGTGTGTTACCATAAAACCCTAAATAACGTGGCCGAGTGGGTCACAAATATAGCCTAACTCTAAGTGCTGAGGTCACAGGTTCGAGTCCTCGTCTGTAAGTAAGTTTGCCAGTTATTTTTTCTCATATGATTATTTTGGATCGAGTAAGGCTCGACCACACGACTCCTTCACTGAATGGTAATCGATCTTGAGACGGCTGAGCTGCAAAAGTAGATTAAAAAGCCGCAAATCTTGAAACTAACCACACGGTGTAAAACAACGCAGGAACCATCAGCATGTGCATGGGGCGACACATACCAATTCGCTATTTGCATGCCGACCATTTCCCGTTTTATATGAACATGCCATGCATGCTCTGCGGCTCCTTCGCTTATGCATGTTGGAAAATTAAACCCATTGCATGTACTGATATTCTGAAATATATATATTTGTTTTTCTCATTGATTGTTTTGATGTACAGAGATCAGGGGCCACATTCACCAACCAGTCTTGAGAATATTCTTAGATTTGAGCTTGAAAATCCCAAGTTCAACTTTATATATCTAGTTAACCATGACAGATAGAATAATTGTGAGAGTGTATTTGATCATATAAAAGGTTTTCCTATAGGCTTGCAAATTTTGGCCTCAAATAATTGTCTCTAAATGTGTTTTTTTTTAATTTATTCTTGAGTTCAAGTCTAAGAATATTCTTGAGAATGGTTGGTGAATACCAGCCAAGGTTTCCTGGTGACCATGTGGTAGGTCAGTGGTATACGATGATCGAAGGATCGTAAGATCGTGAGTTCGATCGCCCCTGGTGACAAAGACCACGTGTTGTGTACTTGAGCAAGATATTTTATCCGTACGTGTCCAGTACTGCTCCCACTCAGGAAGTCTTTGAACGTGATTTGTCGAAGTTGCAAGAATTTGTTTCACAATCGATGTAAAAAATTTAAATTTTGGAAGAAATTCCGCTGAAAAGTAAAGTTTAATGGCAGCAATTTTTGAAAAATGTTTTACTTTAAAACGATATTAACGAGAACTATTAAATTATAACGTATATAAATACGGCCACATTGGAATATCTGGTCACGTGTTAATTTTATGATGGAGCTCGCACTGAATTTGAAGAATTACTTTCCGGTCTTAGCTTTAAGACTGATTGACCCGATGTCAGTATTCCCAGTGGCGGTCAGAAAATTGGACAAGGTGTTCCGAATGATCTTCTTCCGGTATTCTGAAAGTTTACTGATGACGGCGCTTATCACACCGTACAATACAATACCAAAATATTTATGTGAATCTATCAAAAAATGGTGTGAGCTCTATCATATAACCACGTGGTGGTGTCCACATTATGTGATACTCTATATTATCTACATGTACCAAGTTTGATTATGCTATTTCCCATAATTCCCAGTTACACAGGCTATATTCTACCGAGGTACGGGAGAGCGGAACCCCTCGAGACAGTTGTTCTAGACCGGCATGGGGAAACGGAGGGATAATTGTTGGCTCGGGTACTTACTTAACAGCACCTTGTATATCTAGCATGTATTATGTAATACTGTCAGGGCTGCGTTCAGATCGGTTTAACGTTTTGTGTGTTATCTGAACGAGACACTCACTGTACACGTTTCTAACAAAGCAAACACCGTAGAGAGCTGTTTTTTTTGTATTTAATCACGTGACTTAAAGAGAAATTGAGGGACAGCACCGATGTAGTCCGATTTCCGATACTTGTTCGTTCGGTTGAGTAATGTTTTCGTTTATAAACACAGTAAATATGTTTTTAACTGAACTGAACGCAGTCCATATATTGGTATATATTCATCAAACAATCTAATCGGTGATCGTCTGGTTTTACCGTCACAGTCGAATCCGGGATTTTAGGTCAGATTTCAAGTGTGAGAAAGAGGGGACTGGGAAGGGGAGTGAAAGTTTTTAGAATTAGAATTAAACACTATTTCGGGAATGTAAGGGAGCGACTTAAAGTCTGGATTCCCCTGTCCAGCTACGTACATAATGTAATGGCTTTATGTAATACTCGCTTGTTTTCTTGTTATGTAAAGATCTTTGGAAAACATCATTGTTGGAGAATGCATAACAACACAGTGTAATTTTGCTTGCGGTCTTTTAGGTTACCCGCGATTCCAAATTTTTCAACAGAAGACGGTGCATTGTTTTAACACTCCCATGGAAACCACACTGCAGTCTCTAAACATAAGTTATGAACCCTCAGTCTCCCAATAACTCTCGCCTATCAGTAAGAGATAGCTGCTATAGTGTTCACAACTATGTACTATATCATAACACAGCCCCCACTATATAATATATGTACTATATCACAACACAGCCCCCACTATATAATATATGTACTATATCACAACACAGCCCCCACTATATAATATATGTACTATATCACAACACAGTCCCCACTATGTAATATATGTACTATATCACAACACAGCCCCCACTATATAATATATGTACTATATCACAACACAGCCCCCACTATATAATATATGTACTATATCATAACACAGCCCCCACTATGTAATATATGTACTATATCATAACACAGCCTCTACTATATAATATATGTACTATATCACAACACAGCCCCCACTATATAATATATGTACTATATCATAACACAGCCTCTACTATATAATATATGTACTATATCACAACACAGCCCCCACTATATAATATATGTACTATATCACAACACAGCCCCCACTATATAATATATGTACTATATCACAACACAGCCCCCACTATATAATATATGTACTATATCACAACACAGCCCCCACTATATAATATATGTACTATATCACAACACAGCCCCCACTATATAATATATGTACTATATCACAACACAGCCCCCACTATATAATATATGTACTTTATCACAACACAGCCTCCACTATATATGATATGTACTATATCATAACACAGCCTCCACTATGTAATATATGTACTATATCATAACACAGCCTCCACTATGTAATATAAGTACTATATCACAACACAGCCCCCACTATATAATATATGTACTATATCACAACACAACCTCCACTATGTAATATATGTACTATATCATAACACAGCCCCCACTATGTAATATATGTACTGTATCATAACACAGCCTCCACTATGTAATATATGTACTGTATCATAACACAGCCTCCACTATGTAATATATGCACTGTATCATAACACAGCCCCCACTATATAATATATGTACTGTATCATAACACAGCCTCCACTATGTAATATATGTACTATATCATAACACAGCCCCACTATATAATATATGTACTGTATCATAACACAGCCTCCACTATATAATATATGTACTATATCATAACACAGCCTCCACTATATAATATATGTACTATATCACAACACAGCCCCCACTATATAATATATGTACTATATCACAACACAGCCCCCACTATATAATATATGTACTATATCACAACACAGCCCCCACTATATAATATATGTACTGTATCATAACACAGCCTCCACTATATAATATATGTACTATATCATAACACAGCCTCCACTATATAATATATGTACTATATCATAACACAACCCCCACTATGTAATATATGTACTATATCATAACACAGCCTCCACTATATAATATATGTACTATATCATAACACAGCCTCCACTATGTAATATATGTACTGTATCATAACACAGCCTCCACTATGTAATATATGTACTATATCATAACACAGTCTCCACTATGTAATATATGTACTATATCATAGCACAGCCCCCACTATATAATATATGTACTGTATCATCCTCCACTATATAATATATGTACTATATCACAACACAGCCTCCACTATATATATGTACTGTATCATAACACAGCCTCCACTATGTAATATATGTACTATATCATAACACAGCCTCCACTATGTAATATATGTACTGTATCATAACACAGCCTCCACTATATAATATATGTACTGTATCATAACACAGCCTCCACTATGTAATATATGTACTATATCATAACACAGCCTCCACTATATAATATATGTACTATATCATAACACAGCCCCCACTATATAATATATGCACTATATCATAACACAGCCTCCACTGTATAATATATGCACTATATCATAACACAGTCTCCACTATGTAATATATGCACTATATCATAACACAGCCTCCACTATATAATATATGCACTATATCATAACACAGCCTCCACTATATAATATATGCACTATATCATAACACAGCCTCCACTATATAATATATGCACTATATCATAACACAGCCTCCACTATATAATATATGCACTATATCATAACACAGCCTCTACTATATAATATATGTACTATATCATAACACAGCCCCCACTATATAATATATGTACTATATCATAACACAGCCCTCGATATATAATATATGTACTATATCATAACACAGCCCTCACTATATAATATATGTACTATATCATAACACAGCCCCCACTATATAATATATGTACTATATCATAACACAGCCCTCACTATATAATATATGTACTATATCATAACACAGCCCTCACTATATAATATATGTACTATATCATAACACAGCCCCCACTATATAATATATGTACTGTATCATAACACAGCTTCCACTATATAATATATGTACTGTATCATAACACAGCCTCCACTATGTAATATATGTACTATATCATAACACAGTCTCCACTATGTAATATATGTACTATATCATAACACAGCCGCCACTTTATAATATATGCACTATATCATAACACAGCCTCCACTATATAATATATGCACTATATCATAACACAGCCTCTACTATATAATATATGTACTATATCATAACACAGCCCCCACTATATAATATATGTACTATATCATAACACAGCCCTCACTATATAATATATGTACTATATCATAACACAGCCTCCACTATGTAATATATGTACTATATCATAACACAGCCCTCACTATATAATATATGTACTATATCATAACACAGCCCCCACTATATAATTTATGTACTTTATCATAACACAGCCTCCACTATATAATATATTTACATATATGACAATGGTTGAATTCTACTATGAACGTGAATAGATTTTTTTTGCAGTACATAAACATTTATATATTTAAAGTTATTCTTAAGTTAACGAATAATAATCCCATAACAGTTCTGTCCCAGTATTCCTATTTTGAAGAAAAAACGGCTCGGTCGTCGTATCACGTTTTGCATGTCAAGTTAGAGTTTCTACTTTTCACGTTCACGACGTTTCTTAAACAGTTGTTATCAAAGAAAAACAGCGTTCATTTTCCGCAGTTCTGATACTTTTGTGTTGATAGTTCAGTTCCGCCTCAAATATTCTATATATAGAACATGTTTTGTTCCGAATCAGGTCTATTAACCCTCAATGATAAAAACAGGGAATTCTATGTCTGTCCCACAATTCGCTTACAAAACTATGACGTCATTCAAACTTTCCGTGCAGCAACTGGCCAATCAGCGTGCTGCTATTTAACGGACCCAATCGGGAGAGCTGGATTCTTTCTACAGACCACGCCTCACTTCATCACTGTTAAAGATTAGCCAATGAAAGCCGTTATATCCGTCAGAACATCGTGTGATCGTCTGGCTTTAAAATATTCCAGCTGTCAATCAATCGTTTAAAGTATTTTCCAATGACCACGGTGTAAATTACGTCGATATTCAAATTTGATCAGCTGATATGAATCGGCCAATCGCGTGTAAGAACCGGAAAAACAAACAGCTCTACCGTCGTCAGTCGTGTGCATCATTTACCATTTCCCTGGGATAACAACGTTATAATATCATACACTGTATATTCTCTGGATCTTATTATACAATATGTTTCTTTTCTAGTTTATACGTGTTGTTGTAACTTTTTTTTTCAAAATCGTTAAAGACAGTGTTACCCTCTTCTGTTGCGTCCGCCTCGGAAGCGGGAGGTCGAAGGTTATTTTCTGATGCGACCGGTTGCTCACCCAGCAGCTAGTTAAACTAGGGGGTACCGAATGTCTAATAACCTAACGCCTGACTGTGTACAGCATTAAATGTGTCTCTTAAGCCTAGTATGACCGGCCCTTTCAATAGGGGTGACACTACAATAAACACACACATTGTCGTTTGTTGCTGTAGACATGTTTGGTAGTAAAAAATCGGCCTAAAATTTAATAAACATCCCAATATGAGATTTTCATCATCTCATTTTTTTAAAAATGTTTACATTGATCGGTCCTACCAATGAGGATAGCTTTGTTCCAATTTAAATTCTGCATGGTCATGTTATGTTCAAATAATCATTTATAACATGGCGGTAGTGTAATGTTGGTCGCTCACACCAGAAGTTGCGGGTTCGATCCAAGCTCGACCCGCTGTCTTTAAAGTACAACTCATTACTGGTTCTACACAAGAAGCAGACGTGAGACCGGTTTTTATGCGCTTTAAGGTTTCTTCACAGTCGAGCTAAAATTAATAAATAACAATTTAGAGAAAATGAGATTTTATTAGTTTAAGTAAAAAACGGTATGAGGCGTTTAGTGAAATTCGATTCGGGCGTTTTACTTGTGAAAAACTACAACAGTGTATGGGTGAAATATTATTATTTTTTAATTTTTATTATCCTTATCATGTGTGTACAATATGTTATTGCGCTTGGCTTGGTTAAGGAATTATATAGGGAAGGAAAGGTAACTACTTGGGATTGTGAGAACGCTCGTGTATTCACGCATAATCTCGCAATATCTCGTTTTTGATAATCTTAACTTCCATTCATCTTAGAAACACAACTAAAGATATAACATTGAAATCTAAACACTACCATTCCAGGCAATTTTTGTTTAAAATTGTTGAAGTTCTTCTGATTACAAAATGTGTATACTGCAACTAAAATAACAACAAAATTGCGAGAAATTTTACTTCACACCCCAATATCTTCATTTTAAGATCATTTTATGTGATAACAACATATTAAATTATATAAGATTACTCCCAACTTACATTTTATATACAAGAAGCAGTTGCCTGTAAATTCTGAATGACTAATTTGCCAAATAAATAATCCTTCGTGTGCTATTTTATCAACATTAAGTCAGGAGATGTAGGTTTCCTATCCTTCTATAAACGTTCTTGTTAGAGAGATGGAAGTGTCCCATCCTTCTATATATATAAGTCTTTTGCGTGACTATTTAATATTTGATCACATTTTTCTTTACTAATTTCAGAGACTCGTCCATGACTAAAGACAATTTCATGAAGATATACGAGACGTACAGACACAAGTTAAATGGACAAGAGTAAAACGACGTCGAAGATGAATTCCATTTTGTATATAATTATTTATAATATACTGCAATATAAACTGTATTTTCTGTTACTTATAAAATGCATTTTGTGGAGAGAGAGAGTAAACAATGATAGAGGAGAATACTAACTTACACGAAACTATTCAGGTCTCTACACAATTGTATTTTGCTTTTATATGAAATATCATGGCAAAATAATTCCACATAGAAGCGTTTTAAAGTTTTTTTTTCTATAGCAGGAATATATCTACTCAAACAAATGTACATCAGTAACTGGTGGGCTGACCTGATTGGTTATTTCTAAAGACAGTGTAGTGACATCTCTGAGTGCGTTTAAAAAAATACTTCCTCAAATGCTAAAAATATACCCAAAGTGTAAAAAGTCACTTGTTTAACACCATTGGCATTGCAGCCTTTACTCTTCTCATCTGCAGCAAGATAACACCGTCGCTATGAACCTTTTTTGAAAATATTTTGAACCAAATAACAAAAGACTTTCTTTTAACGCCAGGTCAAGTGTGGATTTTGTAAATCTCAAAGAGGGTCGGTCACCAACGTCATTGAGATCGAAAAATGTTTTTGTTTATAGTTTTCACGGAACAGAAACATCTGTATATATTTCAATTCATATACTAGTATTTCCATAGTTTATGTATTGTATCGTCCTTTTCAACTATGAATTAAAGCACTGTTAGTCTTTTAAACGTATTTTATTTGGAAAGACATTTCAGAGGGGTTTATAACTTTTGCTAAACAAACAAATGTAAGAAATACAATTCTCATGTTTTAACTGACGACACACTGGTGATTCAACAATACAACAGTGATCAAAATAAATTATATATAGAATAATAGTCTATCTCAGAACCTGATATCTCCCGAGTAAGGTCTGTTAACCCCCTATGAAAAAGCAGGGAATTCTGTGACTGTCCCACAATTCAGTTGTAGCAACTGACCAATCAACGTGCTCAAATGTCTCATTCCCAACATTGCTAATAGGGAGAACTGGGTCCGTTCTTCAGACCAATAGAACACTTATCAGTTTAAGTTCTATATCTATTTTATTTCGCAAAGAGAACACTGCAGTGGTATGATATGCAAATATCAGTGTTCACGGAACAATTTTAATATACAATTCACTAAAACCAACAATTTTAATGTTTCATTTTATAATTAAAAATAGTAATAACTTTGCAGTAAACTCATTCTAAATAATTTACTGAGAAATATATTTAATTAATAAAAAAAAAACATAAATAAAATTTATCCTGACAGCCTTATGCATATAAACATTTTGTTTTAGACGGACATACGCTAATACTGAAATCGAATTCCCCCAAAATGAACATGGCTATTTTACACTACAGTGGTTTAGTATAATACATTTGGTTTAATGATTGAAAACTGGAAACATTTTACAGTGGAATTATCCGAAATAATTCACTGACAAATCTATTAATTAATCAAAGAGCATAGAATAAAGTTTGCTCTAACAGGGACTCTTGATGCATTCTTTTTTTACCGGCACATTAGGCTATAGAACGGACCCAGCTCTTCATGGCTTTATCTGAGCACTGATTGGTCAACTTCAGGGGAAGTTGAAATACGTCACAGGTTTGTAAGCGTTACATTGCTATGAATTATGGGACAGGCATGGACTAAGGATGTAAATAGACCTTATTTGGGATATACCAGGGACTTCCTCCACCTGTTAACAAAAACAAATGTGTTTAAATGGCTGATATAAATTTTTATCAACATCTTACAATAAAGATATAACTGTTTATTATTTGTTGTTTATTTTGTTGTTTCAATGTAAATCAGAATACTTAGGAAGGTTTTCACTGATTGACATGCGGCTGTACTGCTGAACAATGCCGTTAGGTGATAGAAAAATGGCAGGATGTAATGTGGGGTTGGGGGTAGGCCAGGTCCTAGCATAGCCAAGTATCGCCATATCGGGTCAGAGCGAGTTGCTATGTACAGCCAGTCGCAGTCGGACATGAGCGATTTGCCAGGTCAAGGGTTCGCATTGATTTTCTAAAGGAAATTATAGAATTATAAAAAAACTTATATACTGGTGCAGCAATTGGTATACACGCTTCAATAGGTTGGTAAATATCGTTCAATAGACTGGACTAACACTTCAATGGATTGGTACAAACGATATACCTACATACGATACAGACATCAGCTAGACCCTAACGGACGACTTAAAAGACTGGTACCAACGCTTTGAACAATAGACTTGTGACTCGTAGAGTTAGGGTTAGGCACGTACGCTTCAATTTACTGTTACGGACACTTCAATATAACTGGTACAGATGCTTTGATAGTCTGTAGCATTGACCCAGCTCTCCCGATTTTGTGCGTTAAATTGTTTAGTCAATTGCTTCAACTGAAAGTTTGAATGACGTCTCAGTTAAGTAAGCGTTCAATTGCTATGAATTATGGGGCAAGCATAGAATTCCCTGCTTTTTCATTGGGTGTTAATAGACCTGACTCGGGAGATTTTTTACAATATACTGGAGACCGGTATAGACGGTTCAGTAGACTGGTATAGACGCTTTTTACAATAGACTGGAGACTGGTACTGGACTTCAATAGACTGGTATAGACGCTTTTTTACAATAGACTGGAGACTGGTACTGGCCTTCAATAGACTGGAGACCGGTATAGACGGTTCAATAGACTGGAATAGACGCTTTGAACAATAGACTGAAGACTTGCAGGGTTAGGGTTACGCAATCTCATTAAACTCATATATATTTTAAGCTTCCATACTCTACGGAAAGTAGATCTGATGGCGTCGCATAGAACGTCACCTCAGTTTGACCTTTTTTGCCAGCCAACCAGAGCATTGCTTTCAAGGTTTTGAAAGCGAAAGTACAGTCTATTTAACCGAATCTATATATCATGTGCGATTTTCACGCTTTTATCATTATTACGACGAAAACAAGGCTGCGCCCATGTTAAATGTCAATGGTTTTCAGAAATTATATGGTCAGCTACCGCCATTGCGTTTTCCATAGACTTACATTATAACGTTTGACCTATTATTCACTAATTTCTATCATTCGCCGACCAAAAAGTCCTATGTCATATTACAGTACTAGTCCCAGACTCAAAATAAAAATGGGGTCCAAAGTATCACTTTTTACCATTTTTACCCCTGAAGTTGGGTACCCCACTTCCAGCATGACAAAAAGTAAATTTCATCAATTTTACTTTCCATACAGTTTCCTTAATTTAATGAATTAAGTAAGTCACAGAAACATTTTTTTTTGGACACAAACATATTAATAAACTTGTATTTTATTGTGATCAGTTGCCAGTTTGACATTTTCATCCAACCATAATTAAGCTTACTATAAAAATATTTGTTCTGAACATCCCTATACTTTGTTCAGCTATTCAGAGAGCTCGTCTCAATGGTAGTAGCTGACCATAACACCAACCAGGGCCGTAACCACACTGAGGCGAACGGAGGCATTTGCCTCCTGAAGAATTTGTGACGGTTCACGTGATTATTATCCCCAAAATATATGCTTCACATATACTTTTTTTTTTAGTTTAGATGTATCATAATTCCCAGCAAATACTTGTATTACAGTGTATTACTAAAAGTTGATATGTACTGTTATGTTGGGTCTAAAAGGCCACCATTGTGTATTCAAGATACGAGGTATGTCCCAAAAGTAATAGGACGACCCTGTCATTTTTGTATTTAAGACGTTACATGCAAATCAATGATATCAATGGATAGATCGACACATCATCTATTGTCATAAAACATTCAATCATATAACATTGGACGTAATTTCAGATCATGTCGAACATTTGAATATTGTGGGCACTGTTGAAATAACAAGTGGGAATTTGTATATTAACAAAAATGGACGACGTCACGTCTAGAGTGGGAATTTGGAGTGTGGTAACATTTTATGTTGGGTGTAATTTGACCCCACAGGATACTCTGAAGTTTATTTCACAAAACTCTTTAACAGAAGGCATATACCGGAGTCTTATCTATTGGTGGTACAAACGGGTTTCCAATGGTGCGTCGAAAGTAACTGACTGTCAGCGATCTGGACGACCGCAATCTTGTGTGGTTTTCCTGAGATTTAAGTCAGATCTTCGTGAAAAGCGCATTCAGTACCTCCGGGTCATGTGCCTGAGTGTACATTCTGTGGTTAGGATCTAGGAGTCATCATAGTATCGTGACATGTACCAGAAGTGGGTGTAGTATCACAAAAAATGTGTTTTGCACAGCGGTTAATACTTCGAAAAAAGAAAGACTTTCATTTGAATGTTAACTTGACGAGGTACAAGTAACGTCAAACTCCCCCGTTCTTTGTTACATATACACTTTGACCTGTTAAAATTAATGTTAGATGGTGTTGTACGATATTGAAATTGTGCATGCTTATAGTTTAAATATGGAAATTATACATGCTAAGTTTTGTTTGGATTGAAACACTAAGTGTATCTGATTTCAATGACACTATAAATGTCTTAAAAATAAAATTATTTTTAAAATGGATAAAAGGCATCTCATTATCATTAATAAATAAAATCGGAATGGTTTAGTATATCAAATACACCACGTGACACAATCGATGTTTCAGTTGGAAGTGGTCAACTTCCCCATTCCAAAAATAGACAGCACTTAAATACTGCTAGACATCGTCTCATCGTCATTCGGACTCTTTTTAAGATGAAACAAATTTTACAACGCGTGAACCTGTATGACGGATCAATTTGAAATCAAAATGAAATCACGTGACTCATTTAACACTGCTTAATAGAGAGTTATGTTGTCCGCTTAGTAGAGAGTTCTGTTGTCCGTTTAGTTAAGAGTTGTGTTGTCTGTTTAGTAAAGAGTTGTGATGTCTGTTTAGTAGAGAGCTGTGTTGTCTGTTTAGTAACGAGTTATGTTGTCTGTTTAGAACGAGGTTTGTTGTCTGTTCAGTAAAGAGTTTTGTTTTCTTATCAGTAAAGAGTTCTGTTTCCTGTTTAGTAAAGAGTTTTGTTATCTGTTAAGTAAAGCGTTGTGTTGTCTGTTTAGTAGAGAGTTGTGTTGTCTGTTTAGTAAAGAGTTTTGTTGTCTGTTAAGTAAAGCGTTGTGTTGTCTGTTGAGTAGAGAGTTGTGTTGTCTGTGTTGTCTGTTTAGTTAAGAGTTGTGTTGTCTGTTTAGTATAGCGTTGTGATGTCTGTTTAGTAGAGAGTTGTGTTGCCTGTTTAGTAAAGAGTTTTGCTGTCTGTTTAGTAGAGAGTTTTGTTGTCTGTTTAGTAGAGAGTTGTGTTGTCTGTTTAGTAAAGAGTTGTGTTGTCAGTTTAGTAGAGAGTTGTGTTGTCTGTTTAGTAGAGAGTTTTGTTGTCTGTTTAGTAGAGAGTTGTGTTGTCTGTTTAGTATAGAGTTGTGTAGTCTGTTTAGTAGAGAGTTGTGTTGTCAGTTTAGTAGAGAGTTGTGTTGTCTGTTTAGTAGAGAGTTAGATGTCTGTTTAGTAGAGAGTTTTGTTGTTGTCTGTTTGGTAGAGAGTTTTGTTGTCTGTTTAGTAGAGAGTTTTGTTGTTGTCTGTTTAGTAGAGAGTTTTGTTGTCTGTTTAGTAGAGAGCTGTGTTGTCTGTTTAGTAGAGAGTTTTGTTGTCTGTGTTTAGTAGAGCGTTTTGTTGTCTGTTTAGTAGAGAGTTTTGTTGTTGTCTGTTTAGTAGAGAGTTTTGTTGTCTGTTTAGTAGAGAGTTTTGTTGTTGTCTGTTTAGTAGAGAGTTTTGTTGTCTGTTTAGTAGAAAGTTTTGTTGTCTGTTTAGTAGAGAGTTTTGTTGTTGTCTGTTTAGTAGAGAGTTTTGTTGTCTGTTTAGTAGAGAGTTTTGTTGTCTGTTTAGTAGAGAGTTTTGTTGTCTGTTCGGTAAAGACGTTTGATAACCGATCTATGTCTCAGTAAAGAGTTTTGTTGTCTGCCTAGAGGGTTTGATATCTGTTTAGGAAATATATTTTGGTATATGTTTAGTAAAGAGTTATTGATGGCCACGAAGGAAAGAGTTATGTTATCTACTTAGTATAGAGTTTGAATTGTCTATTTAGGAAAGAGTTTTTGTTATTTTGCTGAGTAGAGAGTTTTTTGGTTTCCGCTTAGGAAATATATTTCTGTGTCTGCTAAGTAAACAAGTTTTGGTGTTTGTTTAGAAAAATGTTTGTAATATCTGCTTAGTAAATAGATTTTTGTGTCTGTTAATTGAAGAGTTTTTGATGACTGCTTATAAAAGAGTTGTTGATGTCTGTTTTTTGTGTCTGCTTAGTAGTATCCCACGATGCATAATTTGACGGACTTCTTCGAGTATGAACGATTGATAGGTTAATAGAGCGAGGAGTGCCGGAAATCGCCGAACGCATACGATAGAATCATACAGACCAATCGGTAGTCGAGATTTATATTAATATCGTTACGTCATTGTGTTCAAAATGTTGATTATCATAAGGGATCCAGTTAAATATCAACAAGAGCGTGTTTATGTATGGTCAATGTTTTTAACGACCGAATTTAATTATTTTCAAACAGATTCAAGAATGCAAGACTTTAATTACGTGTTGTTGTTGTTGTTGTTGTTGTTGTTGTTGTTGTTGCTACTGTTTCTGCTGTTGTTGCTACTGCTGCTGCTGTTGTTATTATATGATTTAATACTTCAAACATGTTTGTTGAATACAAATGAGACTAAATTTTTGAAAGTTTTGAAGTATAAAAAATGTTAAAACAGTTATCAGTTATAAGACAATTTAATTTGTCTCTGTTGTTTTGTTGTGGTTGTCGTTGTTGTTGTTATTGTTGTTGTTGTTATATGTACACATAATTTAAACACGTTTATTGAATTCTAATGAGAACTGAAAAAAGTCATAACAGTTATAACAGAATTTGTCGTTGGGTTTATACAGGTAAAACTCTCACGGCGAACGTTTACGTTGTCAAGGTATGAAAATTTAACTTGGGCGATGTCGATAAACCTTGAAGGCGATCACGTGACTATATATATATAACATTATGTATAGCTGTTTGAAACAGATAGAGGACTGCGTGGTCGCACATATTGTATCGTCACACACCGAGTGTATGGACTTAGGAAAAAAAAGAGAATATTTAGTAATTTATGCGACTTCTAATCTTTTATTGCTTTCAAAGATTAATTGATTTAAATATCATGATCTTTTTTTGTTCTTGAAAAGGCAAATCAATAAAAACACTTATAGCGGACATATATACGTGGACATCCATCGCGTGTATGATAATATATCGGTATATAGTGACACATGAAATCACGTTTTCACTCAGTTTTGTTTGAGGAACACTTCATGCTAAGTTTAGTTCTATGAACAAACTGAATTAACTTTAATCAAGCGTAGAATGTGATACGTGGTTTTAGTTTTAACATTTAAGTTATAGTTCTGTATCTCAAGTCAGCTGTCA
Source organism: Panopea generosa (assembly GCA_029582155.1). Classification (NCBI taxonomy): domain Eukaryota; kingdom Metazoa; phylum Mollusca; class Bivalvia; order Adapedonta; family Hiatellidae; genus Panopea; species Panopea generosa. The sequence continues at coordinate 41,272,100 of CM055912.1, forward strand.
TCGTTTTTATACATGACAAGTAAACTCACTTTGACACAACCGGACCAGTGGACCACGTTGATTTTATAAGGTAAGGTTATAGTCATGTTATACTTAGTTATACTAGCTCTTAACTCTTTCTTCCGCTTACCTGACTGATCACCCGTCCGCCTGTCCGTCCGTCCGTCCGTCCGTTCATCACTCTCATTTCTCTCTCTCTCTCTCTCTCTCTCTCTCTCTCTCTCTCTCTCTCTCTCTCTCTCTCTCCTCCCTCCCTCTTTCTCTCTCTCTCTCTCTCTCTCTCTCTCTCTCTCTCTTCTCTCTCTATCTGTCTGCCTATCTATCTATCTCTCTCTCTGTCATTTTATTGTTGTATGCATCATGTTTAATCTTAATAACTGGTGTAATAAAATCGTTATAACTTATTTGAAAGAAAAGTTAGAATAAAAAATGTAACAATTATTGCGTAAAATATGACATTATCTGACGGAATATAGTTATATGCGAGTAGTAGTGGTTATTACTTCTAATAATAATTTAATCGGCTTTTGTGAATGAATGTTCGTATCACGATCCCGAATATTCCCGAAAATAGCCGAATATAGCCGAGTATGTATCTCTAGTTCAGGTGTGAACAGTGGGATGCATGTAGAATGATAAAACTGAAAATAAAGTGTTCACAAGAAGTTTACTGGAAATAATTTTTTTATCTATCATTTTTACAGAAAACATGTGTACTTAGACACGTTCTATTTATAGTTAGTTTGTGTGTGCGTCTTATATGGACATAGATGACGTTATTTCGTCAAAAAGTCATCTGTTTAATTTCGGAAAGCCTGACTGATGAGCCCCAATTTTTATTTCATTGACGTTTTTATTTTTTGTAAGAAAAACTTTCTTTCCCTTTATGAATCTATATAACCAACATATCGGGTAAATTTTTTCTGAAATTTGGTCACACGAATTGTTTGTAGCCCTGCTTGTATCCGTCACACACCAGTGAGATTCGAGTACGTTGATTGGCCAAAGTTGAATGACGTCACAGCTTGATTAGCGTTATCAGTCCTATGAATTGTAGAACAGATTTTCTGGGTTTTTTTCGGGTTTAAATTACCTGATCCTGGAGATATCAGGGAATGGGAGACTTATCTGTATGTTACCAGTGGTGTAGCTCATCCAAACTGATGTGCAATCCCATCAGGTTATGAGGGTTTGGGGGCAGCCACGTCACTAGTAACGCGCTGCATATGTCATTGTAACAACCATACGGCTTCCTCTGTTGTGGCGTTGTGGCAACTGCATTCACTGGTAACGCGCTGCATCTGTCATTGTAACAACCATGCGGCTTCCTCTGTTGTGGCGTTGTTGCAGCCGCGTCACTGGTAATGCGCTGCATTTGTCACTGTAACAACCTTGCGGCTTCCTCTGTTGTGGCGTTGTGACAGCCGCGTCACTGGTAACACACTGCATCTGTCACTGTAACAACCATCCAGCTTCCTCTGTTGTGGTGCTGTGGCAGCCACGTCACTGGTAACGCTCTGCATCTGTCATTGTAACAACCATGCGGCTTCCCCTGTTGTGGCAGTTGTGACAGCCGCGTCACTGGTAACACACCGCATCTGTCATTATAACAACCATGCGGCTTCCTCTGTTGTGGCCTTATGACAGCAACGTCACTGGTAACACACTGCATATGGCATTGTAACAACCATGCATCCTCCCCTATTCACCTTGATTAGCCGGGCCCGATTAGCTCAGTCGGTTACGCGTCTGACTATCAATCCAAGGGTCATGAGTTCGAATCCCCCACCCGGCAACAGTCTCCGTGATGATTGATATACGACATTGTGTCTCATTATCATTCGTCTCTCACCATTGATTCTAAATGTAGCTAAATATTCAATCAATCAATCACCTTGATTATTTGTTTATCAGTAGCATCAGTTGAGTAAACGTTTTTTTACAAATGTCAAACAGTGATTATATATATCGCTGTTAAGGATGTTGACCAGGAAGTTTTCAGAGTCAAAATTTTATATCTTTAATTGAAGTTGTATATCAATGCAGTCTTGTGGCTATGGATAAATTAAACAATTTAAGCTACAGACATCTCCATTTTTTAAACTCTTTTTTTCCATAGATCTATTTTTTTTTACTTTTGTCATCATTTTCTTACCAGAAAAATCGGGGCTTGGGGTAATGTTCAGCGAAATAAATAATTTTACAAACTCTTGTTTTATCTTTTCAGAAGTGTAACGCTATGTAATATGCATTTAAAGTAATGAACAAATATTTCTTTATTTTTTTTTCGATTTTTCTTTATACTTTCTGAAAGTGTTTAAACATATCTTATTTCTATTTATAACACAAAAATGGGGTTGGGCCAAAAGTTCTTCCAACATTATATATGTCCCTCACCCTACGTACGTCGGCCTCTATATAAGGCCTTGATTGGACCGAAAGGAATCTAAAATATAAAATAAAGTGTTATTACCTCAACTTATATTTTTCCATGTTTTTTTTAGTTATATAAAAAGTGGGTGGGGTATAGCCGCTGATCAGTTTCAGTTAAATGTGTTCTAATTTAAGTGATTTGGTGACACCAAGAGATATTGTTGTTTCTTGTATAAAACATGCCATGGTCAGTAATATTTCCGGTACGAAACTGGTTCAGAGCAAAGTTGATATTTTTGTTAAATATTATGATCTATACACTATTTAAAAATATGTATCTTTATTCAAAATATTATCGTGAAGTTTATTGACATTTGTTGCAAGGAAATGTGAAATTAGAGACAATTAATGTGTGTACTTCTATTAAAGTAGTCCCTGCCTTCTAACCACCCCGCGCAATAATAACGACACTTGGAGCTAGTGACGTGACTTGAAACTTAGAACCAAGCAGCAAAAAATGTTAACCACAGTGACCTACAACCGGACGTCATCTCGGGGTACTATTTAACGGTACTTAAAGCACGTGATCACAACTGGATGATCTAATTGGCCCTTTAAACAGAACATTCGACCTTCAATAAACACGGGTTTGCTATCAGCTATCACTTGAAACTGTCAATGAAATAAAGTAAACATCGGTGTTAGCGGGACTATAATATAGGACACCCAGCTGACCGAGATAACGCCGACTGTCTCATGTAAACGTGTGCACGTTGTTTTAAATCTCATAAAGAAAGTGGCGTAGCTGACTCTAAAATAATGCGCAAGCCCATCAGATTCTAGGGTGGGGGTCTGGGGGCATGAGTCCCACATAAAACAGACCTTTAGGGTGCATTGTCTGCGTTTTCTGGTGGCATATTCAGCTAATATGTAATGATGCATTCCAGTGGCGTAGCTGGTTTTAGTGGGATGTATAGGCCCGGCAATCAAGAAGGCATGTTCTAACCTCCCCCACCTAAGTTTTTTTTATAAATATAGACTTGAAATGGTGGCTTCAATTCATTTCAAGACATATTTACGGCTATTACTCATGGAGGATAGGGCTGAGCAAAATACATTTACACATTTATTTTACAGCATTATCAAATTCAATTAACATAAGTTCTCACCTCGCAAACTGCCGACGTCAATGTCCATATTTTGATGAATATGTAACTGTAATTATGGTTACATCCCCAACAAACATATTACAAAAAAAAAATTAAAACGGATCTCTGAGACAGAGGAAAACGAGGTTAATATATTCCACAACGAATGAACACAAAGTACGGCTCTATTTATATTATTCAGTGTAACGAACGTTTCCCATCGCTAAGCAGCAGAAGCAGTAAGAACTGTCAAATGACAATATTCCAGCGATGACAACTAGGATAGAAAAAAAATATTTCTCGCCTTCAATGTGCAATATTCCTAACAAGAAATTCTATCGCTAATCATGGTGTTATAAAGCTGCTATGCCTCCTTCTCATATTGCCACCATTGCAAAAAGGAAGTGCTTCCGTGGGGGTAGTCGCATAATGGCGGTTGTAAATAATCCTCAATTCTTCTTCTTTAAAAATGCATTTTCCTATTTTTAATGCTCATTTTTTTATTTGAATGGCATTATTGATGTATTTTGAACATTTTGATAGCATTGTCATGTTTGAATTGTGAATTTAGAAAAAAAAAATGATGCTTGGAAATTGGGGTATGAATTCATGACTTCGGAAGTCTACTTTCACTTTGTCACCAGTGTACACACTGAGCAGAAAAAAAATCTCTTATATGACACATGACCCCTACTTTTCTCATCATATTTTGATAGCGCAGAGGTTGACAAACAGTAAAATGTAGGTTTCACTTCTTTCATTTGGGACCCTCTATGAATGACAAGCCTTCAAACTTTTATTATTTACTATAGAATAAAGAACAAAAATCAATGGTGGGGTTACACCTCCTTCTCATATTTGAGAAAGACCGCACAAGACAGATGTCACCGGAATGGTGGGCCGAGTTTGCAACAACCGCTTAATACATGGATCTCCAGATTCTATTCTTATGTGTCCGCCATGCCGTATCACGAGACTGTTGTATTTTCATTTGTTTCATTTTTCGAAGAGAGGTGAAGGCCTACACGGCCTAACAGCAGCTACACCTTTTTACACATTCGCAGAAAAAAAAAGCACGCCCGAACGATGTGGCTCTACGGAAGATACGCCACTGGATGGTTGTTATATAAATGTCAAAACGTTACGAAACGATATGATCATGATATCTGTGGACTGCGGTGTCCCATTGGGGTCATCGCGCCATATTTTATGAAAATTAAGTAAAGTCGAAACAACGATACTACGTTTGTGAGAAGATGTGATTTAGTATTATGTGAACATACAACGGAACAACATGATACGTGAGCAAAATAACTACAAATATGTAGAAATTATAACCAGCAACACCCGGGATGTGCACAGTTTAGTACACGGCGTTCTCGTTGTATGTACTGATTTGAAATGTTTCTAGAACAAAGGATATCTTTATAAGTACTTCTGACATCCACATACTTGCAAAACGTTTACTGCTAATAAATTGTTATAATTATAATATACGTAACATACGTTGACGGGCGGTAGTGCAGTGGATAGGATGTTGAGAGCTCTTGATGGAGGTTGCGTGATCGATCTTCAGCTCTACCAGATGTCCTCTACAAAGCACTACTCAGTACTGGTTCTATCCAGGAATCGGACTTGACAGCGGTTCATATACTTCGGAACCGAGCTTAAGCAAATTGATATAAACTGACAAACGAAGATACTGCTTCTCACGTATGTTTGTTTAATGTATTAACAGTGTGTTTGCATAAATAAAAGTCCAATATATTTAAATAAAAAGTGTTTGCTTTAAATTCTGTCAATTGGCGAAATTTCGGGAAACCAAGTCGGGTCTTTTCGTCCCTAGGTTGGATCCGCCAGTAAAGGAATTTGATTTAAGGAAAATGTTAACAAACTTCCGCAGGAGAATTGCATAGGCAATTATTAATTAATTGCTAGATTATCTATTCTTTTCTAAAAAAAGGGGAGTAACGGAGGATTTTAGTTTTTATTTTAGTTATTTAATTTTTGACTATTTTTATAGTCTATTATTTTTTTTATGTAAATAAAAGGGGCTGGGCAGCATGAACATTAGGGGCGGGCGGGGATGATAGTCTAGAAATTAATTTACCATGGCCTTAACTACTGAGTCACTAACGTGAAAATAGCTGTTTGTAGATAATGCCAGACAGATAACGAACGTGTTGTTTACACATCGCTATACAAATACACCGCTTACATAAAGAAACGTCCGATGTCAGTACATGTAATCATGTATAATGATCTATATGTCCATCTAAACAGTCTTGAGTCAAGGTGTCCGAAACAAAAGATTTAAACCACCGGACTGGTTATTCATTTAATCAATACCAATAGCAACCACGTGACGTTTACTGGAACCAGTCTACAATTATGATTCACCGCTTTTCTTAGATTTAACTATTTAAGTATCAGTATTAAAGTATGTATTTAAATGTTTAAGTTTTTATTCTATCGCGGTGAAAACAGTTTAAAGTTCATTTTTATATAATAATTTATGTTCAACAGCACACAATGCCGAGAATTCAAAAACAGTTGACGGAACGAGCAGACAATAGTGCATATCTCCCAAATCAGGTCTGGTATACTCCACTGAAAAAGCAAGCGAATTCGATGACTGTCCCACAATACATAGCACTCCAACACTAGTCCTGTAGATAGCAATGAAATTTGAGCACATTTGAACTCGTCGATTGGTCAGATGTTTCAGGGAATGTTTGATTCACGTCACAGTTTAGAAAGCAATGCATTATGGGATAGGCAGAAATTCCTTGCCTTAAATAGAACTGATTGGGAAATATCAGGAAGGATAGACTACACTACCGCTTACCAAAATGTGACGTCGTTCAATGTCCTCTGAAGCAACTGACCAATCAGCATGCTCCTATCACACTGACTGTGACCAAAGCGGGGAGAAATATGTCCGTTCTACAATTTAAGCAAATGAGGCTCAATTCAGGCATTTCCACAGAAAATGTAACACTAGCAGGAAGCTATATACTTTTCAGCGTAGGTGACTTAGTTATACGCGTCTGTATGTCTCTGGCAGCGTCGGTGACTTAGTTATACGCGTCTGTATGTCTCTGGCAGCGTGGGTGACTTAGTGTTACGCACCTCTTTGTCTCTGGCAGCTTGGGTGATTTATTGTTACGCGCCTGTATGTCTCTGGCAGCGTGGGTGACTAAGTTATATGCGCCTGTATGTCTCTGGCAGCGTGGGTGACTGAGTTATATGCGTATGTATGTCTCTGGCAGCGTCGGTGACTTAGTTTTACTCGTCTGTATGTCTCTGGCAGCGTCGGTGACTTAGTTTTACTCGTCTGTATGTCTCTGGCAGCGTCGGTGACTTAGTTATACGCCTCTGTATGTCTCTGGCAGCGTGGGTGACTAAGTTATATGCGTCTGTATGTCTCTGGCAGCGTCGGTGACTTAGTTTTACTCGTCTGTATGTCTCTGGCAGCGTGGGTGACTTAGTTATACGCGTCTGTATGTCTCTGGCAGCGTCGGTGACTTAGTTATACGCCTCTGTATGTCTCTGGCAGCGTCGGTGACTTAGTTATATGCGTCTGTATGTCTCTGGCAGCGTCGGTGACTTAGTTTTACTCGTCTGTATGTCTCTGGCAGCGTGGGTGACTTAGTTATACGCGTCTGTATGTCTCTGGCAGCGTGGGTGACTTAGTTATACTCGTCTGTATGTCTCTGGCAGCGTCGGTGACTTAGTTTTACTCGTCTGTATGTCTCTGGCAGCGTGGGTGACTTAGTTATACGCGTCTGTATGTCTCTGGCAGCGTGGGTGACTTAGTTATACGCGTCTGTATGTCTCTGGCAGCGTCGATGACTTAGTGTTACGCGCCTGTATGTCTCTGGCAGCGTGGGTGACTTAGTTATACGCCTCTGTATGTCTCTGGCAGCGTGGGTGACGTAGTGTTACGCGACTATATGTCTCTAGCAGCGTGGATGACTTAGTTATACGCGTCTGTATGTATCTGGCAGCGTCGGTGACTTAGTTATACGCGTCTGTATGTCTCTGGCAGCGTGCGTGACTTAGTTTTACGCACCTCGATGTCTCTGGCAGCGTGGGTGACTTAGTTATACTCGTCTGTATGTTTCTGGTAGCGTAGATGACTTAGTTATACGCGTCTGTATGTCTCTGGCAGCGTGGGTGACCTAGTTATACGCGCCTGTATGTCTCTGGCAACTTGGGTGACTTAGTGTTACGCACCTCTATGTATCTGGCGGCGTCGCTGACTTAGTTATACGAGTCTGTATGTTTCTGGCAGCGTTGGTGACCTAGTTATACGTGTCTGTATGTCTCTGGCAGCGTCGGTGACTTTGTTATACGCGTATGTATCTCTCTTGCAGCGTGGATGACTTAGTGTTATGCACCTCTATGTCTCTGGCAGCGTGGGTGACTTAGTTATATGCACCTGTTTATCTCTGGCAACGTCGGTGACTTAGTCATACGCTTCTGTATGTCTCTGGCAGCGTCGGTGACGTAGTGTCGGTGACTTGATTATACGCGTATGTATCTCTCTTGCAGCGTGGGTGACTTAGTGTTACGCACCTGTATATCTCTGGCAGCGTCGGTGACTTAGTTGTACGCATTTGTATATCTCTGACAGCGTGGGTGACTTAGTTATACGCGTCTGTATGTCTCTGGCAGCGTCGGTGACTTAGTTATACGCGTCTGTATGTCTCAGGCAGCGTGCGTGTCTTAGTTATACGCGCCTGTATGTGTCTGGCAGCGTGGGTGACTTAGTTATACGCCTCTGTATGTCTCTTGCAGCGTGAGTGACTTAATTATACGCGTCTGTATGTCTCTGGCAGCGTCGGTGACTTAGTTATACGCGTCTGTATGTCTCAGGCAGCGTGCGTGTCTTAGTTATACGCGCCTGTATGTGTCTGGCAGAGTGGTTGACTTAGTTATACGCCTCTGTATGTCTCTTGCAGCGTGGGTGTCTTAGTTATACGCGCCTGTTTGTGTCTGGCAGCGTGGGTGTCTTAGTTATACGCGCCTGTTTGTGTCTGGCAGCGTGGGTGACTTAGTTATACGCGTCTGTATGTCTCAGGCAGCGTGGGTGTCTTAGTTATACGCGCCTGTTTGTGTCTGGCAGCGTGGGTGACTTAGTTATACGCCTCTGTATGTCTCTGGCAGAGTGGTTGACTTAGTGTTACGCGCCTGTATGTCTCTGGCAGCGTGGGTGACGTAGTGTCGGTGACTTTATTATACGCATCTGTATGTCTTTTGCAGCATTGGTGACTTAGTCAATCACACCTCTTTATCTCTGGCAGCGCCGGTGACTTTGTCATACACGTATGTATCTCTCTTGCAGCGTGGGTGACTTAGTGTTACGCACCTGTATATCTCTGGCAGCGTCGGTGACTTAGTTATACGCATTTGTATATCTCTGACAGCGTGGGAGACTTAGTTATACGCGTATGTATGTCTCTGGCAGCGTCGGTGACTTAGTTATACGCGTCTGTATGTCTCAGGCAGCGTGCGTGTCTTAGTTATACGCGCCTGTATGTGTCTGGCAGCGTGGGTGACTTAGTTATACGCCTCTGTATGTCTCTGGCAGAGTGGTTGACTTAGTGTTACGCGCCTGTATGTCTCTGGCAGCGTGAGTGACGTAGTGTCGGTGACTTAATTATACGCATCTGTATGTCTTTTGCAGCATTGGTGACTTAGTCAATCACACCTCTATATCTCTGGCAGCGCCGGTGACTTTGTCATACACGTATGTAGCTCTCTTGCAGCGTGGGTGACTTAGTTTTACGCACCTGTATATCTCTGGTAGCGTCGGTGACTTAGTTATACGCATTTGTATATCTCTTACAGCGTGGGAGACTTAGTTATACGCGTATGTATGTCTCTGGCAGCGTCGGTGACTTAGTTATACGCGTCTGTATGTCTCTGGCAGCGTTGGTAACTTAGTTATACGCCTCTGCATGTCTCTGGCAGCGTGGGTGACTTAGTGTTACGCGCCTGTATGTCTCTGGCGGCGTGAGTGAATTAGTTATAAGCGTCTGTATGTCTCTGGCAGCTTGGGTGACTTAGTGTTACGCGTCTGTATGTCTCTGGCAGCGTGGGTGACTTAGTCAAACGCGTCTGTATGTCTCTGGCAGCGTCGGTGACTTTGTCATACGCATCTGTATGTCTCTTGCAGCGTCGGTGACTTTGTCATACACACCTGTATATCTCTGGCAGCGTCGGTGACTTTGTCATACACACCTGTATACTCTCTGGTAGCGTCGGTGACTTTGTCATACACACCTGTATACTCTCTGGCAGCGTCGGTGACTTTGTCATACACACCTGTATACTCTCTGGTAGCGTCGGTGACTTTGTCATACACACCTGTATACTCTCTGGTAGCGTCGGTGACTTTGTCATACACACCTGTATACTCTCTGGCAGCGTAGTTGACATAGTTATACACATCTATAAGCCTCTGACACTGTTAACAGTACATTTGTCAATGTTATCGTGAGTCCTTTTATCGCAATCGACAGTAAAATTTCTTTATTTAATATGTTTAGATTACGCTAGATTTCTCTTTAATGTCCTACATACACATGAATGTCTCATCTCATTGGTATAACCGTCTTCGCAATCTTTATCACTTAATAAACAATTAGTTGTTTAATCAAGTCAAGTGCCGATCTGTAATATTTGATATCTCTAACATTATATTTGTACAAGCTCTTGATTATTTTCCGTGAACGTGCAGTCAGACCTATATGTAAATTACACACGTGACACTTGGAGTATATGTTTATTCTTTATCTTAACTTTAGACAGAATATAGGGGCACGTGGAAACTAAATAACATTAATATTCATAACAGAAAGTTCATAGAGGTCGAGTGGTATAAGGCGCTGTCATCTAATGACCTCTGAGCTTTCGCATCTGAGGACACTGGGTTGGAGACCACTCTGTCAAAAAAATAGAAAATTTACCTATTCCATCGTTCAGGTCTCACTACACAGTTGAATTTTGTTCTTTGTTCTATATAAAATAAGGTCTAGGATTTCCATGGTAAATAAAGATTTCCACATAGATATTTTTAAAGTTTTTTTTCCATAGCAGGAATGTAAACCAACATAAAAATGCACAATAACTGGTAGGTTTACCACGTTGGCTTTTTTTTAAAGAAAAATGTGCAGTGACACCCTGAGATTTTTTGAAAAAAGAAGTCCTTTAATGCTCATAAATACATGCATATGTTGAAATCCTATAAAAGTCACTTTTTTAACACCAGTGATGTCTTATTGCAGTATATGCTATACCAACTTTTGCTCTACTCATCTGCAGCAAGAAAATCACAACCACTATGGACCATTTCTGAAAATATTTCAAAACCAAATTAGATAGGCCTTGTTTTTTAAGCGTAAGAATCATGTTACCGTTGGAAAAAAGGGACGTAACTGTGTAGTGAGACGTTAAGACACACAGTTATAAAATAAGGATGTACGGTAGTGGCTATGTACACGAGAATTGAAATTAAAAATCAGCAGTATGTGGTTCAGTAGTAGTGGCTATGTGCACGAGAATTGTTATTGAAAATCTGGAGTACGTGGTTCAGTGGTAGTGACTATGTACACGACAATTGTTATTGAAAATCAGGAGTACGTGGTTCAGTGGTAGTGGCTATGTACACGAGAATTGTGATTAAAATCAGAAGTACGTGGTTCAGTGTTAGTGGCTATGTACTCGAAAATTGTGATTAAAAATCAGGAGTACGTGGTTCAGTGGTAGTGGCTATGTACACGAGAATTGTAGATTAAAAATCAGGAGTACGTGGTTCAGTGGTACAGCACTGAAGCCAGGATCGGAGGGTCGTGGGTTCGATCATCCTCAACGGCTATGTGTTTCCGCTTGTGCTTAATACTGGTTCTCGTGGTCTAGTGGTAGAGCGTCCGCCTCGCATGCGTAAGGTCGTGGGTTTAATTCCCGGCCGGGTCATACCAAAGACTTTAAAAATGGTACTAGAAGCTTCCTCGCTTGACGCTCAGCATTTAGAGGAAAGTTCTAGGTCTGGTCGGCCCGATGTCAGTATAATGTGACTGGGTGGGGTATCATACTATGTGTCTGCGGCAAGGTAATCCAGTGTGACAGCGCTTAGAATACTGTCTCAAGTAGACAGCCGTCGCAATATGATTGGAAAATTGTTGAAAGCGACGCTAAACACCATACAACAACAACAACAACAACAACAACAACAACAACAACAACAACAACAACAACAACAACAACAACATAATACTGGTTCTACCCAGGAAGACATCGAGCGTAATTTGTAAGTTGTAATCGAAGTAAAATGAAAAGTTTAAACTAAAAAATAATAGTTAATGTTTACTAAACTGTGACTCCATTCAAACTTTCCCTGAAGCGAATGACCAATCAACGTGCTCAACGTGTGGCTTTCCAGCGTCAAATTCACTGACCAATCAGCGTGCTCCTACTATATTGATCGATGATCAACCATCGAATCAGCGTGCTCGTAACAATTGGCGTATGACGACCCAGTCGTGCGGACAAGTTAGTCCTACAATGAAATGTAAAGACGTGAGTAGAATGCCTGGAGTCTTAATAATTAAACGTTAGTATTTGAATGTTGAAGAAGGTCGTATAAAGTCTGCATCAATATAAGCAATTAAAAATATTCAATTAAACAACTGATTAAGTAAAAATAGGAGTGTCTATATTTATAAAACAATAAGTGTTCAAAATCCATAGTGGGTAATCATCGTTTATCGCCGTAATCTTCATCATCATCATTAGTTTTAAATAATCATCTTATCTTTTAAATAATCACCTTGTTTTTTAAGTAATCATCTTGTTTTTTAAATAATCATCTTATCCGGCTCGCCAAAATGACTTAGTTCAAAGTGCAAGGGTAAAGAAATACTTATACATACATACATACATACATACATACATACATACATACATAACGACGTGAGGGACTCTTCAAGCGGCTGTCGAGCAGGATGGATGTCTCCTGGGCAAGCTCCAGCCTTCTAAGTGGGTCACGGTCCCTCCACTTTTACATGGAGGGATTTTTAACCAATCATCGTTTTTATGTTTTTAAAGTGGTGTTAAAAGGGATTGTATTGAATAATCTACAAAATCAGCATGTTACAATAGAACTACAGCTACTCCAAAAACATCTTTTGACGGGAACCTCCATATCCACGGAATCAACTTAGCTCAAAAATCTTCTTCAAGAATCATCTTTAGTCATCTTAAAACAACTTATTTACTAGAATCTTCCTAGAATTTACATCGTCGAGCTACTCGTCGGTTTGACAGCTTCGGTCTCAAATCGCTTAAACGCAATGCATTAAGCTCAGCGGGTTGAAATTGACCCAGTCAACAGCAACTTTAATCTCGACAAATAGATCTCAACACCTGGATGAAGCAAGGAAGATGTAACATCATATCGCCAAGAACCAGCCTAGAGAATAATCGTCTTATCCAGTTAGTAGTGCAACACCGGGAGGAGTAGCGAACCTGCCGATGCTGTCCACTGGCATCGTAATCTTCTTATCCTGCTCGCCAAAAAGCCTAGAGCTAAGTGCGAGGGTAAATAAACACTTAAACAACAACAACAACGACGTGAGGTTAATTGTCAAAATATGAGTTAACATAATCAATGTTGTTTTATCATTTCGCTAAAACTTATAAAATGAAAAATAATGTTTACACATTTTGAACCACGTGACCAACAATTTACGATATAGAATTTCTTTTAGCCATTTTCCAGATGTATGCATACCTACTGTCTTTTACATTAGCATCAAGCACAAACTTATTGTAAAGTATAAACTTGCAAAAAATGTCACTTGTTTATTTATTTTATGTACATCTGCTACCACTTTTTAACTTCAGTGAAACGTACCGTCGGATTTGGCGGTGTCGGGACAAATCCAACAACAATAGATCGTTGCGAAAACTACATCACTTACAACATCAGCTGTTTTTGTGAAGTCGCCATTATGGACACCGAAAAGAAGGCAGAAAAGCTTGAGTTTGCGTACCAAGTTTCGTATGACGCGGTAAACAGCGCACACTCAACACCAAAACTCGCCCCTGAACCAGTCAAGACGGTAATATGTTTCAGACACAGTCTATATTGTGATAAAACGATAAATGATCGTAAACTGCCGTCGTAGTATAACATCATAGCATACCGTCGTAGTATAACACAATAGCATACCGTCGTAGTATAACACAATAGCATGCCGTCGTAGTATAACATCATAGCATGCCGTCGTAGCATACAGTCGTAGTAAAACATCATAGCATACAGTCGTAGTATAACATCATAGCATACCGTCGTAGTATAACATCATAGCATACCGTCGTAGTATAACATCATAGCATACCGTCGTAGTATTACATCATAGCATGTCGTCGTAGTATAACATCAAAACATACGGTCGTAGTATTACATCATAGCATGCCGTCGTAGTATAGCGTCATAGCATACCGTTTTAATATAACATCACAGCATACCGTCGTAGTAAAACATCACAGCATACCGTCGTAGTATAAAATCATAGCATACCATCGTAGTATAACATCATAGCATACCGTCGTATTATAACATCATAGCATGCCGTCGTAGTATAACATCAAAGCATGCCGTCGTAATATAACATCATAACATGCCGTCGTAGTATAACACCATAGCATGCAGCCGTAGTATAACATCATAGCATACCGTCGTAGTAAAACATCATAGCATACCGTCGTAGTTATAACATCATAGCATACCGTCGTAGTACAACATCATAGCTTACCGTCGTATTATAAAATCATAGCATGCCGTCGTAGTATAACATCATAGCATGCCGTCGTAATATAACATCATAACATGCCGTCGTAGTATAACACCATAGCATGCAGCCGTTGTATAACATCATAGCATACCGTCGTAGTAAAACATCATAGCATACCGTCGTAGTATAACATCATAGCATACTGTCGTAGTATAACACCATAGCATGCCGTCGTACCATACCGTCGTAGTACAACATCATAGCATACCGTCGTAGTATAACATCATAGCATACCGTCGTAGTTTAACATCATAGCATACCGTCGTAGTATAACATCATAGCATACCGTCGTAATTTAACATCATAGCATACCGTCGTAGTATAACATCATAGCATACCGTCGTAGTATAACATCATAGCATAACGTCGTAGTATAACACCATAGCATGCCGTCGTAGCATACCGTCGTTGTAAAACATCATAGCATACCGTCGTAGTATAACATCATAGCATACCGTCGTAGTACAACATCAAAGCATGCCGTCGTAGTATAACATCATAGCATATCGTCGTAGTATAACAGCATAGCATGCTGTCGTAGCATGCCGTCGTAGTTTAAGATCATAGCATGCCGTCGTAGTATAACATCAAAGCATACCGTTGTAGTATAACACCATAGCATGCCGTCGTAGCATACCGTCGTAGTAAAACATCATAGCATGCCGTCGTAGCATACCGTCGTAGTACAACATCATAGCATACCGTCGTAGTATGACATCATAGCATACCGTCGTAGTATATAATCATATCACATAGTCGTACAACTGAGTCGTATTATATAATACAGTTGTATCATATATTCCTGTCTTACAGTTGTATTATTATATTCGTGTATTATAAATCCGTATTTGACAGTATTATACAGCCGTATTTGACAGTATTATACAGCCGTATCGCCGACCTAGTGATATGTTCACCTTCCATTTACAACTTAAAAGCAAATTTTATCGTATTACTTTTTCGAAGAGTACATGCGTGTTTATTGTATTGCATGGGTGTACCATTTATTGGGGTACCATTTATGGGTGTACCATTTATGGGTGTACCATTTATGGGTGTATCATTGCATGGGTGTACCATTCATGGATGAACCATCCATGGGTGTACCATTTATGGATGTACCATTGCATGGGTGCACCATTCATGGGTGTACCATTCATGTATGTACCATTGCATGGGTGTATCATTTATGGGTGTACCATTTATTGGTGTACCATTGCATGGGTGTACTGTTAATGGATGTATCATTTATGGGTGTATTATTCATAGGTGTACCATTCATGGATGTACCATTCATGGGTGTACCATTCATGGATGTACCATAGCATGGGTGTACCATTCATGGGTGTACCATTGCATGGGTGTACTATACATGGGTGTATCATTCATGGGTGTACCATTGCATGAATGTATCATTCATAGATGTATCATTCATGGATGTACCATTTATGGGTGTACCATTAATGGGTGTACCATTCATGAGTGTACCATTGCATGGATGTATCATTCATAGGTGTATCATTCATTGATGTACCATTTATGGGTGTACCATTTATAGGTGTACCATTCATGGGTGTACTATTCATGAGTTTACCATTCATGGTGTATCATTCATGGGTGCACCATTCATGGGTGTACCATTGCATGGGTGTACCATTCATGGATGTACCATTCATGGGTTTACCATTCATGGGTGTATCATTCATGGGTGTACCATTCATGGGTGTACCATTGCATGGATGTACCATTAAATAGGTGTACCATTCATGGGTGTACCATTGCATGGGTGTTCCATTCATGGATGTACCATTGCATGGGTGTACCATTCATGGATGTATCATTCATGGGTGTACCATTGCATAGGTGTACCATTCATGGGTGTATCATTCATGGGTGTACCATTCAAGGGTGTAACATTCATGGGTGTACCATTCATGGGTGTACCATTGCATGAGTGTATCATTCATAGGTGTACCATTCATGGATGTACCATTCATTGGTGTACCATTCATGGGTGTACCATTCATTGGTGTACCATTCATGGCTGTACCATTGCATGAGTGTACCATTCATGGGTGTACCATTCTTAGGATGTACCATTCATGGGTGTACCATTCATTGGTGTACCATTTATGGGTGTACCATTGCATGAGTGTACAATACATGGATGTACCATTGCATTGGTGTACCATTCATGGGTGTATCATTCTTAGGTGTACCATTCATGGGTGTACCATTTATGGATGTACCATTTATGGATGTACCATTTATGGATGTACCATTCATAGGTGTACCATTCATGGGTGTACCATTCATGGATGTACCATTCATGGGTGTACCATTGCATGAGTGTACCATTCATGGATGTACAATTGATGGGTGTACCATTCATGGGTGTACCATTCATGGGTGTACCATTTATGGATGTACCATTCATGGGTGAACCATTGCATGGGTGTACCATTCATGGATGTACCATTGCATGAGTGTACCATTCATGGATGTACCATTGCATGGGTGTATAATTTATGGGTGTACCATTTATGGGTGTACCATTCATGGATGTACCATTGCATGGGTGTATCATTTATGGGTGCACCATTGCATGAGTGTACATGGATGTACCATTTATGGGTGTACCAGTCATGGGTGTACCATTGCATGGATGTACCATTCATGAATGTACCATTGCTAATTAGTTCTGTATTCATACTCATACCCTATATCCACCTGTGTTTATTTTAGAAAGTAACCCCGCGTCTGTGTTTGGCTGTGTTTTCGGCCACTATGGGATCTATGGTGTTTGGGTACAACACAGGCGTCATCAACGCCCCGGAAGAGGTAAATAAAAATAATTACAGTATTACTTTTGGCTATCAATCATGGAGTCATGAGTTTGAATCCCTGCACAGCCACGTTCTCCGTGATAATTGATAAACTACATTGCTTCGTATTGTCATTCGTCCTTCATCGCTGATTCATGTGAAAAAAAACACCTTTCCAGGATCTCAAGAAAGAATGGTTAAGTTAACTGATCGTCTGTTATCCCTATATGGCATAAAATGACGCTAAATATTCAAACGGGCACACACTACACTTTACAGCAATCGGGTTAAATGAAAATCTGTGGTAGGTGAGTTTAATTGAAAAAGAATACGCTTGAGATTATCATTTTAGTTATGATCGTGACGTCACCTTAACACGAGTTACACGTGATGTTTACTCGCCATTAATTTTTATTTTATTTTTCTGTATTATTAAATTGAAATTTTCATATAATGGAGGAAATTAATATATATACATATTCATGTATATTGTTTCTACAGCAAATTAAATCCTTTATGAACATTACGACAATGAACCGGACCGGAAGTCCTATGCACGAGAATACAATCACCAGTCTGTTTGCTCTAATCGTCGCCATTTTCGCTGCCGGCGGAATGATAGGAGGTCTGGCCGCGGGATGGTGGGCTGACATGTTTGGAAGGTTTGTTATAAGTAAACACGAACGTGAGCTACTTCTTATTGACGTAACTCTCACTTTTTTTTTATATTTTACCTTATTCTATAACGAAAACAGACTGTGGAACGGACCCAACTCTCCCAACTTGAGTCCTTCACATAGCAGTGAGAATTGAGCACGGTGATTGGTCAATTGCTTCAGCAAAAGTTGAATGACGTCACAGTTTGGTGAGCGTTGAAATACTATACATTGTTGGACATGCAGAAATCCCACGTTTTTTCATTAGTGTGTAACATACCTGATTGGGGAGATATAAGGGACTGGGAAAGACTGGCGCATACCAAGAAAAAAACTGGTTATCTAAAATGCTATAAATAGCACTATGTATATGTATTAACGTCAGCATTTTATTACTGTGACGTCAACAGCCAAGTACGGTTAAGCCCAGTCGGTAACGCGTTTGCCTATTAATCCAGGGATCATAAGTTGGAATCTTCGTCCGGCCAAATTATCCGTGATGATTGACATACGATATTGCGTCTCATTGTCATTCGTCTCTCACCGCTGATTTTCGTAGAAACATTATCAGTCATTCAGGTTGTTTTTTTAATGATGTTTTAACGCCATTTTCAACACGTTTCAGGTTATATGATTTTATCGCATATTCAGTTTTATTGGTGGAGGAAGACCCCCAGAATGAATCTGAGTAGAACCACCGTCCTTCAGCAAGTAACTGGCAAACTTTCTCATATCAAGTTTTTGGAGCGAGCGGACACTGGAAGTGCCTTTAAAAAACAAGCGACGAAACCCCACGGGGGATCAAACAGTGGAGTCTGGGTCTTGAAGTAAGCAGGCGAACCACCAGACCACCAGACCACCACAATTTTCTTTTGGATTTTAATTTTTAACAAAGACAATTATTTGAAAGGACAGCCATGTTTGACATTACTCTTATAAATTGGTTACATAACAAACTGTAAGTATACGCTTTATCGACATCTATGCCGTGCAATGATGAACCAGTTTTCAACTACTTTGAATCGATTAAGGATGCAGACATAATTGTATACTTTTTGGCGTGGTGATTACGTTATATGTCAACATGAATGGTGTCACGACTGTAACAAAAGCTTAACGCAGCATTTCTTTCATGTATTTATCGAACTGTTGTTTGCAGTTTTGTAAGAGTATATAAGTTATTTGGATTTGCAAACTGTTTTTGGCAAGGTCGGAGTTTACTAATCATCTTCTCTTTTGGTTGCCGCTCTTTACCATTTTAAGCAGACGCGGGACCCAGCAATTAAAGTTGTAAGAGTGACCATTCTTGATTTATAAGTCCCGGAAGTTTAAAATATAAATACATGTAGGCATCACTTATAATTTAACGAACTCGTGAACAATACCGGTGATTTTCAGCTGCGCTTCGCACCGGGCGCAAGTCCTTTATAAATACAAAATACAATATGACGTGAACATTATTTACACAATTATAAGTATAAAGGAAACAAACGCACAAATATAATCACATGCAATTTAATAGTAAAACCAACATTTCAATAAGTCAGCATTTATTATACAAAATAGCATTGTAAATTAGTATTCTATGACGAACCACAAGATGGAATATATAATTATATTATAATTATAACCGTACCGTATTGCCTAAGCGATAGGTCTGAATTCATTAAGATGCACCGCCTTATCAAAACGAGATACATGAATTCCCCTGAGCTTATAGTCTCGCTGCGAAATCTCGCTCTCGTACGCAACGAGAATTCGGGATTTCGAAAAGGTCAATAATGAATTAATGAATACGTGTTGCTATAATTTCGAGTAGGTTAATGATTAAAATAATGGTTTCATTTTTTACAGGAAATATGGTATGATCATCAATAACATAATCGGCATATCGGCCTGTGTGATGATGTATATGAGTCGGACGGCAGTCTCATACGAAATGGTTATCGTCGGCAGGTTTCTTGTCGGCGTAGTCCTGTGGTGAGTTCGTCTCATTTATGACGAAAAATTCACAAAGACAAAATAAAAATAATGTTTTCAATAAAGATAAAACTTATTTTTGCGGATCAAAAAATCCTTTTGGTCATTAAAGGTAAATTATTGTAATTTTATGCGGACAAAAACTGACGTACGATCATTAAATGTATAGTGTTGTTATGTTCTGTGGAGTAAAAGCACATGCGCACAGAGACAAAAAAAAAACACAGATACACGTCTGGGGTCAGAGTTCAAGTTTCCTAACATATCAACATTTCAGGTCTGTTTACCGGACTGACACCTATTTATCTGTCTGAAATATCGCCTGCGAGCATCCGTGGCGCGCTAGGAACTCTTCACCAGCTTGGCGTAGTAATCGGTATTCTGCTGTCGCAGTTATTCGGTTTTCCGGAACTACTTGGTAATATGGACTATTGGAATCTGCTGCTAGGTAGGTTAATACAGTAACGTTTATACAAGGTCTTATATAGAACTCTGCTTAAGTGGTTTGATGAATCCATTAGATACTGTCGTCTCTTGCATGATACCAGCCGTGGTGAGCTTACTTCTGGTCGTCTCTTGCATGCTACCAGCCGTGGTGAGCATTACTTCCGGTACGAAAATGGTTCAAGGCGAAGTTCGTATGTTTGTTCGTTAAAAGTCATAAACCATATACTATTTAGAAATATATATCTTCATTCAAAATATCAATCTGAAATTTATCAATATAAATTATACTTAAAGGGAATATGAATTAAGATACACTCTTTCAAACCCTTGCCTTCTAACCGCTATAATGACTAATCAAAAATCGGTTAGTGGGGTAAGTGCTTAGATTAATCAGAGCCAGTGACGTCATCCGGGGAAACACATTTGAAAAGTAGTGATTATCATTCGTCCAAAATATTTGAATTCAGTTCAGTGGGTTCACTGTTCAGTGTGTTCACTGTTCAGAGTGTTCACTGTTCAGTGTGTTCACTGTTCAGAGTGTTCACTGTTCAGAGTGTTCACTGGTTAGTGTGTTCACTGTTCAGTGTGTTCACTGTTCAGAGTGTTCACTGTTCAGAGTGTTCACTGTTCAGAGTGTTCACTGGTCAGTGTGTTCACTGATCAGAGTGTTCACTGTTCAGAGTGTTCACTGTTCAGTGTGTTCACTGGTCGGTGTGTTCACTATTCAGTGTGTTCAGTGGTCAATGTGTTCACTGGTCGGTGTGTTAACTGTTCAGAGTGTTCACTGGTCAATGTGTTCACTGGTCGGTGTGTTAACTGTTCAGAGTGTTCACTGGTCAGTATATTCACTGTTTAGTGTGTTCACTGTTCAGAGTGTTCACTATTCAGAGTGTTCACTGGTCAGTGTGTTCACTGTTCAGAGTGTTCACTGTTCAGTGTGTTCACTGGTCGGAGTGTTCACTGTTCAGTGTGTTCAGTGGTCGGTGTGTTCACTGGTCGGTGTGTTAACTGTTCAGAGTGTTCACTGGTCAGTGTGGTCACTGTTCAGAGTGTTCACTGTCCAGTATATTCACTGTTCAGTGTGTTCACTGTTCAGTATTTTCACTTTTCAGTGTGTTCACTGTTAAGTGTGTCCACTGTTCAGTGTCTTCACTGTTCAGAGTGTTCACTGTTCAAAGTGTTGTCTGTCTAGTATATTCACTGTTCAGTGTGTTAACTGTTCAGAGTGTTCACTGTTCAGTATTTTCAATTTTCAGTATGTTCACTGTTCAGAGTGTTCACTGTTCAGTGTCCACTGTTCAGTATGTTCACTGTTCAGAATGTTCACGGTTCAGTATGTTCACTGTTCAGAGTGTTCGCTGATCAGAGTGTTCACTGTTCAGTGTGTTCACTGTTCAGTGTGTTCACTGTTCAGAGTATTCAATGTCCAGTATATTCACTGTTCAGAGTGTTCACTGTCCAGTTTATTCACTGTTCAGAGTGTTCACTGTTCGGTATTTTCACTTTTCAGTGCTTTCACCGTGTAGTGTGTTCACTGTTCAGTATGTTCACTGTTCAGCGCGTTTCGCGGGTCAGTGTGTTCACTGGTCAGTTTGGTCACTGTTCAGAGTGTTCCCTGTTCAATATGCTCACTGTTCAGTATGTTCACTGTTTAGAGTGTTCCACATGTTCAGTGTGTTCACTGTTCAGTGTATTCAGCTGTTCAAAGTGTTCATGGTTCAGTGTGTTCACTGTTCAGAGTGTTCACTGTTCAGTATGTTCACTGTTCAGAGTGTTCACTGTTAACTGTGTTCACTGTTCAGTGTGTTCACTGTTCAGAGTGTTCACTGTTCAGTATTTTCACTTTTCAGTATGTTCACTGTCTATTGTGTTCACTGTTCAACATGTTCACTGTTCAGAGTGTTCACAGTTTAGTGTGTTCACTGTTCAGAGTGTTTACTGTTCAGAGTGTTCACTGTTCAGTATGTTCACTTTTCAGTGTGTTCACTGTTCAGTGTGTTCACTGTTCAGTATGTTCACTGTTCAGAATGTTCACTGTCCAGTATTATTACTTTTCAGTGTATTCACTGTTCAGTGTGTTCACTGTTCAGTACGTTCACTATTGGAAACATGTAAGTAGACTGATAAATAAGCATTCAATCCCTAATTTCCAAGAATATTCAATTCTAAATTCACAATTTAAACATGACAATGGTTACCTTATGTATTAAATACAGTAAAAATCATTCAAATTACAAAACAATGAAATAAGAAAAAAACAACAACAATTTTTAGATAAGAAGAAACAATGCTTATTTTCACCGCCTTTATATACTTCCTTTTTCTAATGAGTGCCTTGAATTGGTTTGCCACTGGTATAAAAATCATGAAAAACTTGTATCTTTCTGTATGCTTTCAAGGTATTGGACTTATCCCGTGTGCCGTTCAGATAGTCACAATGCCATTTTGCCCAGAAAGCCCTCGGTATTTGCTGCTTAAGAAAGAGAGAGAATCTCAGGCCAGGAAAGGTAACTATTGTTTATCGATGATACGGGAAAATACGGGAATTTAAGAGATTATTCGAGAATATTATAGAATTAAGTTAATAAATTAATAATTGTATGAATACACACACTATGTGAAAGTTGAATTATCGAATAAATGGATACACTGAGTTCTTAAAAAAAGTATAATTTTAAAACGATATACTGAAAAAAACAAAACACATTAACGTTGGCTTTGATCATATATATATTCTTTATTTCCTCGAGTCCTGTACCGGAGAGCAGCATAACATAAACCATTTTCTGAGGCTTATTTGATGTATAATAAATATCAATATATCAGTTGTGAAACATTAAACATGTCCCGTTTGCTGGAAGCTATTTGCATTATCTTAAAAAGCCAAGTTTCGTCCAGCTGATCTTGATATAGTTTCTCTTTACATACTATGGACATTAACATGAGAACATCAGCAAATTACATCACCAAAGTGTTAAGTATATATTTACATCTAATGAATACATTAATCAAAAAAAATAGTTATTGTACAAGAAGGCAAATTGAAGCGGATGATACTTTGTTTCCTCTGCCTTCCAAAACTTTGAAGGTGTCACTTTAATGTAACACGATGCAAGAGGAATTTTGTATTTCGTGTCTTTTTCATAAGCTTTGACGACACTTCGTGGTACAACAAATGTCGATGTTGATATAGAAGAAATGAAGACGGAATTTAGAACGCATCAGTCCGAGGAATCGGTGAGACATTAGATTTGATTGGCTGAATCAAGTGCTTTGTTATCTGACGAATCAAATACAGCCTTCTATATTTAAATTGTTAACACACATGTAGAAATTCTTAAAAAAAAAAAACGTTCTACACATGTAAAATAATTCTAACATTTCTAGCAAGGGATGCAAGTCTGTAATTACCTTTGTCGATTCATATCCGGCTATGCGAGTTGTCTCCACTGATACATTTGATCGATATGCCAAAAGCAGCATTAAGACTGTCTTCTAGTCTTTCCTATACTCAGTCTTTATTACTGGCTACACTAAGTAAAGAATGTACAGTCAAACATGTCTCTAAGGAAAAAGCAAAAATGACCATTTAAGGCTTGTGGCCGCTTAATACAGGTGGGGTTAAACTAAACACATAGCAATGTTGTTGTTGTTGTTGTATGGTGTTTAGCGTCGCTTTTAACAATTTTTCAGTCATATGGCGACGGTGTCTACTTGCGACAGTATTCTAAGCGCTGTCACACTGGAGTATCATGCTGCAGACACATGGCATGATACCCCACCCAGTCACATTATACTGACACCGGGCCGACCAGACCTAGAACTCTCCTCTAAATGCTGAGCGCCAAGCGAGGAAGCATCTTATACCATTTTTAAAGTCTTTGGTATGACCCGGCCTGGGGATTGAACCCACGACCTTCCTGCATGCGAGGCGGACGCTCTACCACTAGACAACGCTGCGGTCTGTCATAGCAATGTAAACAAAATTATGGCTGGTGAATATAAATAATACTTGTTTCTTCCTCTGGACAAGTTTGATCTCAGTTATGACGTCATTGGTTCGAGCCCAGTTCGGTCGGAATATGAAGGTTTTCAGAAAGACCGTGGTTTCATTATTTTATATTTTAAAACATGTACTTAATTGAGCGAGTACAAGACAGCGCACGTGCTTACCCACGAAGACATCGTCAGATATTTGCATAAAAAATTCCGAAATAGATATTAAATAGGTACAGTTTAAAGGGAGTACAACAGGATTTTTCAAAATTTTAAAATTGACACAAAACAATCAAGGACTTATATATAAGTTCTAGACAATAATATACCATGCATATATATACTCACTTATTCCATATTGACAAAAGGATATCTATTTAAACATGTCTAAATAACATGATTGAAAAATAGAGTTCATAACTAGGCTAGACTAAATAGATTTAATTTTCCACTTGAAATTGCAACATGTTTTGTGACTAAAGTTATTTTAATTTGTGATTATAACAGGGTGCTGTAACACAAAATTGGCTACGACAAACACAATAGCATATATATTTTTATTTTTGTTAGCATGTACATGTAGATATTCAAATTATCGCAGATTGGAATGCTACAGCTGTTCCGGAAGAAATCCCTTCGGATGCCCTTGGTTATCAGTGTCGTGATGCATTTATCCCAACAACTGTCAGGAATTAACGCTGTTAGTATTGGGTACTATAACAAAAATAACTGAAACAGGAGGACTTATATAGAGAAGAAAAAGCAACTGACTAAGATATTATAAACGCTCGCGTATTCACGCAAAATCTCGTTTTAAATATTAAACTTCAATTCATCTCAGAAATACAAATTAGAATTCTTAGTTTGCACAATGAATATCTCTACAAAACGAAAATGTTCCCCTCGAATTATGTTTCATATTGTTGAAGTACTTATAACTTCACAATTTGTATAAAGAAAAATACCTGAACTTTTGCTTCAAACTATAATATTTTAAATCCAAGCTCATTTTCTGTGTTTAAAACCATATAAAACATCTTGGGTTGCATAACCTTACATGTTGTGTAAAAGAAATCAGTTGCCTGTGAAATTTGCCAATTTATTGATTCTTCGCAGGCTATTTTATAAACATTCAGTAGAGAGATGCAAGTTTCTTATCCTTCTATATAAGTCCTTGAATAAACCAATGACACGTGATTATCAAATTATATAAACCTAATGAAGAATGATCGTTCGGGCTTTTCCATTATAATATTTATTTAAAAACGTAAATTTGTCAGATTTTGTATAGAATTATTTCTTTAGAACAAATTCTTATGTCAAATGTACATAATGATCACTGACTAGATAAACGAATAAACCAACCAATGACAAGTAACTGTAATATTCAGCCAATGAATAGAAGTCTTTTTTTCACATAGTAAAATTAATCTGTCATACGTAAACGAATAGAAATGATTAACACTTTATATCCATACCTGTGTTTTTTTGTTTTACAGATATTTTACTACTCTTTCAACTTATTCAAAAGTGCGGGACTGGAAAAAACAACGGCTGCGCACGCAACTTCCGGTGTAGGAAGTACAATGTTCATTATGACCATTATAACAATTCCGTTGATGGACAGGGTTGGGCGGCGGACGCTGCATTTGCTCGGACTGGGAGGGATGTTTATCTTCAGTCTCCTGATAACGCTTTCTTTGGCCTTGACAGTAAGTAGGTTTGGTGAATAATACGGGTAAAGCCCGCGGTGACCGAACTGGCCTTGACAGTAAGTAGGTTTGGTGAATAATACGGGTAAAGCCCGCGGTGACCGAACTGGCTTTGACAGTAAGTAGGTTTGGTGAATAATACGGGTAAAGCCCGCGGTGACCGAACTGGCCTTGACAGTAAGTAGGTTTGGTGAATAATACGGGTAAAGCCCGCGGTGACCGAACTGGCTTTGACAGTAAGTAGGTTTGGTGGATAATACGAGTAAAGCCCGCGGTGGCCGAAAAGTTCTTGACAGTAAGTAGTTTTGGTGAATAGTTCGGGTAAAGCCCGCGGTGGCCGAACTGGCCTTGACAGTAAGTAGGTTTGGTGGATAATACGAGTAAAGCCCGCGGTGGCCGAAAAGTTCTTGACAGTAAGTAGTTTTGGTGAATAGTACGGGTAAAGCCCGCGGTGGCCGAACTGGCCTTGACAGTAAGTAGTTTTGGTGAATTATACGGGTAAAGCCCGCGGTGGCCGAACTGGCCTTGACAGTTAGTAGGATTGGTGAATAATACGGGTTAAGCCCGCGGTGGCCGAACTGGCCTTGACAGTAAGTAGGATTGGTGAATAATACGGGTAAAGCCAGAGGTGGCCGAACTGGCCTTAACAGTTAGTAGGATTTGTGAATAATACGGGTAAAGCCCGCGGTGGCCGAACTGGCCTTGACAGTAAGTAAGTTTGGTGACTAGTACGAGTGAAACCCGTTCAGTTTTGAAGGACAATCGATATAAGATAAAAAAAAAACACGAGGATTACTTTCGTTATTCACCGTGCACAAGCTCAGGAATGTGATGAGAAACATAATCGAAAATTGAGCTTAAAAGGGATTTCACAAAGTAAAATTAATTGACCAATCAGCATATTCCTACTACTGCTGGTTGTAGCCATTCAGCTTGCTCCTACCAATGCCCACTGTGACGTACCTTAGAAAAAAACAAAAAACAATTGCTTTACAGAATCGCGCCGAGTTACTTTGTCTAAAGCCTTCATCTATTAAACTTTTTATGAAGAGTCACTAACCAAAGTATTCTCGAATCTAATTTTAACCATTAATCGACACAGATTTTAAAACTGATTATTGTTTATTATTTTAGTATCTCGCTGACTGGTTGAAGATTGCAAATATAGTGGTGTCGCTCCTTTACGTGGTGTGTTTCGCCCTTGGGCCAGGTACTTGTACATTTAAACTAATTTTTGTCGTGCGCATGTCTGTGATTTTGACTAGAGAGGCATATGTAATATATGTCACGTGTTTCGTGGCATACATATAGATGGATTAAGAGTTTACAGTCATGGAAAGGGGCGGGAATAAAAAAATAACAGTGTGTGTGCGTGTGTGTGTGTGTGCCTGCGTAATTTTAACATGAACTGCTGTCTGTTAAAAATACAATTATATATGAAATTTTAGCCAAGTCCACACTTCTTACTTCCCATCCCTACGGCAGCCATCTTGTTTTATTTGCTTGAATATTTAGCGTCATCTTTATGCAATTGCGAGCTAACAGGCGATCTGTCGAACCACTGTTTCCTGATATTCTTGAAGGTTAGCCAGTACTGGGATTCTGGGAGGTTAGCCAGTACTGGGATTCTGGAAGGTTAGCCGGAACTGGGATTCTGGAAGGTTAGCCAGTACTGGGATTCTGGAAAGTTAGCCAGTACTGGGATTCTGGAAGGTTAGCCAGTACTGGGATTCTGGAAGGTTAGCCAGTACTGGGATTCTGGAAGGTTAGCCAGTACTGGGATTCTAGAAGGTTAGCCAGTACTGGGATTCTGGAAGGTTAGCCAGAACTGGGATTCTGGAAGGTTAGCCAGTACTGTGATTCTGGAAGGTTAGCCAGAACTGGGATTCTGGAAGGTTAGCCGGTACTCGACTATACCCATCTTCGCAGGTAAATGATAACCATCCCCATTTGAATCAGTGGTGAGAAACGAATGACAACGAATCGCAATGTCCTATACCAGTACACCACGGAGACTTTGACCAGTCGAGGATTAAACTCACGAACCCTGGATTGATAGTCAAGCGGGCTACTGACTAAGCTAACTAAGCCCGGCAACCCGCCATATTTAAACCATCAAAGTTACGTCGTGTATCGTGAACTTTGATAAAACATAATACCAGTTAATACAGGCTATAGGCGGCCGCAACCATTAGCTATCTCATTATTTCCTTATGTACCGGATGAATAATTATCCCACTGGTGCAGTGCGTTAAAATAAATATTTTATATTAACAATGATTTTAACTCGCTACTTAGCGGGATATATCGTGTTTTTAGACTCAGTAAAACTATTTCAGGTTCGATACCCTGGTTAATTGTGTCCGAGTTGTTTCCATCAAGGTCCGAGACCTGCCGCCATGAGCTTGTCGGTACTGATTAACTGGATTGCTAACTTTGCCGTAGGCTACTGTTTTCCATACATGCAGGTGAGATATTTAGGGTTAATACGGTACTTCCGTAATAGGGTTAATATGGTTTTTATAAGTTTGGATATATACTGTATTTTTATATTAGGGTTTATACTGTTTTTTATATTAGGATTAATACGGTATTTTTATATTAGGATTTTTTATATTAGGATTAATACTGTATTTTTATATTAGGATTTTTTACGGTATTTTTATATTAGGATTAATACGGTATTTTTATATTAGGATTTTTTACGATATTTTTATATTAGGATTAATACGGTATTTTTATATTAGGATTTTTTATATTAGGATTAATACTGTATTTTTATATTAGGATTTTTTACGGTATTTTTATATTAGGATTAATACGGTATTTTTATATTAGGATTTTTTACGATATTTTTATATTAGGATTAATACGGTATTTTTATATTAGGATTTTTTACGATATTTTTATATTAGGATTATTACGGTATTTTTATATTAGGATTTTTTACGATATTTTTATATTAGGATTAATACGGTATTTTTATATTAGGATTTTTTACGATATTTTTATATTAGGATTTTTTACGATATTTTTATATTAGGATTAATACGGTATTTTTATATTAGGATTTTTTATATTAGGATTAATACGGTATTTTTATATTAGGATTTTTTACGGTATTTTTATATAAGGATTAATACGGTATTTTAATATAAGTGTTTATACGGTATTTTTATATTAGGGTTTATATTTTTTTTATATTTGGATTAATACGGTATTTTTATTTTAGGACTTTTTTACGGTATTTTTATATTAGGATTAATACGGTATTTTTATATAAGTGTTTATACGGTATTTTTATATTAGGATTAATACGGTATTTTATATTAGGTTTTGTACGGTATTTTTAAAGGGTTTATGTTGTATTTTTATATAATTTTTTTAAATTTATTTATTAGGATAATTATAAGTATGTTAGTGTCTATACTGCATTTTTACTGTAGAGTTTATAGGTTAGTTTTATATTTTCTCATTCTAATTTAAGTGGTTTATAATAAACTTTGCTCTAAAATGACAGTGTAACCATATTAAATATTTTATGTTTTATTTCCCCCAAGATATACATAATCTTGCTGTTGTTGTATGGTGTTTAGCTTTTAACGTTTTTTTTTCAATCATATTGCGACGGTGCCTACTTCAGATAAGCGCTGCCACACTGGAGTTTAATGTCGCAGACACATGCTATGATACCGCAACCAGTCGCATTAAGCTGACACCAATCCGACAAAACTAAAACTATCCTTTGAATGCTGAGCGCCAAGCGAGGAAGCTTCTAGTACCATTTTTTAAGTATTTGGTATGACCCTGCCGGGAATCGAACCATCGACCATCGGCATGCGGGGTGGACACACTACCCACAGACCACCGCTGCGGTGACTACATAACTATTTATATACACTACTTTATTATTTAGTATTTTCAAGCATGTTTTGTTTTACGTTGATTGTAAACCGGGTTATAATTACCTGGACAAATCAGGCTCGAAATCTTCCGGTTTAGAAGTTGTGCATTAAGCATATGTGGACAATCTGTTTTATAATGAAATATGACGTAATCTATGATAAGAAGAAAGATTAAAATACGGGGGTACATAGGGACGGGTAAGTATATCATCAAACAATGTCAGTTAATTTGAAAAATAAAAAAAACGTATGTCTGAAGCATTTGTTCTTTCAATATAATAAATACGGTATTTGATGTAAACTGGTATTGACATGCATTTTTTATATAAACCGACATATTTTGGTCTTTCATTACGATAAATACGGCATCTGTCATAGACTGGCATTACTTTGCTGTCACAGATACGATGCATATGTAAACTGAAACTATGTTACCTTTTATTATTATAAATACCGTATTTGTGAACATTTACATTCTTAGTGACTGGTTTAGTAATGATAGATCTATATTCTGTGAGCGACTGGTTTGTTTATTTACAAGTACGTTTTAAATACACTTTTTTTTTTACAGTCCGGCTTGGGAAACTTCTCATTTCTTCCTTTCACTGTCTTACTGGGATTATTTTGGCTCTTCACACTTAAATATGTGCCGGAAACCAAAAACAGAACGATAGAAGAGATTTCCCAAATTTGGAGCAATGACGTCATATTCACACCAGGAAGTTCCGGAAGTGTATGGGCAGACTGTTTCAACGAAGGACGAGTCGCCCTGGGTGAAAACAGACCAGAATGGCGATTCGCATGAGTAACTGACCTCGCGGAAACGTGATGAACTCCGTTTACATGCAAATGTGCCAGCGTTATAACGTTAATGTATTTCCAATGTACATATGAAGCACCAATAACTCTTGAGTCGAATTCTGTAAACGAGATAAATATATGTTGTCCCATTGGTGCAAAATGGTCGCCAGAGCCCTCTACTTATATACACTTGGTACCTTATTGTTCTGATTGGACGATGTATATTAGTAGTAACTTAACAAGCCACTACACTGCTGCGGAAAAACAAAAAGCACGAAACAGAGAGGAAAACGTTAATGTGTACTCTGGCTATGTAGGCCCTATATTTGAACTTTATAGATTTATAGATCTGAAACTATTTATAGATACGTTAGTGTGAGCGTAAGTACTCGTGTATGTAGGTGCCTGGGAATAAATAATGCGAGAGAGAGAGAGAGAGAGAGAGAGAGAGAGAGAGAAGAGAGAGAAAGAGAGAGAGAGAGAGAGAAATGGACGGTAATGACAAATCTATTTATACAAGTAAAACTACTGACAGTCATGTAACTTTTTGTGGGTTGAAATTCGCTGCATGTGTTGAATTAGTTGTTTGCCACGGTTTCTTACTTTGTATGTACATGTATATATACTATGACTTGCTGTTTTGCTATAGCGTCTTTACTTTGTGTATACAGGCACATATACTAAAACTGTAGCTTTTGTCACGATTTCCTCACATATAATATTCATTTGCCGATTTTGTTAAACTTTGGCCAGTTCCATGTAGAAAACATTTATAACGAGAAATATTTTATAAAAAATGTGCTATACATGCATGATATGTATAGGTTTTCTTGCAAAAACGGAAATTGACAAAATAATAAAAAAAAATACATGTATAGGTTTTCTTAAAAAACGGGATTTGGCGAAGAAATGAAGCTTTCAAAATTGTAAGTTGATAAGAGTTTTGAATTATTTCTACACTGAATACCCCCGCTCCCCCTAACCCCCCCCACCCCAAAAAAAACAACACAAAAAAACAAAACAACAACAAAACAACAACTCAAATTCATATTGTATTTCTTTATTTACAGGTAGGTTCAAAACATGAAAGCATGATATGAATATTAGCGTTATGTAATGAAGAAAAGTAATGCATGCACAAGTTACAAATTAAGTATATTAGCATATTTGTCACAATACAATAAAGAGCTATTCGCACCTTCTAATTCACCATTCCAAATTGCGAAATATGATTCGTGTACAAGTGGCAATCTTTGCATAACCCTCTGATGAACACAAATACCGAATACAGAGTCAGTAAAGCACAACACATCAGCATTTGCTCTACCCGATACCTCACATAAAACAACACTCAGTACTGGTTCTACCCAGGAAACAACACTCAGTACTGGTTCTACCCAGGAAACAACACTCAGTACTGGTTCTACTCAGGAAGCGGACTCGAGAGCGGTTTATATAAGCTCTGAGCTTGCATCGCAATCGAGCTAAAATAAATTGGTATGAACTAACACATCAGCAACAATGGCAACAAATGATGTATACAAATGTTTTCAATTTAATATATAAACATAATGGCGATAAAGATATATACATATATCAATATAACGGCGGCATTTCATGCACAAAGATATATACATATATCAACAAACCGGCGACAAGTTATGTATATAGATATATACATATATCAACATAACGGTGACACGTCATGCATATAGATAAATACATATAGCAATATGGCTGCAAGTCATGCATATAGATATAAACATATATTAACATAACGGCGACAAGTCATGCATATAGATATATACATATATCAACATAACGGCGACAAGTCATGCACATAGATATAAACATACACATATATCAACATAACGGCGAAACGTCACGCACATAGTTATATACACATATCAACATTACTGCGACACGTATTGCACATCGATTTAAACATATATCAACTTAATGGCGACAAGTCATGCATACACACGCACGCACGCACGCACGCACGCACGCACGCACGCACGCACGCACGCACGCAAACAAACAAACACACACACGTCATGCACATAGATATATACACATATCAACATAACGGCGACACGTTACGCACATAGATATATACACATATCAACATAACGGCGACACGTCACGCACATAGATATATACATATTTCATTGTTGATATCTTATTCTGTAGCTTCCAATACTTTCGATACTTGATTGTGACTTTTAAACATAATGCTGCTTTATTCTTATCCGAAATGTAGATGATCATCCGACACAGTGTCAGTTACACTTGATTGCCTGTAATACCATTCCCCAGATGACGTCACTTGTTCCGATTGTGTATAGCGCGGGGCGGTTAGAAGGCATGGACTATTTGAATGATAGAAATGTTTTATATAAATCGTCTCTTATATCAATTCCTTTGGGATTAAATGTTGATATATATCACGTGCCTCCCCAGATGACGTCACTAGCTCTGTTTGATATTTGTGCTTGGACACATCACTAACCGATTTTGGATACTTATTGTGGCGCTGGGTGGTTATAAGGCACGGACTATTATAATATAAATATGCTTATAAATTGTCTCTTATTTCACATTTTTTTAAAATAAATATTAATAAACTTCACGTATATACTTGAATATAGCTATATATTTCAAAATAGTATCTAGTTCATGAATATTTAACAAACATATAAAGTTCGCCCCGAACCATTTTTGTACCGGAAATATTGGTGACCATGACAACGCATTTCTGCAAGAGACAGCACTATCTTTTGGATTCATCAAACCATTGGCAGAAGAATAAATTAAGTTTTTGAACGCTGTTTAAGATGAGATTTACACTTAATTGCAGTACTCCTGACTTGTTACGTGAAAACATCTAATTTAAATAGTCCTAACGGAAACAAATCCCAGATTGCAAGCGTCCGATACAAGACAGTGCGTAAGAGCCACCTAGTGGTAGCACAATGAGTAAATAGTTGAACCAAATAGAGGTATATTTCTCAATGTTATGTAGTTTGTAAAGTTTACCAAACATAAACTTTGTACAGAAATAGTGCTGGGCATTGCAGGTATTATTATAGAGATGGCAGTTTATCTTATATTCAACAAAACCATTTAAAGTAGGATAAGTTGAGTGCTTGAATGCTGTTCCGGAGAAGAAATATTTGATGGTGATGCTCCTGGCTTGTTGCGGAACAATTTCTATATAAATAAATTGTAACGGAAGCAAATTCCAGAGTTCATGCGCTGGGACAAAGGTCAAGGCGTAAGCGCCACCTGGTGGCAACACAATAGGTTGGCTGCGTATGAGCTATTTACAAGG
This sequence comes from Panopea generosa, assembly GCA_029582155.1. Lineage (NCBI taxonomy): Eukaryota > Metazoa > Mollusca > Bivalvia > Adapedonta > Hiatellidae > Panopea > Panopea generosa. The sequence continues at coordinate 41,306,142 of CM055912.1, forward strand.
TGAACAGGATGTTCTAATCGATAACATGTGTGTTAGTGCTAACTGTGAATAGTTAATTTTTAGTTAAGTTGTAATCCGCCCTTATTGTATTGCAATATTGTTTACTTTAGAAACTAATGCTTCTCTTGTGTTCGTAAAATCGTCGCGCGAGAAAAAACATAACAGTCGCATTTAATGTAAAAAATATATGGCACCAACGTTTGTACGTAAGGAATTTATAGGCTGCAAAGATAATCCGTGTTAACTTATAGAATGTTATTTCCAAACCCAATGACCTGATACATGTAATCTAAGGACAGAATCTAAATATAACGCTAACCTCCGAGGTCGTTGGTGCGAGACCAACTCGAAACATATGAAAACGTTTGTGAATTATTTGCCGCGTGGTAGAAAGTCTCCGTCGCCTACAAGGGTAAAACTAAAAACGCCTTTGATATATGGTATAACTTTCTGTGGCTAATAAGTGTGGACTGTCTTTCACAAACTAAATTACGATAAAATTTGCCGTAGGTCAGTTTGACAGTTTCTTCATCGTATGTTCATATTTTGACTGACACTTAAAACGATTGTACATCGGGAAGATCTATATCATTGTCTCCTTGCTTTGAGCCAAGTTTGAGCTCATTTGGACGAATATCAAACACAATATGAATTAGTGGTTGTTTACCTTTACGACAATTTTTATCGTGATTGAAACGCAACTCAGTGTTTTTAACATGTATGACCCAAGACCCCATTTCCAGCTCCAGTGTCTTCCGCTTGACTGTCCTTCTACCCGGGGGTCTGCATCCTATACCGGGTTACCCAGCATGTTGCCGATGAGTATTAAATTGTAGGCAAGCTTCACCCCCAAAGCTGCTAAAAGTAACAGCCTGTCCCAGACTGACGCTACCACGTCCCACGTCAGTTCCCGCGATTTGGGTTTCGGTTTGGTGAAACCCGATTCTGAATTTGAATCATTGTCATCCTTTGAATTACATTGCTTGGAATCATTGTCCATTTTCGATCCTTTCGACGTTCCTGGAGGGGATATAATTGGAGGAAGGGTGGGCATTTTTAGCTTAATATGTTCCGTAAACCCGTCTTCAAGTTCCGGATTGACGGCGTTCCTGCGCTTAGAAAAAGTCGAACGCTCAATTTTCTTCAAGTCGTCTGTGGGTATACTAACAAGCGACATTTCTTCAGCCTCTGATTCAGGGATTGGCGGATCAAAGTAACACGTTAGTATCTTCAGAACGAATATTATAATGCCATGACATCTGCCGACCGGGTCGTCTTTCGACTGGTGATGAACTCTCGTCAAAATGACGGAGACAATGATGAAAACACAGTCTATGCAGAAGCCGTAACTCAAATATATACCTGAAAGAAAGTTTTATCGAGACTGAAATAAATTAATATAAGTGCAATAGGACGAGAAAAAAAATGTGCAGCCAGTCCGGGACTCAAACCCGGGACCCTTCGCTTACAGAGTGAATGTACTCTACCGACTGAGCTATCGTTTTTAAAAGTTTTACTGATCAGTAATTCTTATATGCAAATTAACTGTTTCGCTGACGTTTACGGATACTTCCGAGACCAGACAGACAAATTCATTGACGTTATTCCACGGGACAGGTCTAATTCAAATATCGGCGATAACAGCGAGTTTAAATGCTTTCAATATCTAACAACGGTATTTTGCACCAGATGTGATCCAACGGCTTGTGATCAATTTCGATAATCAATATGTTAAATATCACAATTATACCAGTTTTATTAATTAAAAGGGTAAAACTTAATTACAGTTTTTGCCACTTTAAAGATTTATCAAATAAATGCATGTAAACATATTTTACCGAGTTTCATATACGTATACTACTGTTATAATATATATAATATATTAGTAAACATATATATTTACTAATTAACCCTTTACTCCATAGATACGCGTTTTCCGCCACCAATCACAGAAGGCCTTTGAAAACAGTGCTGGAAGAGTTCAGATTGCTCGTAACGAGCAATCTGAACACTTCCTGCGCTGTTTTCCACTCTGTCAGTTAATATAAACATAATTCAGCTAATAATTCAAAAGCCTTCTATATCAGAGGTGACCTAAATGCGTCTATATGAAGTAAAGGGTTAAAAGAAAATAATGAAGCTTTTTTACTTAAACAATTTTGTTAATGATGCGCGCGACGAGGGAATAATGCAACCATCGGACGTGACATTACACAAAAAACAAACACTAAAAAGAATTTGAAAGATTATGAATTATATAAACTATTGTAAATATAAACTATTGTAAATATAAACTTATATAAACTATTGTAAATATTGTAAATATAAACTTATATAAACTTTTGTAAATATAAACTATTGTAAATATAAACTATTGTAAATATAAACTTATATAAACTATTGTAAATATAAACTAATAAAAACTATTGTAAATATAAACTATTGTAAATATAAACTATTGTAAATATAAACTATTGTAAATATATTTATCTTCATGAGATATGCAAGAACTGGCTTCTGTTCCAACTACATTTCTTAACTAAGTTTTGACTGGTAATTTATTTGTAATATAATCAATGAAACAATAAGCAGTTTTACTGAAACCAGTCTAAAATCATGATCACCTGGCCGCTTTACTTAGATGTAAGTATTTAGATATATGTTGGTGAAACAGAAGCCATGCGATGAAAAATGATGATGATGATGATGATGACAATGATGATGATGATGATCATACTGCTACTACTGATAATATTTATGTATGTGACGGTGATGTTATGGTGGTGATTCTTTGGGAGTGTTGCTGCTGCTTGTGATGATGCTTCTGTTAGAGAGATGATGACAATGATGACAATGATGCTGATGATGATGACAATGGTGATGATGATGATGGTGATGATGATGATGGTGAGGCTGAGGCTGCTGCTGCTGATGATAATGTCGATAACCATGATATTGCCGGTGATAAAAATGAAGATTGTGATGATGGTGATGATAATAACTATGATTATGCTTCTGCTGTTTGTTGTCATAATTATCAATGATAGAAGTAATTGCAGCAACAATATTGCTGATGTTGCTGCAGAAGAGGTTAACGATTTTACGATGCTGGCAATTATGATTAATAATGAATAATGTTACGAAGTTGCTACTGAATGTTCTTCTGGTATTCTGCTAGCTGCTGTTGTTGTTGCTGCTGATGATGAAAATGCTTATAAACACCATGATATATGATTATTATGATGTTATGATGATAATGAAATTGGTGATTCTGCTGCTGATAATAGTTCTAATAGTGATATTGATGCTGCTGCTGTTGTTGTTGCTGTTGATGATTATAATTATACTGATAATCACCGAGGATAAAAGTTTATTATGGTGCTTATGACAAAACTGATGATGCTGATAATAAATCTGACGATTATCTTCATACTGCTGCTGTTGGTGTTGATGATGAAAATGATAATAACTATAATCACCAAGGATAGAAGTAGTTGTAGCAATATCTGGTATCTGGGTGACGAATACAGACATCAGCGTTGCGTTCATGACCATCACTAGGAATTGTGACGTCAGCCTCTCCCCGCTCACTATGGGTATCAGTATGGTCAGCGGCATTAACACAGACGAGCAGATGATCGGATAAAGAGTGTTGAGTACGTAGTTGCCGGGTTTACGTCTGAAGACGAACCCGAAGTTTAACTGGGAAAAATATTCTTCAGTGTCGTCTGCGGAATGTTCCACCACAATGGCCTCTTCCACGTCAGACGACACTATATCCCAGGAGCCATTTTCTCTGCAACGAATATAGGAACTAATTATCGTATTACTTTTGTTTAGGATTGAATAAAGACATTTACAGCATTATAGAAATGATTATACAGTAAAACAATGTAAGCGGTCATCTCTATTAAGCAGTCACTTGTCTTAAGCAGCCATATTTGCAATATCCCATTGTTACATTTTTTTAGTGCAATTTCACCTGTATTAAGTAACAACCTATCTTAAAAGGCCACTTTTGCTCTTTATCTTTACTTGTTGTTGAAGACAGGTTTGAATGTATTTTTCAAATCAAATAACTAAAAACGATCCAATAAATATTGACACAACAATTGTTCATTCAGAGTAAATCACGTTAACAGTTGCGCACCTTTCCAAGTTTACGTTCAACGGCAGATGATGGGATTGCCTGATGGGCACACCCGCGTATTTAGACAACAACAAAACTCTGATACGCTGCAGTTGGACGGTTTGTTTTAATTCGCATGGTGTGTCCGCCCTATACACACCATTACTGACATATATAATCACAACATTAGCTCGACTTCATTCGATACAGACACGATAATAACTCGACATTAATTTGTTATAAACATGACATTAACTCGGAATTAATTTGATAAAACACAACATAAACTCGCCATAAAAACGATATTAAATCGACATAAACATGACATAAACACGACCTTAACTCGACATAAGCACACATAAACACGACATAAACTTCACATAACACACATAAACACGAAATTAACACAACATTAATTCGACATTAATTCGACATTTACTCGACATTAACTCGATATAAACTCGACATGAGGAATACACTACTCACTCATACTCGCCGAAGAGGGTATTATTCCACAACTTTGTCAAGATGAGTTCGGAGTTCGGTAAACCCCAGCTGGTCAGTTCGAGATAACACTTCTGTGTATCGAAAGGGAAGAAGGTCACATCTATGCTACAATGGACCTGAAATCAGTGAAAAATGTCAGTGTCAACAATTAAACAATGAGTACATAGTATGCAATATTATGTGTGTTGTTAGCCACGAAAGACAGAGGGCGTAGGCTCTATCCAAGGCTTGACCCGATGACCTCTCTAAAACAACACTCCGTACTGGTTCTACTCGGGAAACCGTTGGCCCCTCTAAAACAACACTCCGTACTGGTTCTACTAGGAAACCGTTGGCCTCTTTAAAAGAGCACTCCGTACTGGTTCAACTAGGGAAACCGTTGGCCTCTCTAAAACAACACTCCGTACTGGTTATACTCGGGAAACCGTTGGCCCCTCTAAAACAACACTCCGTACTGGTTCTACTCGGGAAACCGTTGACCTCTTTAAAACAACACTCCATACTGGTTCAACTAGGGAAACCGTTGGCCTCTCTAAAACAACACTCCGTACTGGTGCAACTAGGGAAACCGTTGGCCTCTTTAAAACAACACTCCATACTGGTTCAACTCGGGAAACCGTTGGCCTCTTTAAAACAACACTCCGTACTGGTTCTACCTTGGACAAGGATTCCAGAGAGATTCATATTGCTTCTGAGTTCAATTGGTAGTATCATCTAAAGTCAACTAAACAGCAGCTTTAAAATTGATTTATGTTTTGGAAGACACAAAATAGCTTCTACTGAGTCCGTCTGAAAATAGTTCCCGGCATCAATTGTCGACCTAATCCAGCCCACTCAAACCAATCCCCACAGATTTTCATGAACCTGTTCAAAGCTTTCACTGTTCCGGAAAGAAAACACCACTGATAATCAGACACGTTGTAGAACTATTTACCAGACCGATGAAAAGATATAACAACAACATAGGTAAACAGGAACGTTGTATTTGCTTGCTAGACCGGTGCAAGGATATAACAACAACATAGGTAGTCAGTAACGATGTTATTGCTTGCTAGATCAGTGCAAGGTCATAACAACACCATAGGTAAGCAGTAACGTTGTATTTGCTTGCTAGATCGGTGCAAAGTCATAACAACACCATAGGCAAGCAGTAACGTTGTGTTCGCTTGCTAGAACGTTGCAAGGTCATAACAACACCATAGGTAAGCAGTAACGTTGTGTTTGCTTGCTAGACCGGTGCAAGGTTATAACGACACCATAGGTAAGCAGTAACGTTGTGTTCGCTTGCTAGAACGGTGCAAGGTCATAACAACACCATAGGTAAGCGGTAACGTTGTGTTCGCTTGCTAGACCGGTGCAAGGTCATAACAACAACATATGTAAGCAGTAACGTTGTTATTGCTTGCTAGACCGGTGCAAGGTAATAACAACACCATAGGTAAGCAGTAACGTTGTTATTGCTTGCTAGACCGGTGCAAAGTTAAAACAACAACATATGTAAGCAGTAACGTTGTATTTGCTTGCTAGACCGGTGCAAGGTAATAACAACACCATAGGTAAGCAGTAACGATGTTATTGCTTGCTAGATCGGTGCAAGGTTATAACAACAACATAGGTAGTCAGTAACGTTGTTATTGCTTGCTAGATCAGTGCAAGGTCATAACAACACCATAGGTAAGCAGTAACGTTGTATTTGCTTGCTAGATCGGTGCAAAGTCATAACAACACCATAGGCAAGCAGTAACGTTGTGTTCGCTTGCTCGAACGTTGCAAGGTCATAACAACACCATAGGTAAGCAGTAACGTTGTGTTTGCTTGCTAGAACGATGCAAGGTCATAACAACACCGTATGTAAGCAGTAACGTTGTGTTCGCTTGCTAGAACGATGCAAGGTTACAACAACACAATAGGTAAGCAATAACGTTGTATTTGCTTGCTAGAACGATGTAAGGTCATACCAACACCATAGGTAAGCAGTAACGTTGTGTTCGCTTGTTAGACCGGTGCAAGGTTATAACAACAACATATGTAAGCAGTAACGTTGTGTTCGCTTGCTAGAACGGTGCAAGGTCATAACAACACAATAGGTAAGCAGTAACGTTGTTTTCGCTTGCTAGAGCGGTGCAAGGTCATAACAACAACATATGTAAGCAGTAACGTTGTTATTGCTTGCTAGACCGGTGCAAGGTCATAACAACAACATATGTAAGCAGTAACGTTGTTATTGCTTGCTAGACCGGTGCAAGGTAATAACAACACCATAGGTAAGCAGTAACGTTGTTATTGCTTGCTAGACCGGTGCAAAGTTATAACAACAACATATGTAAGCAGTAACGTTGTATTTGCTTGCTAGACCGGTGCAAGGTTATAACAACACCATAGGTAAGCAGTAACGTTGTGTTCGCTTGCTAGAACGGTGCAAGGTTATAACAACACCAGAGGTAAGCGGTAACGTTGTGTTCGCTTGCTAGACCGGTGCAAGGTCATAACAACACCATAAGTAAGCAGTAACGTTGTGTTCGCTTGCTAAACCGGTACAAGGTTATAACAACACCATAGGTAAGCAGTAACGTTGTGTTCGCTTGCTACAACGGTGCAAGGTCATAACAATACAAAGGATAAGCAGTAACGTTGAGTTCGCTTGCTAGAACGGTGCAAGGTCATAACAACAACATATGTAAGCAGTAACGTTGTATTTGCTTGCTAAACCGGTGCAAGGTTATAACAACACCATAGGTAAGCAGTAACGTTGTGTTCGCTTGCTAGAACGAAGCAAGATCATAACAACACCATAGGTAAGCAGTAACGTTGTGTTCGCTTGCTAGACCGGTGCAAGGTAATAACAACACCATAGGTAAGCAGTAACGTTGTGTTCGCTTGCTAGACCGGTGCAAGGTCATAACAACATCATAGGTAAGCAGTAACGTTGTGTTCGCTTGCTAGACCGGTGCAAGGTCATAACAACACCATTGGTAAGCAGTAACGTTGTGTTCGCTTGCTAGACCGGTGCAAGGTCATAACAACACCATTGGTAAGCAGTAACGTTGTGTTCGCTTGCTAGACCGGTGCAAGGTCATAACAACACCATAGGTAAGCACTAACGTTGTGTTTGCTTGCTAGAACGGTGCAAGGTTATAACAACACCATTGGTAAGCAGTAACGTTGTGTTCGCTTGCTAGAACGGTGCAAGGTTATAACAACACCATAGGTAAACAGTAACGTTGTGTTCGCTTGCTAGAACGGTGCAAGGTTATAACAACACCATAGGTAAGCAGTAACGTTGTGTTCGCTTGCTAGAACGGTACATAGTCATAACAACACCATAGGTAAGCAGTTACGTTGTGTTCGCTTGCTAGACCGGTACAAGGTCATAACAACACCATAGGTAAGCAGTAACGTTGTGTTCGCTTGCTAAAACGGTGCAAGGTCATAACAACACCATAGGTAAGCAGTAACGTTGTGTTCGCTTGCTAGAACGATGCAAGGTCATAACAACACCATAGGTAAGCAGTAACGTTGTGTTCGCTTGCTAGAACGGTGCATGGTCATAATAACACCATAGGTATGCAGTAACGTTTTGTTCGCTTGCTAGACCGGTGCAAGGTCATAACAACGCCATAGGCAAGCAGTAACGTTGTGTTCGCTTGCTAGAACGGTGCATGGTCATAATAACACCATAGGTATGCAGTAACGTTTTGTTCGCTTGCTAGACCGGTGCAAGGTCATAACAACACCATAGGTAAGCAGTAACGTTGTGTTCGCTTGCTAGAACGGTGCATGGTCATAATAACACCATAGGTATGCAGTAACGTTTTGTTCGCTTGCTAGACCGGTGCAAGGTCATAACAACACCATAGGTAAGCAGTAACGTTGTGTTCGCTTGCTAGACCGGTGCAAGGTTATAACAACACCATATGTAAGCAGTAACGTTGTGTTCGCTTGCTAGACCGGTGCAAGGTCATAACAACACCATAGGTAAGCAGTAACGGTGTATTTGCTTGCTAGTTCGGTGTATGCTTATAACAACACCATGGGAAAGCAGTAACGGTGTATTTGTTTGCTAGACCGGTGCAAGGTTATAAAAACACCATAAGTAAGCAGTAACGGTGTATTTGCTAGTTCGGTGTATGCTTATATTAACACCACAGTTAAGCAGTAACATTGTATTTGCTTGCTAGACCGGTGCAAGGTTAATACAACACCATAGGCAATCAGTAATGTTGTATTTGCTTGCTAGACCAGTACACGGTTTTACAACACCATAGGTAAGCAGTAACGGTATATTTGCTTGTTAGACCGGTGTAAGGTTATAACAACAACATAGGTAAGCAGTAACGGTATATTTGCTAGTCCGGTGTATGGTAATGCCAACACCGTAGGTAAACAGTAACGGTGTATTTGCTAGTCCGGTGTATGGTTTTGACAACACTGTACGTAAGCAGTAACCGTGTATTTTCTAGTCCGGTGTATGGTTTTGACAACACCGTAGGTAAACAGTATCTGTGTATTTGCTAGTCCGGTGTATGGTTATGATAACACCGTATGTAAGCAGTAACTGTGTATTTGCTAGTCCGGTGTTTAGTTACAACAACATCGTATGTAAGCAGTATATGTGTATTTGCTAGTCCGGTGTTTGGTTATAACAACACCGTAGGTAAACAGTATCTGTGTATTTGCTAGTCCGGTGTATGGTTATGACAACACTGTATGTAAACAGTATCTGTGTATTTGCCAGCCCGATGTATGGTTATAACAACACCGTAGGCAAACAGTATATGTGTATTTACTAGTCCGGTGTTTGGTTATAACAACACCGTAGGTAAACAGTACATGTGTATTTGCTAGTCCGGTGTTTGGTTATAACAACACCGTAGGCAAACAGTATCTGTGTATTTACTAGTCCGGTGTTTGGTTATAACAACACTGTAGGTAAACAGTACATGTGTATTTACTAGTCTGGTGTTTGGTTATAACAACACTGTAGGTAAACAGTACACGTTTATTTACTAGTCCGGTGTTTGGTTATAACAACACTGTAGGTAAACAGTACACGTTTATTTACTAGTCCGGTGTTTGGTTATAACAACACCGTAGGTAAACAGTACATGTGTATTTACTAGTCCGGTGTTTGGTTATAACAACACCGTAGGTAAACAGTACATGTGTATTTACTAGTCCGGTGTTTGGTTATAACAACACCGTAGGTAAACAGTACATGTGTATTTACTAGTCTGGTGTTTGGTTATAACAACACTGTAGGTAAACAGTACATGTGTATTTACTAGTCTGGTGTTTGGTTATAACAACACCGTAGGTAAACAGTACATGTGTATTTACTAGTCTGGTGTTTGGTTATAACAACACTGTAGGTAAACAGTACATGTGTATTTACTAGTCTGGTGTTTGGTTATAACAACACCGTAGGTAAACAGTACATGTGTATTTACTAGTCCGGTGTTTGGTTATAACAACACTGTAGGTAAACAGTACATGTGTATTTACTAGTCTGGTGTTTGGTTATAACAACACCGTAGGTAAACAGTACATGTGCATTTACTAGTCCGGTGTTTGGTTATAACAACACCGTAGGTAAACAGTATTTGTGTATTTACTAGTCTGGTGTTTGGTTATAACAACACCGTAGGTAAACTGTACATGTGTATTTACTAGTCCGGTGTTTGGTTATAACAACACCGTAGGTAAACAGTACATGTGTATTTACTAGTCCGGTGGTTGGTTATAACAACACCGTAGGTAAACAGTACATGTGTATTTACTAGTCCGGTGTTTGGTTATAACAACACCGTATGTAAGCAGTATATGTGTATTTACTAGTCCGGTGTTTGGTTATAACAACACCGTAGGTAAACAGTATCTGTGTATTTGCTAGTCCGGTGTATGGTTATGACAACACTTTAGGGAAACAGTATCTGTGTATTTGGTAGTCCGGTGTTTGGTTATAACAACACTGTATGTAAACAGTATCTGTGTATTTGCTAGTCTGGTGTTTGGTTATAACAACACTGTAGGTAAACAGTATCTGTGTATTTGCTAGTCCGGTGTATGGTTATAACAACACTGTAGGTAAACAGAATCTATGTATTTGCTAGTTCAGTGTTTGGTTATAATTACACCGCAGTTAAACAGTACATGTGTATTTACTAGTCCGGTGTTTGGTTATAACAACACCGTAGGTAAACAGTATATTTATATTACTAGTCCGGTGTTTGGTTATAACAACACCGTAGGTAAACAGTATATTTATATTACAAGTCCGGTGTTTGGTTATAATAACACCGTAGGTAAGCAGTTTATGCGTATTTACTAGTCCGGTGCATGGTTATATTTCTTACTGTAAACTTCATCAGCGGTTCCCACTCCACGTCCCCCGTGTACTTTATTCTGTAGATCAGATGGTCATCGCTGATTAGACCGACATCTTCTTTCCTAAAACAACAACAACAACAACACAGTAACATATGACGTAATTATTTGGTTTTACCAAGGGAGAGTATTTAGGTCTCATCACATAGTTGTCTCCCTTAATTTGCAACGGTAACATGATTCTTGCAGTTAAAAATTGTCCTATGTAATTTAGTTCGAAATATTTTCAAAATGGTTCATAGGGGCTGTGATTTCTTGCTGCAGATGAGTAAAACAAAAGCTGACATAACCTATACTGCAATAAGACTTCACTGGTGTTAAAAAGTGATCTGTATAGTATAATAACAGATGCATGTATTTATGTGTATTTGAGGACTTCGTTTTTAAAATAATTTTAGGGTGTCACTCTTACTTAGGAACTTTGTGACAAAACTGGAAGATTGTGGAAAACGGGACTGAGCGATGTGCAATACGATACGGCGTCGATTGGTGCATAACAATACACTGACATCTTAAAGATAGTCTTCCCGAACAGCGACCATATATATGTTTGAATTTATGGAGAGCGCCGAGATAGTCCGGTTGTTTGTTTCAAGCAACAAAACTTTATCAAAATATCATAACATTTTTTTCTTTCCAAAGACTAACTTGTTAAAACGTTTGTCATCAGTAAAGATAAGCGCCAATGATGATGAGGACGAGGTACACTGACGATTCTGTTATGTCTTAGGACGAGGTATACTGACGATTCTATTATGACGAGGTTTACTGACGATTCTATTATGACGAGGTATACTGACGATTCTATTATGACGAGGTTTACTGACGATTCTATTAGGACGAGGTATACTGACGATTCTATTATGACGAGGTTTACTGACGATTCTATTAGGACGAGGTATAATGACGATTCTATTAGGGCGAGGTATACTGACGATTCTATTATGACTTAGGGCGAGGTATACTGACGATTCTATTATGACTTAGGACGAGGTATAATGACGATTCTATTATGACGAGGTTTACTGACGATTCTATTAGGACGAGGTATACTGACGATTCTATTATGACTTAGGACGAGGTATACTGACGATTCTATTATGACTTAGGACGAGGTATAATGACGATTCTATTAGGACGAGGTATACTGACGATTCTATTATGACTTAGGACGAGGTATACTGACGATTCTATTAAAGCGGCAAAACCAGATTTAGACTCAGACTCAAAATGTCAAAAGTTTAAGTTTTCAAATATCATTCAATAAACAAGCAAACAATTGTATTTATTTGCATATTCAATCAGTTTTAATGATTATTTAACAGAAAATGTTACATAATCACATTTTTTACCCATAAGTTCATGTTTACAGGGTTTCCAAAAATGTAAGATTTGAGCCCAAGTCCGATTACAGACTGAAATTGTTGATGAATTTAGGTCCAGTATCTGAATATATTTAAATTATAAAGATTTATGAATGACAAACATTTTCGTGAATTCTAATGGCCTTAAAGGCGTTTTTAACGGCCGATAGCTTTCTTAAACGTGAACAAACCATGTTTTAGATCTAGATTTACTCATCAGTTATTTATAGATGGGAATGAGCTGCTCCGCTGGCGGAATTATCGTAAAACTTCCGATTCAATCATATGTACTCGGCTAACTTCCGATTCAATCGTATATATTCGGTTAATTCCGTTATTCTTAGTATTATAACACTCGCCAGACATGCGCAGAGATATATATGCAGATATGGATAAATACTTGTTTCCATTTTGTTAGAATAAAGTTTTATATGAGAATCTGTTTATGGAGTTCTGTAGGAAAAAAAATAGAGTTGCTAGAGAAATTAACAAAACAAAAAGTATTGCTTGTCATGGGGATTCGGACCCGGTTCGCCCTGCTCTTAATCCATAGATATAACCACTGTGCCGGGTAGCAATATTAGGAGATCTGCCGTATAAATCTTAGTTTAAACCGCTACTCATGTTTAATCGATGATGCCCGGAGATTTCCGAACGTGTACTGAAATTGTATTATACATGTGCTAAATCATTTATATTGAATTAAATGGGTAGACATCACTGGTTATGCCGCGTTTATGGGATGTATTAAGATCAACATAAAGAACGGTGACAGATTGAAGAAATAAACGTTATGGTTTAGATTTCTTAATTTACAGCGAAAACAAAATCATGTAGCTTAAAGCTATACTTACGCATTCGTTACAAGCACTTCCGGTTTCCAAATCTCGGTCTCCAAGGCGTGAATGTAACTCGTGCCATCGTAAACGCTCGGGTTCCACATTAATCGTTCATCGTGCCACAGCTGTAAAGTCATATAATATACTCAGTAAAACTTAAAATATCTGTCTGTAGAATAAAAAGCTACTTGAGTAATTACTATAAGTATATACTAGTACTGTAAATTGTACTTTAGTACTGTAAATTGTACTTGGGTAAATACCATAAGTATATACTTGTACTGTAAATTGTACTTTAGTACTGTAAATAGTACTTGGGTAAATACCATAAGTATATACTAGTACTGTAAACTGTACTTTAGTACTGTAAATTGTACTTTGGTAAATACCATAAGTATATACTAGTACTATAAATTGTATTTGATACCATAAGTATATACTAGTATTGTAAATTGTACTTGGGTAAATACCATAAGTATGTACTAGTACTGTAAATTGTACTTTGGTAAATATTATAAGTATATACTAGTACTGCAAATTGGATTATATTGTCATATTCCATGTATTGGAGAATGAAAAAAATACAAATATATTCTCAGCAAATAAAGATCATGGTGCTGAAGAAGAAGAATAAAAGATGAAGTTGAAAAGAAGATTTAGGAGAAAAATAATAAGAAAAGAAGAAGAAGACAAAGAGGAAGAAAAAGAAAGTAAATAAAATAAAATGAAATACAATGAAGAAAACGGTTGAAATGATACGAATATGATAATGATGAAGAAGACGAAGAATAAAAAGAAAAAAAAGAAACAATAGGAAAAGAAGAAGAAAAGAAGAATAATAAAGAATTTTAAAAATAACGAAAAAGAACAACAATTTGTTTTGATGCATTATTTAGGAACGAAAAACAATATCATTTATTTTAATTTCCTTTGATCGTGTCCACAGTCCAAAGTTTTCAAATTAAATCAAATTATAAACTTACAAGTGTGAACCAGCCTGTAATGATCAACTCTTGAGTCAATATGTCCTGTAGGGTAAACACGGACGTTGTCACAAATGGGTATTTAAGTGGCTTCTTTGCGTCAATCATATTACTTATGTGGCTAAATTTTAGCCACGTAAGAGAAAAAAAGCCACATAAGAGCTGTTTTTTAAGTGTCTAGAACAGCCACGTAATGATTTTTCAACAGCTTTTCAACTGTCCATAAAAATTACTAACCCTAAACCCTAGACACTTAACTACCCATGTGTCCGCCTGTATAAACTTACAACTGTGAACCAGCCGGTAATGATCAACTCTTGAGTCATTATATCCTGCAAGGTAAAAAAGTATTAATACCGATTATTTCATTTTTGGTTGGGGTTTAACAGCAATTACAACGAATCACATAGTATATGTGTAATGTAGTGTATATGTGTAATGTAGTGTATATGTGTAATGTAGTATATATGTGTAATGCAGTGTATATGTGTAATGTAGTGTATATGTGTAATGTAGTGTATATGTGTAATGTAGTATATATGTGTAATGTAGTGTATGTGTGTAATGTAGTGTATATGTGTAATGTAGTGTATATGTGTAATGTGGTATATATGAATAACTGGTAATATATATATTTTGACTTAGCTGGAAGACAACATTTGAATCACTCGGTCGCCGTCAGTTACAGCGAATTACATAATAATGTATATGTGTGTAGTGTAGTGTATATAAATGACTGGCATTCAATTCTCATTTAAAGTTTTTGAACTAAGCTGGGCTTGAGGTTACGACCTCACCAGAGGTATGTAAGTGGTCTGGGCTCGGGGTCACGACCTCACCAAGGGTATGTAAGTGATCATTAGTAAACAACTCGGTCACGAAGGTGATGTAAGTTACAGTGGACTACATATTGATTTATCTATATGTAATGCAGTATATATATATATATATATATATATATATATATAAATATGGTAAACGTTCTCATATAAGTGTTTCGACTTAGCTGGGCTCGGAGTCACGACCTCCCCAGGGAGATGTAAGTGGTCTGTGATCGGAGTCACGACCTCCCCAGTGAGATGTAAGTGGTCTGGGCTCGGGGTCACGACCTCCTTAGGGAGATGTAAGTGGTCTGGGCTCGGGGTCACGACCTCCCTAGGGAGATATAAGTGGTCTGGGCTCGGGGTCACGACCTCCCCAGTGAGATGGAAGTGGTCTGGGCTCGGGGTCACGACCTCCCCAGTGAGATGTAAGTGGTCTGGGCTCGGGGTCACGACCTCCTTAGGGAGATGTAAGTGGTCTGTGATCGGAGTCACGACCTCCCCAGTGAGATGTAAGTGGTCTGGGCTCGGGGTCACGACCTCCTTAGGGAGATGTAAGTGGTCTGGGCTCGGGGTCACGACCTCCCTAGGGAGATGTAAGTGGTCTGGGCTCGGAGTCACGACCTCCCCAGTGAGATGTAAGTGGTCTGGGCTCGGGGTCACGACCTCCCTAGGGAGATATAAGTGGTCTGGGTTTGGGGTCACGACCACCCCAGGGAGATGTAAGTGGTCTGGGCTCGGGGTCACGACCTCCCCAGGAAGATGTAAGTGGTCTGGGCTCGGGGTCACGACCTCCCCAGGGAGATGTAAGTGGTCTGGGCTCGGTGTCACGACCTCCAAAGGGAGATGTAAGTGGTCTGGGCTCGGGGTCACGACCTCCCCAGGGAGATGTAAGTGGTCTGGGCTCGGTGTCACGACCTCCCTAGGGAGATGTAAGTGGTCTGGGCTCGGGGTCACGACCTCCCCAGGGAGATATAAGTGGTCTGGGCTCGGGGTCACGACCTCCCCAGGGAGATGTAAGTGGTCTGGGCTCGGGGTCACGACCTCCCCAGGGAGATATAAGTGGTCTGGGCTCGGGGTCACGACCTCCCCAGGGAGATATAAGTGGTCTGGGCTCGGGGTCACGACCACCCCAGGGAGATGTAAGTGGTCTGGGCTCGGGGTCACGACCTCCCCAGGGAGATGTAAGTGGTCTGGGCTCGGGGTCACGACCTCCCCAGGGAGATGTAAGTGGTCATAAGAAGACCGCGCCTTGCAACTTTCATTCACGAAGAACCCGTAAGTTGCAAGAACTACTTGTTAATGACATATGTAAATTGTACAATGTAGGCCCAAACAGCGAGACGTTAATAAATACATATACAATATATCATAGAAAAACTTTTGTTGATTTTAACTATTACAGTTTCTTATCATACAAAACATACATATAAAACATTTACGTGACAAATCAACGCATAAGTTTCAAAAATGACAAAAGTTCAAAATCTACATATCTCTCAATCACATATTTCGAGTAAGAATGTAATTGTATTATGTTCTATATTAACTATAGTGTTTTCAATATCAAATAAAGATGAACACTTATTGGCTGTTTTAAAAATGGAACGTATTTTATATAATACCTCTGAAAGAAAATTACTAAATTAATGATTTCTTTATTGTTTGTTGATTGAAACGGAGATACAAATGTGCACAAGTTAGGTCACTGTGTATAAAATCCTTTGATACGTTTTCTATATGCTAGACATTAAAACACAGTTACTATACATGCCAACACGTTTAACTGTGCTGAATCATTATTATAATTCAGATATACATGTACATGTCAAGTATATATAAACAGTTTCAGTGAAAACTGAAATGGCCTTTATTTGCAACAGGAGTCACAGTGCAGGGCGGCGTTAACGTTTCACAAAAAACAATATGCCAAAAATCGTTGTAAATGTAAACCAACAATTATTCATAATATTTTCAATAGCCATTTAAACAACCCCAAAATTGGCTCAAGTCATGAAGAAAAAGATAAGTTATCTGGAAATATAAAATATGAACAGACAACTAAGGAACTATCAAATTGATTTACGGCGGTTATTTTAAAATTATTTTGATTGATTGATTGAAAGTTTAGTGTCATTTTATGCCATCGAGGGCTAACAGACGATCAGTTAACCTAACCACTGTTCCCTGGGATTAACCAGTACTCGAGAACATCCCATCTCCGCAAGTTACTAATAACTTTCTCACATGAATCAGTGGTGAGAGACGAATGATAATGAGACAAAATGTCGTACATCAATCATCACGGAGACTGTTGCCGGGCGGGGATTCGAACTCACGACCCCTGGTAACCGACTGAGCTAATTGGGCCCGGCTAAAAAGAACTGGCTAATGTATGGCCATTAGAATGACACATGCGTCACAATATTTTGAAATGAATGGGAGAAAACTAAACTGAAACTTACTACGTCATTTATGGACAGAATATTAAATCCTACACGTGCTGTAGTCGTCTCGTTGGGTCGAGACATCCGGTCATAGGAGAAGGAACTCAGCACCGAAGATCGTATTGACCTCTCACCCGTGTAACTGAAGGCGTTGGCTTGGAGAATCAAGACTGCACAATGATGATATAAAACGTGACATTAGAATGCAAAAGAAAAAAAAGGAAACAATAAAGGTAATAAGAGAACAGTAGAAGAAAGCAGAAGATGATAGGGAAGAAAAAAGGAAAATAATGAAATATGAAAAATTAAAGCACAATAAGAAACTCAGAATCATTAAGGAGAAGAAGAAGAAGAAGAAGAAGAAGAAGAAGAAGAAGATTATATAAAAAAAAAAAAAAAAAAGAATGCAATATGAATAAAAGCACAATATGCAATTCAGGATCATTTAGAATAAGAAGCAGAAAAAGAAGAAAGAAAGAAGAAGAAAAATAAGAAACAGAGAGGAACAATAAACAAAACGAAGAAGGCGAAAGAAAAAAGGAAACAATAAAGGTTATAAGAGAACAGTAACAGAAAACAGAAGAGGATAAAGAAAAAAAGGAAAATAATGAGATATGAAAAATTAAAGCACAATATGAAACTTACGATCATGAAGAAGAAGAAGAAGAAGAAGAAGAAGAAGAAGAAGAAGAAGAAGAAGAAGATAAAAACAAAGAAGAAAAAGAAAAAAAATGCGATATAAATAAAAGCACAATATCAAATTCAGTATCATTTTGAAGAAAAAGAAGAAAAAGAAGAAAAAGAAGAAGAAGAACAACAAGAAAAAGAAGGATCAGAAGAAGGGAAAGAAGAAGATGAAAATGAAATTATACTTATTATAATGTCTGCGAAATAGCTTAGATGTAAAATATAATGTGTGTATGAGTTCTTTAAGTTCAACGCCATTTTCATGACAGCTTATATATGGCATATCAAGCCTGTCACACCTAGCCGATTTGGGTCGCTGGAGCCGATTTCCGAAAAGGCGCCCGGGCGATGATTTTTTTTTGCCCAAATCAGCCGGCAAACCGGGGAACTGTAAGGAGGCCGGGAGATTATCGGCCACTATCGGCCGTTTTTTAGACGCCGCACGGGTCGCCGGGAGCTTTTAGCGCGGAGATAAAAGTTGCCGGTATCCCCGCGATATTTTCTGACCCAAACTCATTGGAACCTACCCGGCAGCCTGCCGTAAGTGTCCCGTCACCCGGACGGCGGCCGCACTAACAACTTCCGGCTTCCGTACGCCATCGTCAGATAGCCTTGCGGTATCCTTGCAATAGTCTTACGGCTCCCTACGGTATCCTTCAGATGTCCGTTCGATTTAATCCGGCAAATTGTTTGCGGGGGCGGTGCGGTGCCCGTATCTAATGCGACCATACTCACGGCAAATCCCAGACATCGGAAAAAGTCCCCGGCGGTCGCATCAAATGTGACTGAAGCATAAAGAACGATAGAACATCGCCAGGACGGAGACAAATTTAACAACGGCAGGCGACGGTAGAACATTTTGAACATGCTCAAAAATTTCCGCGGTTACGCTGTCTGAGCGAGAAACTGGACTACAACGTCACTACACCGGCAGTACTCCGGTATGGCTTCATTAATGTCGGTAGAGCACCGGTAGCGCCCAGTAATGGATCGGCAGCATTCTCGCCGGAGCTCCGCCGATTTTCTCGCCGTTTTTAATATTTTGCTCCGGTTTAGTCCCGTCGAGGTACATCGGTTGTGTGTGACAGGCCCTTTAATTGTGCATGACGACCTCTGAATAATTTCAGTAGAACCACCGTCTTTGACCTGACTGACAAACATTTTTTCATATAAAGTGTTTTGGCATTATAAACTCAAATAACATATAAGAAATAACTAACAGATATGTACAGATAAGTCCTTGAGTACATATAGTAGTTTAACAACATTTAATTATTTAAAATCTACTTACCCACAATGCAACACAGCCAAACAGTGTCCACCATTTTGTTACGTAAATAGCTCGCAAATCAATAAAGTATTTCAAACGATTAGATACACATAAACATTGATTGACTTTAAATTTTTAATTATCCATCTAAATTCTCAATAAAATCTCAAAATTAATTAAATACTTAAATCACAGACATTTTTCGGTGAAAATTAAATAAAATATCTTTCTTAATTACTAATACACATTATATATATATATTTATCTTTAATACAATCGACTATGAGATCAGAGAGATCGGTGATATCAGTTTCACTGTTTTGTTGTTAACTAACAATACACGAATATAAAATATTACAATACACCGGTTTTCTGTTTCAATTAGGTGTCGAACCGTTGCTCAAGTATTGTTAATATGCTATAGACGTCGCTCGTCGCTAACACTGTCTTATAGAATATACCCAGACCTTCAATAGAAAAATGTTTGTTTCTGATATCTCTACCTGCCCGATTACGTTGGTCCCTTTTCTGTTTAAAAAAATGGTGTTTGCGGTTATCTATATTTATGTGTATCATTTGTTTCACTAGTATTTCATTCACGCTCTCATCAAACAAACTAAATAAATGCATGAATGAATAAATGAAAATTCATCTACCGGTTTATGAATTATTAGTTCGTTTATAGTTTCGCCTTTGACGGTTCGGGAAACAAATATTTTTTACGGTTGGTCCCGTTGTTTAAACTCGCCGTTTTGTTTCGTTAAACTCTCACTGTTCCATAACATGTACTTATGCGTAATAACTCTTTCACTGTTCCATAGATTGGACTTATGCGTAATAATCATTTCACTGTTCCATAGATTGTACTTATGCGTAATAATCGTTTCACTGTTCCATATATTGTACGTATGCGAAATAAACCTTTCAATGTTCCATAACATGTACTTATGCGTAATAACTCTTTCACTGTTCCATAGATTGTACTTATGTGTAATAATCCTTTCACTGTTCCATAGATTGTACTTATGCGTAATAACCCTTTCAATGTTCCATAACATGTACTTATGCCTAATAACTCTTTCAATGTTCCATAGAATGAACTTATGCATAATAACCCTTTCACTGTTCCATAACATGTACTTAAGCGGAATAACCCTTTCACTTTCGATATATTGTATTTATGCGTGATAACTCTTTCACATGTCCATAGATTGTACTTATGCGTAATAACCCTTTCACTGTTCCATATAATGTACTTATGCAATATAACCCTTTCACTGTTCGATAGATTGAACTTATGCGTAATAATCATTCCACTGTTCCATATATTGCACTTATGCGTAATAATCATTCCACTGTTCCATATATTGCACTTATGCGTAATAATCATTCCACTGTTCCATATATTGCACTTATGCGTAATAATCATTCCACTGTTCGATATATTGTACTTATGCGTAATAATCATTCCACTGTTCCATATATTGCACTTATGCGTAATAATCATTCCACTGTTCGATATATTGTACTTATGCGTAATAATCATTCCACTGTTCCATATATTGCACTTATGCGTAATAATCATTCCACTGTTCCATATATTGTACTTATGCGTAATAATCATTCCACTGTTCCATATATTGTACTTATGCGTAATAATCATTCCACTGTTCCATATATTGCACTTATGCGTAATAATCATTCCACTGTTCCATATATTGTACTTATGAATAACTCTTTCACTGTTCCATATATTGTACTTATGCGTAATAATCATTCCACTGTTCCATATATTGTACTTATGCGTAATAATCATTCCACTGTTCCATATATTGTACTTATGCGTAATAATCATTCCACTGTTCCATATATTGTACTTATGCGTAATAACTCTTTCACTGTTCCATAGAGTTATTTGTTATAACCCTTTCACTGTACCATAGAATGTACTTATGCATAATAACCCTTTCACTGTTCCATAGAATGAACTTATGCATAATAACCCTTTCACTGTTCCATAATATGTACTTATGCATAATGACTATTTCACTGTATCATAGAATGTACTTATGCATAATAACCCTTTCACTGTTCCATAGAATGAACTTATGCATAATAACCCTTTCACTGTTCCATAATATGTACTTATGCGTAATAACTATTTCACTGTTCAATATATTGTACTTATGCGTAATAACTCATTCACTGTGTCATATATTGTACGTATGCGTTACAACTCTTTCACTGTTCCATATATTCGTTTTAGGCGTAATAATTGTTTCACTGTTCCATATATTGTATTTATGCGTAATGACATACATAGCGTGTGCATTTGTTTGATTTCACCGTCACGTACCTGAAGCGCTGATACAAAGCAGAGACAAACATTAAATACCTGATGGAGACACGCTACAACAAAACGAACAATTCTCTATTACTATTTATAATGTACGTTTATACTGTGATTTAACACTATTTTAAACACATATAATATCATATATGCCATATGCAGTTGATTGGTGAAGAAAAACACTTGAATGAATCTTGGTAGAACCGCAGTCTTCCACAAGTAACTGGATAACTTTCTCGCGTATAGTTTATTGACGGGCGGGATTCGAACCTACAACCTTAGCGGCGAGAGGTAGTGATCTTGAGATGGTATTCATCTGCAAGTAACCGCCAAACTTTATCACAAAGTATTTGAATCGCCCAGGGTTCGAGGAGGAAAACTTTGTTCCATGTCACGTGACAGCTACCTTGAGCAAGAGACATTCGCTTTATCTTGGTGTTACCGCAGATTTTCATGATTATCTCTAAGTAATCTACAGTTGGAAACGTGTCTGACTATCAATCCAGGGGTCATGAGTTCGAATCCCCGTCAGGCCACAGTCTTCATGATTGTGATACACGCCATTGCGTATCATTGTCCTTCGTATAAGTGCACGATCTTCCTTACTCACTTCGCTTACATTTAGGTGTACTTGGTCTTATACCTGTATGATTATTAATAGCTTTTATAACGACTGTGTTGTAACTCATTCTCTTGCTATGGTTGATTTTATGCTAGTAAGTATAGTATCAAGGACCTCATTGGAAAAAAGCCTTCGGGCTTTATGGGCAACCCAAGGATTATGTATTTCCAACGTTGAATTAATTGAATACTTCTTTCAGATTTGCCATTCATTTCATTTATAGTTTTCTATAGAATATTTTTTTGTGATAGATTAACTTTGTTACACTGGATTTTGCCAAAACAGTAGTATATAATTACATTCTGTGATACTTTATATTTAATAAGTTGCAATACCTAATTAATTTTATATAACATGGTTGATAGTTATAAAATTACCTTTTACTAATGTATTTATTTTTTTATTTGTAATTGAGTATATATATTTAATGTAACCTGTATATGTGCGTTTTATATGTTGAATAATTATCAATCAATCAATCAATCAATCAATCAATCAATCAATCAATCAATCAATCAATCAATCAATCAATAAATCAATCAATCAATAAATCAATCAAACATAAGTGAACTATATATATCGTATCGAATTTTATACAAATTAATGATCGCATTATTTCATTATATAAAAGATATTTTGTGTTTTAACTGTATTCGTTTGAATTCGGTTAGTTATGTATTAGTTCAACATAATATATCGTCAGATTTATATCATATTATGCATAAGATTTTGTTGTCATTCATTATACACCGATACATAATCTGGGTACGTTCTCACTTTCCCAACCTCTATTGTTTAAAATAGAAAGAAGTAGTTAGGGTGGTGGAAATGTATTGTTCGGATATAACAATAGATTTAAGTGGTGATTTTCTGATAGCAAACGCATGTCAAAGCATTCATCTCTTTTGTTTATTGAATAATAGCGCTGCACAATCATTATTTCTAGATGAATGAGTATATTGGTAATCTACGTAAGATTTGGCGGAGCATTTCATTATGATCCTAACATAATGTTTTGTCTTAAAACCCACATTAATGCTGACTTCCTATTCCCACATACATTCCTCCAAATTTAATGAGTTTTGTGTATTACAAAAGTGATTTAGCTACGCGCCTGTTGGTATTACTGTTTTTTAAAAAATCTTTCGTTGACCATCTTATAAACATTAAGTTTTAACATGTTTTATTTCAATTAATTCATATTTTAAATGGGAAGGTGCCACAAGTTCCTCGAACTTAGAGTCGGCCCTTCCCATACAAGAAACACATTTACAGTGTATAAAAGAACAAAGTACGTGTGTTTTGAGTATTCAAACAATTATAAATATATAGTAAGTGATCGAGAGAGAGAAATGGAGAGAGAGATTGTATAAGCTGAGAAAAAAACTAAGTATATGAGTGTCTTCCCTCTATGACAGACATATCTCTGATCGTATAATTTATATTTTAGACAGGACACACTAGCATACAGATTCGTGCAAATTTTCAATCTAATATAATTTTGATATATTTAAAGGCGATACGTTCATATACAGCAATTGTTTCGGTGGTACATAAATATCTATTTGAGGAGGCATATAAAAATATATAATGTATATATTATAATAATTTGGCTATATAATTTCTTGGCTATATCAAGTTGAACAAGGCATGCATGTGTATAATACCTATGCATAGTTTGTTCAACTCGACTAATCAAATCGTAACTTTTTTTTCTTTTTTTTTTCTTTCATTTGTTTTTATAGTTATTACAATATCTATGCGTGTTTTTCATAAAATAATGAACATAATCCACACAATGTAGGTGTCATAAAAATGGAAGAGATTAAGTTCGACCCGAATATGTACACTTTATTTTATTTAGTGTATTTTTTGTATATAAAATGTTATGATAAAATGTACACATAACATGACAAACACAGAAATTCTTATTCTTTATTTACAACTATAGGTCACCTATCAAACTATTTGACTGACACGTGTCAATTTCACTCTTCCTGTAATCTAACCACAGGTGGTGCCCGTATTACTGACTAACACGATGGTACGAGAGACGACAGTTATTGTCGTAGTAATTTACCTGATTATTCGTTCGCGTAAACGAATTCTTTTTTATAATATTTTTTACATTCTTTTCTCTTTTGAATTAAAATAAATATCATATATATACATAAAACACATATTGCTGCTAACAACGATCTTTATAACGTATTTCAAAGGGACTACGCCATGGAGTTTCAGCGGTATATTTTCATGGGGGAGGGCTGTACACGTAATGGGAAAACAAAAGAATGTTTTTAAAAGAGCGGGTTTCAATGCAGCCGAACAATAACATGGCGTACAGGACCATCACATACATTTCCGAACCATAACACCGTGTACAAAATCAATTTGCTCTCAAAAATGAAGTGCATGTAGCGTTATTTGATTCAAGGCTTATGCAATTGGCAATTTAAAGCCAATTCAAGTTACAATCCTCCGAGCAACTTGTAAGAAATTCTCGTCGTGCCGAAAATAAGCAAAATTAGCGACGACTGCTTCGTCTCCAGAAGTGATTACAGGCAAAGTGTTGTATCTGAAAAGATCTTGTATGCGTGAACAGAGTATGCATAAATATATCGTACAGCATTCCCCGATTTTTCATTTTCTTTCTTAATTACAAGAAAAATACGGAAACATTGAAGACGATTCACCTTCGATGTCAATATTTCTTGTGACCGAACCATCACCGGAAATGCTACCGAACATTTTATTGCATCACATATATGTGGGGTTTGAGATATTACCAGGCATATTATACTACACGTATTATATGTTTCGGATAACGTTGCAGTTGTTTTCATTATATATTTAATATGTATTATGTTTATCATAAATAAATCACTTATTACATGATTGCAACTTTATTCAAGGAGCTATATCTCTAAATCCGTGGTTTGCAAAACAAAAGCAAACATTATTAGTATCATAAATGGTAGTGCGACATATTGCATATCCCTAGGAGCCTTTTAAAGATTTTTTTATTTTACGTCTCCCGAGTTGGATATAATATTATCCAAATAATAAAGAAGCTGTCCATTCACGCCTTATTTAATCAAACTACATAAATAGATGCTGGTCACAAAATGTTTTCAGGACCTCTTGACGTGGATTTTTCTTCTGTTATTAATGTTTCTTGTATAATATAAATGTTACAGTGTGTACATAAACTGTTAGGAGAGAAACACATGTCAACGGTCTGGTTAACTCAGTCCGCAGAACACTTGCCCTGTAAGTGAAAGGTCCCGGCTTCGAATCCGCAATGGCTGCATTTTTTGCTTGTCTTGTTACATAAACATAAAACATGTCTATACTATAATTTACACTCTGCCGATAGCCAGTATGTCTTTTTACTGGGGTTTCAAAACAATTACAAAACAGACCTAGAAGACATAGGAACGAATCTCAGTACAGCCACCTTCCTTCTGTAAGTAACCTGCTAAATTTCTAACAAAATATTTTTGGACTGCCGGAGAGAGGATTGAACCGACAACTATGGCAGTGAGAAGTTAGTGGTTATTTGACAACAACACTATGGACAAGTCTGCCACAGAAGGAACCATTTGTATAATTCTAAACACCAGACATTCATGCTGTATTCAAGCATAAATAAAATTCTTGCAGTTTAAATGTTAAAAGATGACTTAACTAAATGTACATTTCTGGACAGAATCAAATGTTGGAAACTTCAAAGCCACAGGACTAGACTAAAAAATTAAGGAAAGTCTTCAGAGATGGCAGTAATTTGAACCTGCATCTACCATGTACCAAGAAAAAACAATAGCATTGCCCATGACTGCATACATAAACCAGTCCATTTACTGAAGTTCCCAAATTAGCAGCTGAGGTATCCAAATATATATGAAATATACAATCTTGACATAGGTTCCCTTCAGTTCTTGTCCAGACACTCCTACAATCTAGTAGTAATACTAAACAAGACAAACGAAATAGACAAAAAATACAGACCATTATAAACTGCAATCCACGGAAAATGTTTATAAAGTATACTTTTTGAATGTAAGGCAGTCAGAAAGAGTAAGCATAAGTTAGTTTAAACTTATTTATTTTACTTCGATTATGAAACAAGTTCCTACAACTTAGACAAATCACGCTTGAACTCTTTCTGGGTAGAACCAGTACAAAGCATATACGGAAAAGGTGTTTTGCTCAAGGAAACCACACATAGCCGCAAAAACCCTGATACCCCATAAAACTTAAATATATATATATATTAAAGTTGAATTGAAAATGTGAGCAGCCAAATAAAATTTCTGTAATACTGGTTAATACAAGCAATAAAAAAACATTGTACTAGTATTTTGTCCAAGAAGCAACAAAAATTGTAAAGAATATACATTTTTAGAGGAGAATAATTTCATTAAAAAATAATACCGACATTTTTTTTCACCATATCTAAGCCATCTTTTTTCATGTTGTTCGCAACTGCTGGGATTCGAACCCAGAATTTCTACAGAAGTGTAGATGTGTTTGCCTGTTTGACCACAGATGCATATCATGTTGTTGGACTTCAATATTTACCAAATCAAATTATGTAAATTAATAGAAACACAGCACTACATGTTTTCTAATACTATATACATGTAGTGTATTATAAACTTTTGTGAAATTAAAAACCAGGTTGACTCATCCTTTTTTATGGGGTAAAATGCTTCAACAAGCTGGAAGCTGGCCTTTAACCAAAATATACAAATTGATTTCAAGTCTGGTTGAAACATCTACAGCATCAGCTGTGTGTTTTATGGTATTTTCAATAAATACACTTACTTTATAATATGGTTAAATTATCGGTTCTAAATAAATGCTCCCCTTTGTAAAATGAATCACACCTCGGGAGTTTATTCAGGTTATATGTTAAGTCAATAATGTGTATGACTGTCAATTCAAGGGTTGCGAGTTCCAATTGATGGTACTTGAACGCACAAATTTAAATAAGTCAAATAAGAGCAATAATTTGTATAATATTCATGCAACAGTTATCTAACTTATTCATTGTAGCATGTTTGATGACTGGGAAGTCTTGTGTTAAGTTTTAATCATATCAAATACATTGAGTGGTTGATGAGATATGGACTAGATGGTTCTTGCAAGCAAAACTTTAACCAGAATTTCTAAGTCAAACAAGGGCAATAATTTGCATTATATTCATGCAAGAGTTATTGAAGCATGTTGATTTTTAGGGGGGGGGGGGGGGGGGGGGGGTATTGTGTTAATTTTCAAGTCAATACATGCAATGGTTACTGAGATGGGGACTTGCACACAAAACGTTAACTAAAGTGTGACGCCGACGCCCGAGTGAGTAAAATAGCTCTCTTTATTCTTCGAACACAGTTGAGCTTAAAAAACAATTTGAAAATTATTTACGGTAACAAAGACAACTGCGTCAGAATTTACAATGTATTTACCAAAATTCTAATGAAAACAAAGCAAACGGCCAACTAACCATGGGCAATAAATGTATGTTACAAGTACTGTTCTCTGATTAAAATAATTACATCGTGACATGAACAGGAAGGTAACTGACAATATCTATATAATTATATGAGTACATATATAGTTTGAAATCATAATTTTAGTGTTTTTTTTATTTAAACAAGAGGCTCATGGGCCTTAACAGTCACCTGATTATCAACAAAACATTCACATACGTCTATTCAGTCGTAAGAAATGACATTTTGTCAATTTCTCTTATATAGATTTAGTAACGTCAGCCCCACCCCAAGGGCCCAACCATGAGACCCTGGGACATGCAGTTCAAAAGTTTTTATAAAGGACCCATATGTGTCCATAATCATGCTCACCATTTGTTTCCCAGTGCTTCCTTTATTGAAAAAAAGATTTTCAAAGTTAACCTTGAATTTGACTGTTTTGGCCCTGCCCCAAGTCCCCTGGGGCGTAGGGACCATGCAATTCACAATTTTAATTCACCATTGGATACCAAAGCTGCAAACAACATATCATTACAATTAAGGTTACGTTTTTTTGAGAAGTCGAAAAAGTCAATTGTTTACGGACGCACGACGACGGACAAAAAGCCCTTGAGACAAAGTCTCAAGTGACCTAAAAAGACCGACTGAGATTCTAATTGAGGGCATTATGGTAGACTGAATGCATTTAAAGGGTCCTCCATGGCCGAGTGGTCTAAGGCGACATCTCAAGATCACTTACTTCTCAACGCTAACGTCGTAGATTCGAGTCCCGCTCGTTCCTAAAACTTTAAGTGAGAAAGTTTCCAGTTACTTTCGGAAGGACGGTGGCTCTACTCAGTCTGAATCAGTCTGAGGTCTTCCTCCACTCGTAAAACTGGATATGCCATCTGGATCAGTCTGAGGTCTTCCTCCACTCGTAAAACTGGATATGCCATCTGGATCAGTCTGAGGTCTTCCTCCACTCGTAAAACTGGATATGCCCTATACAATCTGAAATGTGTTGAAAATGGCGTTAAATCCGATTCAAAAAATAAGAAAAAAAAGAATGCATTTAAATAACTTTTCTCATTAATTATAGTTTTATAACTATTATAGACAATTGTACAAGTCACCCTTTACAAAATTTAGTCTCTTTAATAACTTTAATTGGTGCACATACACATGGGGATTACTTATCACTGACCATTTAATCACTACTCTGTATCGATTATCATGCAATTATCTCCAGATGGTATTCAATAAGATGTCCAAAAATACATAGCATTACATATGTAATATGTTAAATGATATAAATAATGATCCGAAAGAATTCTGGAAATCTATTGGTAAAATAAGCATACATAATAACAAGAAAAAGTCAATTCCAATGGAGGTTCTTCTGGATGATGGTAACTTGACTTCAGATGTTAAGGATGTTTTAAGTAAATGGGAGAAAGATTATAGTAACCTTTATAACTCTACTATTGATTCCATAAGAACTAATGATCATAATAATGTTGGTAACACGAATACTAGTTTTATTTTGGATGAGCATATATCTATTCTAGAAGTAAAAAAAGCTATTGAAAATGCTAAAAAAGGTAAAGCACATGGTATAGATAAAATACCGGTGGATGTTCTTAAAAATGATACTTCGGTATACTTTTTACATGTTCTTTTTAATGTTTGTTTTAATAAAGGTTGTATTCCATCTTTATGGGGTAAATCTATTATAAATCCTATACCTAAGTCAAGCTCCGCCGACCCAAAAGACCCACTCTCTTATAGGGGTATATCATTATCATCATCCATGTATAAATTGTATAGTTCTATATTGAATAATCGTCTATATATTTGGTCGGAAAATAATAATAAAATTGTTGACGAGCAGAATGGTTTTCGGAAAAAACGTAGCACAATAGACCAACTTTCATCTCTAACAAATATTATAGATACTAGGAAAAAGCTTAAACGCTCTACATTCTGTGCTTTCATTGATTTTAAAAAAGCTTACGATTACATCAATAG
Organism: Panopea generosa; assembly: GCA_029582155.1. Classification (NCBI taxonomy): domain Eukaryota; kingdom Metazoa; phylum Mollusca; class Bivalvia; order Adapedonta; family Hiatellidae; genus Panopea; species Panopea generosa. The sequence goes on from CM055912.1 coordinate 41,336,041, forward strand.
AGACAAGCTTTGGGAAAGGTTGCAATGTATTGGTGTTTCTAGTAAAATGCTTGTAGCTGTCAAATCTTTATATGCATCTGTTTCCTCCTGTGTGAGGGTAAATAATTTTTATACCAACTGGTTTCCAGTGAATTCTGGTTTAAGACAAGGCTGTTCATTGTCACCCGTATTATTCAATTTGTTTATAAATGACCTAGCATTACGTATAAAATCCCTTGGTAATGGTATCTGTATTGATAATGAAAATGTTAGCATTTTAATGTATGCTGATGATATTGTACTTCTTGCTGAAAATGAAGAAAACCTGCAGCATATGCTTAATGAGTTAAATAGCTGGTGTAGTATTAACAGTATGACAATTAACATTACTAAGAGTAGCATCGTACATTTCAGACCATTGTCAATTGCTAAATCAGATATTGTATTTACTTGCGGTGACAATGTTCTAACTTATACTGATAAATATGTATATCTTGGATTAACATTGACAGAGCATCTAGATTTTAATGTAACTGCAAAAATAGTGGCTCAAAGCGCTGGTCGTGCTCTAGGTTTACTTATTGCCAGGTATAAAAGCTTAGGTGGAATGCCCCATAAAGTATTTACAAAGTTGTTTAATTCACTTGTTTGGTCTGTTATATCGTATGGAGCTACAATATGGGGCGTTAAATCTTATTCGTGCATAAATTCAATACAAAATAGGGCGATGCGATTTTTTCTGGGAACTGGCAAATATACACCTACTGCAGCCATTTCAGGCGATATGGGTTGGGTCCCTCCAATAGTCAAACAATGGAAATGTATAGCCAGACATTGGGTACGCAACATCTATACAATTGATACAAGATTAAATAAAAGAATATTTATTTGGGCACGAAATAAAGCTAATAACTCTTGTAAAAATTGGGTTTTCACAGTTATAAATCAATTTGATAGTTTACAGCTTCATATTCATACATACTCAAATATTAACAAAATTAAATTTGTTGATACTGTATTTGAAAAGATGATGTCTATATATATTACGGAGTGGAAAGCAAGTGTAAATCAAACAACTAGTATACGAGGTAATGGACGTAACAAATTAAGAACTTATAGGCTTTTTAAAAATGATTATGAAGTAGAAAATTACTGTAAAATTGTGCTACCAATGAAGCATAGATCAGCGTTTGCAAAATTCAGATGTGGTGTTGCGCCATTAAAACTAGAAACTGGTCGATATGAGGGTATTAATGAGAATGACCGGTTATGTCCTTTCTGTAATGATGCTATAGAAGATGAGTGTCATGTTATTTTAAAATGTGCCTCTTATAAAGATATTAGGACAGATCTGATGCTTAAAGCAGTAAGCATAGATGCAAACTTTAATAATTTTGATGACTGTAATAAAATGAAGTTTCTCTTTTCCAATAAAGATATGATAAGAATATGTGCCAAAACCTGTTTTACAATACTACAAAAACGTAGAAATATTTTATATAAATAATGTATTATATCTTAAATGTAAAACAAATTAATTTTATATTATGTTGAGAAATCGGTGCTAATCAGGTCATTCCAGATCTGATCTGGGGTGATAACTGATCTTTTAAAATATTTTTTAAAAAGCTTTTGACTATATAGCGATGCATTTGCATTTATTTTTCCTTTCACGATTTAACAAAAGTTATTTTAATAATCTTTTAGGTCTCGAGCCAAGATTAGCGCCGGTGTCTCAATTCTTAGTGTATAATGCTTTATAGTATACATCTTTTTCAAAAATAATGCATGAATAATCTGTGATAGTTGTATATATTTTATGTCAATTAATATTATAGCGATAGTCTCTTGTAATTCTAATATTGAATGGCTATGTACGTTGTATGTGTTACTGTATGTTTTATTTATATGTTTGTACATAGATGAGACTTAAATAAAGATATATATATATAGCTGTTTTGTTAGCAGCATAAGCCGGTTACTCCCATTAGCTCAGTCGGTAAAGCACACAACTTCTATTATCGAGGTTGTGGGTTAAACTCCCGGGGATGGCCAATTAAGAACATTCGTTCCTATAGGACTTTAAACATACAATGGGTTTCAATCTGTATCCTGCACTATCCCCCTGGAACCTAAAAAGGTCAACACTCTTTTCGGGTTATTGCCAATATGGGATGTTTATGTCCGTAAATGTTAGGTAAGCTACTTTCGCGCCACACACCATGACAACTACAGATATTAAAAAAATGTTGATGTTTACAAGGACTTGTATAAAATGATAGAAAACTTGCATCTCCTGACTAAATGTTGATAAATTAGCACATAAAGGATAACTAATTTGGCATGAGCGTTCACAAAATCTCAATTAGTTGCCTTTCCATCTCTATATAATTCTATGATGTTTATGTCCGTAAATGTTAGGTTAGCAACACACACTATGACAAATACAGATATTAAAACATATGGTAGATGTTTATTTAAAATGTTGGGTAAGCGACTTTTGTGCCACACACCATGGCAACTACAGATATTAAAAAAATTGGTTGATGTTTACGTTCGGTCCACACACTGCGTGTTCGGGTTCGACTGCAGCTTCAATTTCACACGTTGTGGCCCACGAGTGACGATGGTTTCGTCAACCTACCAGTTCATCTACTTTAATTTTGTGTAACCTACCTTAATTTAGCATATATTTATGTGGCATGCCAATTAACCAGGTGTGATAGTCAAATATACAGCAAGAAGACTGACAATTGTGGATAGGTGCGAACCAGTTATGGTCTGTTGAACAAACTAGGGCTATAATTGTTATTGAAAAGTAACAAGTAATAAAATATTCAGCATTATTTTTTTTATCTAAATTAAAACCATTTCATGTAAAACACCAATCGATATCATAATTATCACCAACATTGCCGATTCAAACAATCGGCCTTTAGAAAAAGTTTAAAACCACATCACGTGCCAACTCAAACTCCTAATTGATAAATATAATATTTGATTGTTGTGATTTTATTGTAGACCTTTTTGAAGTCAACATGTGCACAGACATACAAACTGCTAATTAATTAATTAATTTATAATTGTTTTGATTAACCAGGTGTGACAATTATAATGATGTAGACGAAACTACCTATCCCCACTACACAAAATAAGGTAGACGAAACCACTTATGGCTTACTATATAAATTAAGGTAGACGAACCAGTAGATTGATGAAATCACTGTAAAATCTGGCCCACCAGCGTCCATTAATCATACCTTTAAAATACAGGGCTCTGGTCATATGAGGAGTACGAAAAGGGACCACCTTATTCTATTGAGACCAATTGTCATAGACTGACTGACCCACATATCAAGTATTTGAATACATCAGTGTGACTAAAGTCACCATGAATAGCTAAACATTAACATTTGGGAGAACCAGGTCCCATTGTCGGAGTTTTATGTAAACTAAAAAGTGGAAAGAGTGAGAAACACACTTTTCAGGTCTGTATATTTTAATGACTTTCTTACTTGAATCGGAAACCTTTTTTTTTAAATGTTTTTCATTGCATTCAATAACTACGGGGCTACTATTTGTAAATGCAGGAAGTTAAAATACACGTACGTGATGTAGTGAATGTACATAGGTCACTTACAAGAGTATTGATGTTAAGCTAGCTTTTACAGCGATATGGTAGAAGTGACTGACTGTATTGGAAGTTAAGCAACGATGTACAGGGTTAGTATTTGGTTTCACTTTAATGGCGACGAGGATTAACTTTCGAACCTTCACGAATCTCTCTTACTTTGGGATGGGGTGGGATATGGCCATGAACTGCGGGAAGCCACAGACCGTGCAGATGGTGATTTATTATAAGCCCTACAGGTTAAAGAGGGGAAGCATGTAGTGAATGTACATGTATAGGTCACTTACAAGTCTTTCTGTTAATGCTTTTAATGCGACATTGATAAAGTGCACTGATTGTATTGAAAGTTAAGCGACGATGTACAGGGTAAGTACTTGGATGGTTTACAGATGTCACTTTAGCGATATTCATAATTCTCGGAAGTGATCAAATTCAGTTCATGATCGAAAATAGGTTACGGCACCATACATTGTAAACATCAAACCATTGTTCATTTATTTTCTGCTCTCGCAAAATTGACATGGGTATTTTGCGAGAAATTTACAGGACAAAAATGATACGATACTACGTAATAGTTATCTATACACACCTTTGATAACACCAGCGAACTGTTGAAAACACACAAAATATATAAACAGCAATCGGAATTCTTTTCATTTTACCCGCAATTACTTTGACCGAAACATATTCACTGCAGAGCAATGACTTTGTCGTCTGGTTTGGTATTTTAATTATCAACTAAAACTAAAAATTCTATTTGTCAAAAAAGTTTTATAATTTTAATATAATCATTACAATACTTTTTTTTAAGACAAGATTGTTTAGCGTTATTTTATTTGGAGACCGCGGCGTGGACTAGTGGAAGAGCGTCCGTCTCGCATGCGGAAGGTCATGGGTTCAATCCCCGGCCGGGTCATACCAAAGACTTTAAAAATGGTACTAGAAGCTTCCTCGCTTGACGCTCAGCATTTAGAGGAGAGTTCTAGGTCTGGTCGGCTCGGTGTCAGTATAATGTGACTTGGTGGGTTATCATACCATGTGTCTGCGGCATGATACTCCAGTGTTACAGCGCTTAGAATACTGTAAAGTAGACACATTCGCTATATGACTGAAAAATTGTTGAAAGCGACGCTAAACAACAACAACAACAACAACAACAACAACAACAACAACAACAACAACAACAACAACAACAACATTATTTTATTTGGAATCATATTTTTTTTTTGAAACACACCACTTTTTAAGCAAGTTCTTGGCGTCGCTCGAGTGATACCGTAACGGGTTCGTAACTGAACTCGCCCTTCAACCCCTAAGATTGCTTTTAAACGATGTCTTATGTTTGGATTTTTTAACTTAGACTCGACGTGCTCCGAGTAGCGATGCATGCATTGCCATGGAAACGGATGCTGCATATGTGGAGAGGTAAATTATCATTTTTATTTCATTTTCATATCTGATATTTATTATTGTACATATGAAACAGCACATTACCAAGTTATATAATATCGTACGAAAATTACAGCGAAAGTCAACGAACTTGTAAAACAACCCTCGTATATTTCGATTCTCCTTTGTATATATATATTTGTGAAAATGGTAGACTATAAGACTAGATAATGGGTGTGAGGTTACGATAGAATATTGCATTTACGGGAATAAATGTCTCGGCAGGAGTGAGGACATACCTATTCCAAGGAATGGGCATTTATATCTTATTCGAAAAAATACATGAATTATTAATTTTCTTGCTTATCAAACAAATCAATTAATTATTTTAATTTGCTTCATCATTATCTTATAATCAATATCGCCTTGAAGACGTCACATCACATAATTTACGTCATATATTTGTATACGTCACAGCGCGAGGAATGCAGGAAAGACACGAGAAGGTGTAGAAAGAAATTTCCACTGCCGGTGAGAAACTTGGAAATGTCTGGTAAGCAAGAAACACACACTAGAATTTGGAGTCCCCTCTGAGATTAACAAAATATACCAAAGGACCGCAACCCTGGCTGAAATCTCTGGATTGGACTATTTACTTTAACACAATTACGCCTATTATTACTGACATCTGTTACTGTAACACATTTACGCCTACTATAATTGATGTTTGTTACTTTAACACATTTACGTCTGTTATTACTGACATCTGTTACTTTAACACATTTACGCCTTTTATTACTGACATCTGTTACTTTAACATATTTATACCTTTTATTACTGACATCTGTTACTTTTACACATTTACACATTTTATTACTGACATCTGTTACTTTAACATATTTACGCCTATTACTACTGACATCTGTTACTTTAACACATTTATACCTTTTATTACTGACATCTGTTACTTTAACACATTTACACCTTTTATTACAGACATCTGTTACTTTAACATATTTACGCCTAATATTACTGACATCTGTTACTTTAACACATTTATGCCTTTTATTACTGACATCTGTTACTTTAACACATTTACGCCTATTATTACTGACATTTGTTACTTTAACACATTTACACCTTTTATTACTGACATTTGTTACTTTTTAGCCTTTAATTACTGACATTTGTTTCTTTAACACATTTACGCCTTTTATTACTGACATTTGTTACTTTAACACATGTACGCCTATTATTACTGACATTTGTTACTTTAACACTTTTACGCCTTTTATTACTGACATTTGTTACTTTTACGCCTTTAATTACTGACATTTGTTTCTTTAACACTTTTACGCCTTTTATTACTGACATTTGTTACTTTTACGCCTTTAATTACTGACGTTTGTTACTTTAACACTTTTACGTCTTTTATTACTGACATCTGTTACTTTAACACATTTACGCCTTTTATTACTGACATCTGTTACTTTAACATATTTACGCCTATTACTACTGACATCTGTTACTTTAACACATTTATACCTTTTATTACTGACATCTGTTACTTTAACACATTTACACCTTTTATTACAGACATCTGTTACTTTAACATATTTACGCCTAATATTACTGACATCTGTTACTTTAACACATTTATGCCTTTTATTACTGACATCTGTTACTTTAACACATTTACGCCTATTATTACTGACATTTGTTACTTTAACACATTTACACCTTTTATTACTGACATTTGTTACTTTTTCGCCTTTAATTACTGACATTTGTTTCTTTAACACATTTACGCCTTTTATTACTGACATTTGTTACTTTAACACATGTACGCCTATTATTACTGACATTTGTTACTTTAACACTTTTACGCCTTTTATTACTGACATTTGTTACTTTTACGCCTTTAATTACTGACATTTGTTTCTTTAACACTTTTACGCCTTTTATTACTGACATTTGTTACTTTTACGCCTTTAATTACTGACGTTTGTTACTTTAACACTTTTACGTCGTTTATTACTGACATCTGTTACTTTAACACATGTACGCCTATTATTACTGACATTTGTTACTTTAACACTTTTACGCCTTTTATTACTGACATTTGTTACTTTTACGCCTTTAATTACTGACATTTGTTTCTTTAACACATTTACGCCTTTAATTACCGACATCTGTTACTTTAACACATTTACACCTTTTATTACTGATATTTGTTACTTTTACGCCTTTAATTACTGACATTTGTTTCTTTAACACATGTACACCCTATTAATACTGACATTCGTTACTTTAACTTATTTACGCCTTTTATTACCTATGTCTGTTACTTTAAAACTTTGACGCCTTTTATTATTGACATTTGTTACTTTAACACTTTTACGCCTATTATTACTGACATTTGTTACTTTAACACATGTACGCCTATTTTTACTGACATTTGTTACTTTAACACTTTTACGCCTTTTATTACTGACATCTGTTACTTTAACATATTAACGTCTATCATTACCGACATTTGTTACTGTAACACATTTACACCTTTTATTACTGACATCTGTTACTTTAACATTTTTGCGTCTATTATTACCAACATTTGTTACTTTAACACATTTATGACTTCTATTACTGACATATGTTACTTTAACATATTTACGTCTTTTACTACTGACATCTGTTACTTTAACACATTTACGCCTTTTATTACTGACATCTGTTACATTAACACATTTACACCTTTTATTACTGACATCCGTTACTTTAACATATTTACGCCTCTTATTACTGACATCTGTTACTTTATCACATTTACGCCTTTTATTACTGACATCTGTTACTTTAACACATTTACACCTTTTATTACTGACATCCGTTACTTTAACATATTTACGTCTTTTACTACTGACATCTGTTACTTTAACACATTTACGCCTTTTATTACTGACATCTGTTACTTTAACACATTTACACCTTTTATTACTGACATCTGTTACTTTAACATATTTACGCCTCTTATTACTGACATCTGTTACTTTATCACATTTACGCCTTTTATTACTGACATCTGTTACTTTAACACATTTACACCTTTTATTACTGACATCCGTTACTTTAACATATTTACGCCTCTTATTACTGACATCTGTTACTTTATCACATTTACGCCTTTTATGACTGACATCTGTTACTTTAACACATTTACACCTTTTATTACTGACATCTGTTACTTTAACATATTTACGCCTATTATTATTTTCATCTATTACTTTAACACATTTATGCCTTTTATGACTGACATCTGTTTCTTTAACACATGTACGCCTATTATTACTGACATTTGTTACTTTAACACTTTTACGCCTTTTATTACTGACATCTGTTACTTTAACATATTAACGTCTATTATTACCGACATTTGTAACTGTAACACATTTACACCTTTTATGACTGACATCTGTTACTTTAACATTTTTATGTCTATTATTACCAACATTTGTTACTTTAACACATTTATGACTTCTATTACTGACATCTGTTACTTTAACATATTTACGTCTTTTACTACTGACATCTGTTACTTTAACACATTTACGCCCTTTATTACTGACATCTGTTACTTTAACACATTTACACCCTTTATTACTGACATCCGTTACTTTAACATATATACGCCTCTTATTACTGACATCTGTTACTTTATCACATTTACGCCTTTTATTACTGACATCTGTTACTTTAACACATTTACACCTTTTATTACTGACATCTGTTACTTTAACATATTTACGCCTATTATTATTTACATCTATTACTTTAACACATTTATGCCTTTTATTACTGACATCTGTTACTTTAACATATTTACACCTATTATTACTGACATCTGTTACTTTAACACATTTATGCCTTTTATTTCTGACATCTGTTACTTTAACACATTTACACCTTTTATTACTGACATTTGTTACTTTTTAGCCTTTAATTACTGACATTTGTTTCTTTAACACATTTACGCCTTCTATTACTGACATTTGTTACTTTAACACATGTACGCCTATTATTACTGACATTTGTTACTTTAACACTTTTACGCCTTTTATTACTGACATCTGTTACTTTAACATATTTACGTCTATTATTACCGACATTTGTTACTGTAACATATTTACGCCTTTTATTACTGACATCTGTTACTTTAACATATTTACATCTTTTACTACTGACATTTGTTACTTTAACACTTTTATGCCTATTATTAATGACATTTGTTACTTTAACACTTTTACGCCTATTATTACTGACATCTGTTACTTTAACACATTTACACCTTTTATTACCGACATTTGATACGTTAACACTTTTACGCCTTTTATTACCGACATTTGATACGTTAACACATTTATGATGAGTATTGAAATAAAGAACAACTATGACAATAATGAGTTGCTGAAAGATTATTTGTTCATTTTGCTTTTAAATTACATAATCTCATTCACTGTAATGTCATTACAGAATTCACAGAGAATTGTATAACTGATCTATTTATAGATAAATATTTTTAAAGAAAACAAATCTGTAACAGCATTTATCATAAAATCATACAATTATCAGAGTGATTTATTCTTTATGAATGGTTACTTTAATTTTTACCCTGAATATTTACATACATATATCGGGGTATTATAAGTAAGAGCACTGGACGAGATTTGACATTTTTATACATGTAATACATTTAACTTCATGTATCCTTTCCGTCAATGTAGTTAAGCGAGAGAACGTGTAATAAGTACACGTCACTATATAAATGTTGTAATCAACACTCGACTATTTGACCTGAAACACTTTTATACTGTCACTATACATTCCCACATATAGTTTATCTTCCCTGTCACAGTAAGCGAGAGAACGTGTAATATGTACATGCCACTATATAAATGTTGTAATCAACACTCGACTATTGACCTGAAACACTTTTATACTGTCACTATACATTCCCACATATAGTTTATCTTCCCTGTCACAGTAAGTGAGGGAACGTGTAATATGTACATGTCACTATATAAATGTTGTAATCAACACTCGACTATTTGACCTGAAACACTTTTATACTGTCACTATACATTCCAACATATAGTTTATCTTCTCTGTCACAGTAAGTGAGGGAACGTGTAATATGTACATGTCACTATATAATTATTGTAATCAACACTCGACTATTTGACCTGAAACACTTTTATACTGTCGCTATACATTCCCACATATGGTTTATCTTCCCTGTCACAGTAAGCAAGAGAACGTGTAATATGTACATGTCACTATATAAATGTTGTAAACAACACTTGACTATTTGACCTGAAACAATTTTATACTGTCACTATACATTCCCACATATAGTTTATCTTCCCTGAATCAGTAAGTGAGGGAACGTGTAATATGTACATGTCACTATAAAATTGTTGTAATCAACACTCGACTATTTGACCTGAAACACTTTTATACTGTCACTATACATTCCCACATATAGTTTATCTTCCCTGACACAGTAAATGAGGGAAAGTGTAATATGTACATGTCACTATATAAATGTTGTAATCAACACTCGACTATTTGACCTAAACCACTTTTATACTGTCACTATACATTCCCACATATAGTTTAGCTTCCCTGTCACAGTAAGTGAGAGATCGTGTAATATGTACATGTCACTATATAAATGTTGTAATCAACACTAGACTCTTTGACCTGAAACACTTTTATACTGTCACTATACATTCCCACATATAGTTTATCTTCCCTGTCACAGTAAGCGAGAGAACGTGTAATATGTACATGTCACTATATAAATGTTGTAATCAACACTCGACTGTTTGGCCTGAAACACTTTTATACTGTCACTATACATTCCCACATATAGTTTATCTTCCTTGTCACAGTAAGTGACAGAACGTGTAATATGTACATGTCACTATATAAATGTTGTAATCAACACTCGACTCTTTGACCTGAAACACTTTTATACTGTCACTATACATTCCCACATATAGTTTATCTTCCCTGTCACAGTAAGTGAGGGAACGTGTAATATGTACATGTCACTATATAAATGTTGTAATAAACACTCGACTATTTGACCTGAAACACTTTTATACTGTCACTATACATTCCAACATATAGTTTATCTTCCCTGTCACAGTAAGTGAGGGAACGTGTAATAGTACATGTCACTATATAAATGTTGTAATCAACATTCGACTATTTGACCTGAAACACTTTTATACTGTCACTATACATTCCAACATAAAGTTTATCTTCCCTGTCACAGTAAGTGAGAGAACGTGTAATATGTACATGTCACTATATAAATGTTGTAAACAACACTAGACTGTTTGACCTAAAACACTTTTATACTGTCAATATACATTCCCGCATATAGTTTATCTTCCCTGTCACAGTAAGTGAGGGAACGTGTAATATGTACATGTCACTATATAAATGTTGTAATAAACACTCGACTATTTGACCTGAAACACTTTTATACTGTCACTATACATTCCAACATATAGTTTATCTTCCCTGTCACAGTAAGTGAGGGAACGTGTAATAGTACATGTCACTATATAAATGTTGTAATCAACATTCGACTATTTGACCTGAAACACTTTTATACTGTCACTATACATTCCCACATATAGTTTATCTTCCCTGACACAGTAAATGAGGGAACGTGTAATATGTATATGTCACTATATAAATGTTGTAATCAACACTCGACTATTTGACCTGAAACACTTTTATACTGTCACTATACATTCCCACATATAGTTTATCTTCCCTGTCACAGTAAGTGAGGGAACGTGTAATATGTATATGTCACTATAAAAATGTTGTCATCAATATAAACGTGTATAAATGTCAAGTTTATAAATTTATAATATATTTCATCGGCGAATCCAGAATTCAGTTTAGCGGGGTGTCGTAAGGTGGCGCAACACAATATGATGTGAATATGGATGAAATGTTTTATAGAGAAATAAAAATATATATACTGAAACATAAAAAAATGTATGCACATTTATATTTTTGATTTTCTGAAAATCCAATGATGAAACACTATCATGTTTGGTATCAATTTTTAACTGACTCAATTACCTTTCTAATTAATTTGTTAATAACATTGTTTTGAATTATGATAACACGTACTCGTCTACGTGGATAAAGGGTCGAAATAAAAAAAAATACGCAAATAGCCAATGGGATGTTTCTTGCGTAGATTCACTGTAATGTATTGCAAAATTATGTAAATGTTGATTTAAAAGCTGGTATAACCCTACTACGTAACTTGGTTATAGTGTTTCTATGGCAATTAAGTGCCAGTGAAACTGCAGCGACTGAGTCACCTCTGCCCAACATCACCTCTGCCCAGCATCATTAAGGTGTCAATATACTGACGTACTGATAGTCGTGGCATATTCGCTGTTATAAATTTTCAAAATCTACAGTGATATTTGCACTAAGTTTGACCGCTTGTACTTATGTATACATGTTCCACGTGAAAATCCTGCAAAATCTCAATTCGGGCTATTACGTAATAACTAGCCATAGTTTGACTGATTTTTCGTTGTGGCAATAAACCGATATTCTTATGTTTCAAATTTGACAACGGTATACTTTGTAGAATCAAAATAATCAAAAAATTAAAAGGGCACACCTTCTTTTGCGTTTGAGTATATATAGTGAATTATAATAAAATATGTGAGTTTAGCGGGTGGATACGTTCGCCACTCTTTTTAAAGAGTAAATCCGCTATTGAATTTAAATACCGCCCAGAGACCAAATTATTTTGAGATTTTCAGATATAGCTGCTTATTAAAATATATTTGATGAAAAAGAACAAGAGGAACATTCTTGAAAATCCTGGTTACAAGATATGCAGTTACAAACACGCGTGTTCAGAGTTGTATATGCTAGTTACAAAATAAGTAGATACAAACACACGCATTCAGATTTGTACATCCTAGTTACCAGATAAGCAGATACAAACACACGCGTTCAGATTTGTATATCCTAGTAACCAGATAAGCAGATACAAACACACGCGTTCAGAGTTGTATATCCTTGTTACAAAATAAGCAGATACAAACACACGCGTTCAGATTTGTTTATTCTAGTTACCAGATAAGCAAATACAAACACACGCATTCAGATTTGTACATTTTAGTTACCAGATAAGCAGATACAAACACACGCGTTCAGATTTGTATATCCTAGTAACCAGATAAGCAGATACAAACACACGCGTTCAGAGTTGTATATCCTTGTTACCAGATAAGCAGATACAAACACACGCGTTCAGAGTTCTATATCCTTGTTACCAGATAAGCAGATACAAACACACGCGTTCAGAGTTGTACATCCTAGTTACCAGCTAAGCAGATACAAACACGCGCGTTCAGAGTTGTTTATCCTAGTTACAAGATAAGCAGACACATGACACGTGTTCAGAGTTGTATATTCTACTTACCAGATAAGCAGACACAAACACACGCGTTCAGAGTTGTATATCCTAGTTACCAGATAAGCAGATACAAACACACGTGTTCAAAGTTGTATATCCTAGTTACCAGATAAGTATAAAAAACACACGCGTTCAGAGTTGTATATCCTAGTTACCAGATAAGCAGATACAGACACACGCGTTCAGAGTTGTATATCCTAGTTACCAGATAAGCAGATACAAACACACGTGTTCAAAGTTGTATATCTAGTAACAGGATAAACAAATACAAACACATGCGTTCAGATTTGTATAGCCTAGTTACAGGATAAACAAATACAAACACACGCGTTCAGATTTGTATAGCCTAGTTACAAGATAAGCAGATACAGACACACGCGTTCAGATTTGTATATCCTAGTTACCAGATAAGCAGATACAAACACACGCGTTCAGAGCTGTATATCCTAGTAACCAGATAAGCAGATACAAGCACACGCGTAATCAATAAAACCAATAACTGGAAACTGCCAATTGGAAATAGAAATTTCCTTCCAGTTGGAAAATCATTCCAAGTGGAATTAGGTAAGTTTACCGTCTTTATATCACAATAGTTTAAGTTTTCGTAGACTTTTTAAGCTGAACATTTAAAATTATCCATCTTCCAGAAAATACTAAGTTTATATCATAAGCGTCTTTAACAGAAATATAGTTACTGGAAAAAAGGTGTTTTTCTCCCAGGAAATTCGTTGTATTCGTGTTAAATGAAGAAAAAAAATGTCACCGTAAATACGTGCTCGTAATACGCCACACTAACGTATGTTATAAAAGGACAATAAATGCGTACATCAGATGCGGTTTTATTAACCACAAACATGATTTTAAATACATATATCGCAATACTGAATAGAGTAATGTTTATTTAGTTATGTGGAGTACTGCACATGTAAAGGTTTGTAGCGAACGAAGGGTTTTCATAAAGTTACGTAATGCTTATTTAGTTTCTGATGCATGGAGTACTGCACATGTAAAGGTATGTAGCGAACGAGGGGTGTTCAGAAAGTAGCGTAATGTTATCCAGTTTCTGATGCATGGAGTACTGCACATGTAAAGATATGTAGCGTACGAGTTGTGTTCAGAATGTTATGTAATGTTTATTTAGTTTATGATGCGTGGACTACTGCACATGTAAAGGTATGAAGTGAACGAGGGGTGTTCAGAAAGTAGCGTATCTTATTATATATTATGAAAACTAATCATAAGATAAATGAAATGTTACTGTTTGTCTGATATTTATATCCTATATATTTCACCGCAATATTGTCCAGGCTTTCCGAGAAAATGCAAAAAGGTAAATATATAGTTAGCAGTGCCACTAAGTGTATAAAGTACAATAGTTACGGTTGACTTGCGCTATAAAAACAATACCACTCTAAGCACGAAATCAATATTTCACTGTACGCAGTTTTACACAATGGTTCACATTTCAAAACAATCCCTATCTATAATCTTACACATACGGACTACTTTGAATATTCTAGTATTGAAATGTGAAAAAAAACAACACAGTCAAGCTGGCATAAGTGTGGATTGGAGTGATAGTTTTGTCACTTCGACGACCATGCTGTGGTAACGTATGTATAATACCACATACTATTAAACATAACTTTTCGTTTCTTTTTCGTTTCAGTATGTATAATACCACATACTATTAAACATAACTTTTCGTATCTTTTTCGTTGCAGTATATATATTACCACATACTATTAAACATAACTTTTCGTTTCTTTTTCGTTTCAATATACAATAACATCCTGTTTATTGTGGAAAAGGTGAAATTCAAAGAAGAGAATAAATCCCACGTGTGAACGTCATTGTGCTTTTAAAGTCGTAAATTATCATAAAAAAACTAATAGGATGTGTGGGCTCTGTAGATGCTATATAAGAATAAACGGAGAACAAACTTGTCAACCATCTAAAGCCTGTCAAACACTCAACATACCTCAGCAAGATGAAACCTACATTGGAGATGAATAAAACGCCTGAAAAGGTGCTGGAAAATTGGCAGGAAACAGACAAGGTAAGGTTGTTAAAATGGTTTAAATTCAATATCAACGTATCAACTTTTTTTTATATGACATCCATTTTTTTATGTTTATCATGGTAATGACGTCAGCACCTTGCATAGACGTAGAGACGAATTTTATATGGGTGCTGCTAAATAATTTATTCATAAGATTTGGCCTTTAAACATTATGGCAGACTTCTGTACATTATTGTGTTGGAGTGTGTGTACGTGCAGTATATACTAATTGTGAACGACTTTGTACATTATGGCAGACTTCTGTACATTATTGTGTTGGAGTGTGTGTACGTGCAGTATATACTAATTGTGAACGACTTTGTACATTATGGCAGGCTTCTGTACATTATTGTGTTGGAGTGTGTGTACGTACAGTATATACTAATTGTGAACGACTTTGTACATTATGGCAGGCTTCTGTACATTATTGTGTTGGAGTGTGTGTACGTACAGTATATACTAATTGTGAACGACTTTGTACATTATTGTGTTGGAGTGTGTGTACGTGCAGTATATACTATTTGTGAACGACTTTGTACATTATGGCAGGCTTCTGTACATTATTGTGTTGGAGTGTGTGTACGTACAGTATATACTAATTGTGAACGACTTTGTACATTATTGTGTTGGAGTGTGTGTACGTGCAGTATATACTATTTGTGAACGACTTTGTACATTATGGCAGGCTTCTGTACATTATTGTGTTGGAGTGTGTGTACGTACAGTATATACTAATTGTGAACGACTTTGTACATTATGGCAGGCTTCTGTACATTATTGTGTTGGAGTGTGTGTACGTACAGTATATACTAATTGTGAACGACTTTGTACATTATGGCAGGCTTCTGTACATTATTGTGTTGGAGTGTGTGTACGTACAGTATATACTAATTGTGAACGACTTTGTACATTATGGCAGACTTCTGTACATTATTGTGTTGGAGTGTGTGTACGTGCAGTATATACTAATTGTGAACGACTTTGTACATTATGGCAGGCTTCTGTACATTATTGTGTTGGAGTGTGTGTACGTACAGTATATACTAATTGTGAACGACTTTGTACATTATGGCAGACTTCTGTACATTATTGTGTTGGAGTGTGTGTACGTGCAGTATATACTAATTGTGAACGACTTTGTACATTATGGCAGGCTTCTGTACATTATTGTGTTGGAGTGTGTGTACGTACAGTATATACTAATTGTGAACGACTTTGTACATTATTGTGTTGGAGTGTGTGTACGTGCAGTATATACTATTTGTGAACGACTTTGTACATTATGGCAGGCTTCTGTACATTATTGTGTTGGAGTGTGTGTACGTACAGTATATACTAATTGTGAACGACTTTGTACATTATTGTGTTGGAGTGTGTGTACGTGCAGTATATACTATTTGTGAACGACTTTGTACATTATGGCAGGCTTCTGTACATTATTGTGTTGGAGTGTGTGTACGTACAGTATATACTAATTGTGAACGACTTTGTACATTATGGCAGACTTCTGTACATTATTGTGTTGGAGTGTGTGTACGTACAGTATATACTAATTGTGAACGACTTTGTACATTATTGTGTTGGAGTGTGTGTACGTGCAGTATATACTATTTGTGCGAGACTTTGTACATTATGACAGGATTCTGTTCATTATTGTGTTGGAGTGTGTGTACGTGCAGTATATACTAATTGTGAACGACTTTGTACATTATGGTAGGCTTCTGTACATTATTGTGTTGGAGTGTGTGTACGTACAGTATATACTAATTGTGAACGACTTTGTACATTATTGTGTTGGAGTGTGTGTACGTGCAGTATATCCTATTTGTGCGAGACTTTGTACATTATGACAGGATTCTGTTCATTATTGTTTTGGAGTGTGTGTACGTGCAGTATATACTATTTGTTCAGGCCTTTGTACATTATGGCAGGCTTCTGTACATTATTGTGTTGGAGTGTGTGTACGTACAGTATATACTAATTGTGAACGACTTTGTACATTATTGTGTTGGAGTGTGTGTACGTGCAGTATATACTATTTGTGCGAGACTTTGTACATTATGACAGGATTCTGTTCATTATTGTGTTGGAGTGTGTGTACGTGCAGTATATACTATTTGTGAACGACTTTGTACGTTATGGCAGGCTTCTGTACATTATTGTGTTGGAGTGTGTGTACGTACAGTATATACTAATTGTGAACGACTTTGTACATTATGGCAGACTTCTGTACATTATTGTGTTGGAGTGTGTGTACGTACAGTATATACTAATTGTGAACGACTTTGTACATTATGGCAGGCTTCTGTACATTATTGTGTTTGAGTGTGTGTACGTACAGTATATACTAATTGTGAACGACTTTGTACATTATTGTGTTGGAGTGTGTGTACGTGCAGTATATCCTATTTGTGCGAGACTTTGTACATTATGACAGGATTCTGTTCATTATTGTTTTGGAGTGAATGTACGTGCAGTATATACTATTTGTTCAGGCCTTTGTTCATTATGGCAGGCTTCTGTACATTATTGTGTTGGAGTGTGTGTACGTACAGTATATACTATTTGTGAACGACTTTGTACATTATGGCAGGCTTCTGTACATTATTGTGTTGGAGTGTTTGTACGTACAGTATATACTTATTGTGAACGACTTTGTACATTATTGTGTTGGAGTGTGTGTACGTGCAGTATATACTATTTGTGCAAGACTTTGTACAGTATGACAGGATTCTGTTCATTATTGTGTTGGAGTGTGTGTACGTGCAGTATATACTATTTGTTCAGGCCTTTGTACATTATGGCAGGCTTCTGTACATTATTTTGTTGGAATGTGTGTACGTGCAGTATATACTATTTGTGCAGGACTTTGTACATTATGACAGGATTCTGTTCATTATTGTGTTGGAGTGTGTGTACGTGCAGTATATACTATTTGTGCAGGCCTTTGTACATTATGGCAGGCTTCTGTACAATATTTTGTTGGAATGTGTGTACGTGCAGTATATATTATTTGTGCAGGACTTTGTACATTATGGCAGGCTTCTGTACATTGTTGTGTTGGAGTGTGTGTACGTGCAGTATATACTATTTGTGCAGGATTTCGTACATTATGGCAGGCTTCTGTACATTATTTTGTTGGAATGTGTGTATGTGCAGTATAAACCATTTGTGCAGGACTTTGTACATTATGACAGGATTCTGTTCATTATTGTGTTGGAGTGTGTGTATGTGCAGTATATACTATTTGTGCAGGCCTTTGTACATTATGGCAGACTTCTGTACATTATTGTGTTGGAGTGTGTGTATGTGCAGTATATACTATTTGTGCAGGACTTTGTACATTATGACAGGATTCTGTTCATTATTGTGTTGGAATGTGTGTGTGTGCAGTATATACTATTTGTGCAGGACTTTGTACATTACGACAGGCTTTTGTACATTATTGTGTTGGAGTGTGTGTACGTGCAGTATATACTATTTGTGCAGGCCTTTGTACATTATGGCAGACTTCTGTACATTACTCACTCTTAAGCTGTATTGGCAAGTTAATGGAAAGAATTGTGTACAAACATATATATATATATAATTTTCTTGTTGATAATAACCTCATTTATAAGTTACAATCTGGATTTCTGAAAGGACATTCCACGGTTTACCAACTTTTAGACATATATATTATCAAATTTGTCAAGGCATAGATAATAAACAATTCACTTGTATGGTATTCTGTGATGTATCGAAAGCATTTGATCACGTGTAGATAAAATGTCTTTTGTTCAAATTAAAGCAAAATGGTATAAATGGTAGTCTTTTTAATTGGATCAAGTATTTAAAGGTAATAGTTTTTTCAGAAATGGAAGAAACAACTGCCGGAGTTCCCCAAGGTTCTGTATTGGGTCTTTTATTCTTTTTAATTTACATAAATGATATAGCTGAAAATGACTTAAGTATTACACGAATATTTGCAGATAATACATCTCTTGCTTTTACATCTTCAAATTTAACAGATTTAGAACGTATACTAAATAATGATCTGATCATCATATCAAAGTTGGCGAAACAATGGTTAGTAGATTTTAATCCCCAAAAGACTGGATCTATACTTTTTATTCTAAATAGAAATGTTTCAAATCCGAATTTATTGTTTGAAAATGTTTTAGTTAATTTTGTATAACATCATAAACATTTTGGTGTTTTACTTTTAGTCATGATGGAAAATGGCATCAACACATAAATAATATTGTTTCTTCAGCTTCAAAAATTTTAGGCATGATGCGAAAAATCAAATTTACTTTAAATCAGAAACCTCTAAACCAAATATATATATATCATTTCTGCGACCAGTTTTTGAATATGCATCAATTGTTTTTGATAATTGTTCCCAATATGAAAAAGATAAACTAGAAAAAATACAACACGAAGCAGCTAGAGTGGTTACTGGTCTGACGCGTTCGGTTTCTATACATAAGTTATACACTGAAATCGGATGGTTATCGCTATCGGAAAGAAAAAATATAAAAAATATATTATTGCATATAAACTTAAAACAGGAATTCTACCCGATTATTTATGTTCTCTTTTTCCAGAAACAATAGGAGTAAATACACCTTACAACTTACGAAATTCTTCAGATTATGTTGTTTTTAACACAAGAACACAACTATCTGCAAATTCGTTTATTCCTTCATGTGTATCCATCTGGAATACACTTCCTGAGTACATTCGTAACTCAGAGACATATCTGTTTTAAAAACACATATAACAAACTTGTATTTTAAAACGCAAATTGTACCATCGTATTATCTAACTGGTAGTCGAGTTTTATCAGTTCTCTACGCTCGAGAAATGGATGTAGTCACCTTAAGTTTGATACATTTTTAAATTCTTTAACACTTGATGCAAGATGCGACGGATGCGGTAATGAAAAATAGGATGCCGTGCACTACTTTATTCAATGGTCTATATATAATTTTATACTGACGGACGACTTCGTCTTTTTCGTTCCACACGCCGTTTTCATCCCTTAAGTACACGACTGGTTTTATTTAGTAAGAGTACATATACGAGTGACACAAATACATTTATATTTACACAAGTACAACACTACATTAAAGACACGAAACGTTTTGTCAACAATTGACTCTCGGCCTCAGATACCTAATTTTATGCAGCCCTCCAATGCACTGGAACGATATATGACAGCACTTAAAAACATGTTATGTCTTTTCTCTCTTTTTTCTCACATACTTTAATTGTTTTTTTCTTTTATTTATCTCTTCATATTTTGATTGTTGATTTACACCCTTCTGTTTGTTATCATTGCCATCTTGATTCTAATATTTGTATATTGAAAGGGAAGGGACGTAACTTATGTTGCTAGAACTTGTGGCCCAACCCGTATATAGAACAATGCTACTTATTTTCTAATAATTATTATATTTATTTCTAATAGGAAAGGACAACACCTTCGTTTACGAGATGTATTCTTGCTATTGCTGTAGTCCTTGTGACGATAGTTGTCCTGTCTGGAATCGTACTAACGGCCTACTACCTTGGGGCGAAACTTTCAAGAGACACCTTGAAGGTAAGTTCAGTTATTTTCCTCATTGTATTCTTTATCTCAATTTTGTCTCTGGACCAGACTGTATTGTACATCTTGGTCAACACAAGTTTCTTGTTATGTGTGCATCTTACACAGATTTAAATGGTATGTAATAATTTGATGAAAACTCGAAACAACCATCGCAGTTTTGTTGTTTCGAATTTCCACCATCTTAGTTTCGTTGTTTCGGTTTTGCTTAATTTAATAAATATGCGGCGGTAGCCCCCATCGAGACACCGTACAACTGTGACATTTCATCTTAACAATAAACTACAGGAGTCAGTTGGCGTTCAGGGGTAAAAGTTCATAGTTGGTCAAGCGGGGTGGTAATGTAATGAATATAGTGCTGACCGCTCACACCAGAGGTCGCGGTTTTGATCCGTAGCTCGACTCGATGCGTCTCATAAAACAACACTCAGTACTGGTTCTGTCTAGGAAGCAGGAGCGGTCCATATTAGGTGCGTTCATCGCACTCGAGCAACACGATATGAGTTTAAACTAAAGTTCATAGAAGAGTTGTCTACTTGCTTAAATTATCATCTACATGTATATCCTTTTGAAATGTTTATACTCGCCTCCATTCATCAGTAAACATGCACGATAATAATATATTAGTTTTATCATTGAGGTAGTGTAAATCCAGGTATTCCATCCAGTTGTTGTACTTTCAGGAATACAATGACCACCTCACATCCGGAAGTTCGTGTGTTTGATTCCCGGTCGAAACATTACTTAGCTCAATACTGGACCCAGTTTCAGTATAAGGGACGGTTCGTTTAGAACACTATCTTATGCAGCAGACACAGCCCGCGTGACATGAACGAGCAAAACTCTATAAACACCATGTAAAACAAAACAAACATACATTCTTACTAAATTTTATAATATTGAGGTAAAGGTACTGAACAAAATGAAAATAAACATTTTTTACGAATGTGCGTGTTTGTGTGTGTGCGTGTGTGCGTGCGTGTGTGCAAGTTCTTTATCTGTATCACATCTCTCTCTCCCTTTGTTTCTCTGTTCGTGTTTTATGAGTATGTTTCTCTAATTTTCTATTGCACCCCTTCTCTTGTTCGTTGTTTCGACTTTTCACTAGCGTAGTGCGCTGTTCGACTTTACTTAAATAATAAATATGCGGGACTGGCCCCAAACGGAACACCGTACTTTAAACATATATTTGGATTCAAGCTTATTCTTTCCATAGCTACTTAACGGAACCATAGAACAATGCCACTTATTTTCTTATGATTATATTATTTGTTTCTATGTAGGAAATTGTAACACATTTTTGTATACATGAAAAGGAAAGAGTCTGTGTTACAATGCACATCTGTTATGATTCATAAACTATGTTGATAATGTAAGATTATTCATAAAAATACATTATTTTATTTGAAACCGTTTTTAAACTCCGAGTTTCGTGATTTGTTTATTACTGCATTGATACTATTGAAATACTGTGGCGTTTTAAATTGCTATTATATATTTGAAACATTTTATGTTAATAAACTGTGTGACTTTAAATTAAAACTGAAAAAATTGACACGTGTCGTTTCTGCTGATTCAATACGATAAATTAAGTGTCTTCAACTTCATAAACATCATTCAATTTAAGTATTAGCCCATCGTATATTCCCGTTAATTCACGTATAACAGAACTCTCAAACTATTTCAAGGCTTAATATCGCTGTAAAAGCTAGCTTAACAGCAAGACTGTTGTACGTGACCAATGTACATTAACTTCATCGCGTACGTGTATTTCAATTTCCTGCATAATTGGCAATATTTACAAATAGTATCCACGTGGTCATTGAATGTAATGAAAAACATAAAAAATAATGCTTCCGAATTAAGTAAGAAAGTAATTATTCAAACAGACCTGAAAAAAATGTGTTTCTCACTATGTCCACTTTTTAGTTTACATAAAACTAAGCGGTGATGAGAACTGTGTCTTCCAACTGTTTAAGTTTAGCTATTCATGGTGACTTTAGTCACATTGATGTATTCAAATACTTGATATGTGGGTCAGTCAGTCTATGACAGTTGGTCTCAATGGAATAAGATGGTCCTTTTTCGTACTCCTCATATGACCAGAGCCCTGTATTTTGAAGGTATGATCAATGGACGCTGGTGGGACAGAATTGTAGTGGATTCATCAACCTATCAGTTCGTCTACCTTAATTTATATAGTGAGCCATAAGTGGTTTGTCTACGTCACTTTGTGTAGCGGGGATAGGTAGTGTCGTCAACATTGTTATAATTGTCACACCTGATTAATCAAAATAATTATATATTAATCAATTAGCAGTAAGTATGTTTATAAAAGGTTCATTAAACTTCCGAAATTGTTTGTTTTTTGTTTTAATGTAAGTCAGTTTTACTGTTCCAGGTCATAGAATACATGTTTATTTGATCACTGAGAGAATTTGCAAACAAAAAAAATAAATATAAAGCACATTATTAATACATAATTTAGAACAGGTTTTGTTTACAAATTAATGTTCGTCACTTTGCGATAAACACATTCGGTAGAAAACGGGGAGTTACGAAGCTTGTCGGTTTGTATTACATATGATCAATTCACATTGTATGGGACACTGTAGGGCATGCGGTTAAAAAATTAGATTACAGTTTGCGTTTAGATAGTTTTTAAGAACATCCCCTTATTCCCTCAGTGTATTGGTTAACTGGTACCCACAAGCTAATTCATTTCATGTTATATAGAATTAAATATAAAATTACTTTTTAAATAACTGTACTAAACTAACCACCCTTGGTAGCCTCTCAAAATTGACTGCGATAAAGTGATATGTGACGTAATAGCGCGTGCGATGGTATCACGCATAAATCTATATGCAAAGGTGGATCCTAGTCAAGAGTTTCTAGACCAAACTAGAATTCTGTACTCATTGTTTTTCAATGCGTATAAATAATATAATGCGTACTACATTCGATACAGTTTTATTGCAGACATCGATATATTAAAGAAAAAAAAAAAGAAAACCAAATAGCGGTACATAATATTAGCGAAGACAAAACTTTTCTTATATTGTTAATGAACCCCTTATCTAACTGTCTTAAACCGCACAATGCTACTTCAGTAGTTATTTGTGTATTTTTGAACACTGGCGGAGATACAGTTGGAAAGCAACCGAGTCATTAAGGAATTACAAAAATGTAAATAAAAGTTAAAAGTTTGAACCGCTCGGTTAAGAAAATAACATTTCGATCGAAGTTATTTATTTTCTCATTTTTTTTTTAAATGATCACCAAGTGGTCTACAGGAATGGTTTTAGCAGTACTTTAAACACATTTAATAACAATCTTTTTTATTACTATCAAAAAGTGGGCATTTCGGAAGTTTAATGAGGCTTTAATTAATTAGCAGTAAGTATGTACACATGTTGACATCAAAAATTTCTGCAATCAAATCGCAACAATCATATTTATCAGTTAGGAGTTTGAAATTGCATGAGATGTGGTTTTTAAACTTTATTGAAAAGTCGATTGTTTCATTGGTGGTGGTGGTGGTGGTGGTGGTGGGGGGGGGGGGGGGGGGGGGCATCAAAATAAAACAAGTGGGGCATGTGTTTGCTGTGCTCCTACCTAATCGCTAAACATTGCAGCTACTGAAACTTTTTATTGCCTTTCAAAGCATTAAATTCTTATTCTTTCATGATATCTGACCATTTTTCTTTAAAATGACGAGATGCAAAATCTGTCAAACATATTTTTTAGCTATCCACCGATACCTACCCACATGAAAATACTTAGCCGAGGCACAGCAATCAAACATTCATTTAGGATGACCTGGTCAACTATGACAAAATAGCAAGGTCAATCTTGATGATAACAAAACAATTGTATTGATACACATGGTGCGGCGGCATTTTATAGTAGTTGATATAATAGTTATAAATTAATTAGAAGAGTGATTTAAATGCATTTTTTTTTTTAATTCGGGTTTAACGCCATTTTCAACACATTTCAGGTTATATATGGCTTATCCAGTTTTACTGGTGGAGGAAGACCTCAGACTGAGTACAACTACTGTCTTTCCGCAAGTAACTGGAAACTTTCTCACATACAGTTTTTGGAGCGAGCGGGACTTGAACCTACAACCTTAGCGGTGAGAAGAAAATGATCTTGAGATGGTGCCTTAGACCACTCGGCCACAGAAGACCCTTTAAATGCATTCAATCTACCGTAATGCCCTCGACTTTAATCTTCGTTGGTCTTTTTAGGTCACCTGAGACTATGTCTCAAGGAACCTTTTGTCTGCCATCATGCGTCCGTAAACAATTGACTTTTTCAACTTCTTCTCTAAAACCGTAAGCTCAATTGTAATGCTATATTGTATGCAGCGTTGGTACTTAAGTGTGAATAAAAATTGTGAAAACGGTCAAAATAAGTTAAACTTTGAAAATCTTTTTCTCAATATAGGAGAAGCACTGGGAAACAAATGGTTTGCATGATTATATACATATATGGGTCCTTTATAAAAATTGTGAATTTCCTGCCCCAGAGTCACACGATTTTGCCCTTGGAGTGAGGCCTACTTTACTAAATCTATATAAGAGAAATTGACAAGAAGTTCTTTTTTACGACTGAATAGATTTTTGTGAATGTTCTTTTTGATAATCAGATGACTGTTAAGGCCCATGAGCCTCTAATTTAAAAAAAAACACCTTAAATTACGGTTTCATACTATGTATGTACTCATATAATTATATAATTCTTAGTCAGTTACCTCCCTTTTCATGTTATGATGTAATTATTTCAATCAGAGAACAGTACTTATAACATTCATTTATTGCCCATGGTTAGTTGGCCTTTTGCTTTGTTTTCAACTATTCAAATGAGTGATATCACCTATTCAAATGAGTGATATCACCTATTCAAATGAGTGATATCACCTATTCAAATGAGTGATATCACTCATTATGGTTAGATAGCAAAACTGCACCCATACGTGACATCCTGATTGTATTGAACACAATCTACATAAGCCACAGACATGATGTATATCCAGTAAATACTAATGGGGGTTTCAGAAAATTAAATCTGTCATTCTGTTTTAACTTTCAAATAAAGCTTTCATCAATATATTATCATTTATAGGCCAATAATAAAATGTTATTGTGTGATACATACAGACCGAAAAAAACTGTCTTGAACTAATATTGTTGAACAGTAAACAATAAACATAATGAACTTCATACGTGATTTCTTAAATTGAAGAATATATAATATGATCCAGCTGTGTAGCTACATATCGGTATATATATATAGTATAATCTAGCTGTGTAGCTACCTATCGGTATATTTATAGTATGATCCAGCTGTGTAGCTACCTATCGTGATCCAGCTCTCTAGCTACCTATCGGTATATATATAATATGATCCAGCTGTGTATCTATCTATCGGTGTATATATAGTATAATGCAGCTGTGTAGCTACCTATCGGTAAATATATAATATGATCCAGCTGTGTAGCTACCTATCGGTATATATATATAATATGACCCAGCTGTGTAGCTACCTATCGGTATATATATAATATGATCCAGCTGTGTAGCTACCTATCGGTATATATATAGTATATCCAGCTGTGTAACTACCTATCGGTATATATATAATATGATCCAGCTGTGTATCTATCTATCGGTGTATATATAGTATAATCCAGCTGTGTAGCTACCTATCGGTATATATATAATATGATCCAGCTGTGTAGCTACAAATCGGTATATATATATAATATGACCCAGCTGTGTAGCTACATATCGGTATATATATAGTATGATCCAGCTGTGTAGCTACCTATCGGTATATATATTATATGATCCAGCTCTGTAGCTACCTATCGGTATATATATATAATATGATCCAGCTGTGTAGCTACCTATCGGTATATATATGATATAATCCAGCTGTGTAGCTACATATCGGTATATATATAATATGATCCAGCTGTGTAGCTACCTATCGGTATATATTATAATATGATTCAGCTGTGTAGCTACCTATCGGTATATATATAATATGATCCAGCTGTGTAGCTACCTATCGGTATATATATAATATGATCATGCTGTGTAACTACCTATCGGTATATATATATATATATATATATATATATAGTATGATCCAGCTGTGTAGCTACCTATCGGTATATATATAGTATGATCAAGCTGTGTAGCTACCTATCGGTATATATATATATATATATATAGTATGATCCAGCTGTGTGCTACATATCGGTATATATATACAGTATGATCCAGCTGTGTAGCTACCTATCGGTATATATATATAGAGTATGATCCAGCTGTGTAGCTACCTATCGGTATATATATAATATGATCCAGCTATGTAGCTACCTATCGGTATATATATATATAGTATGATCCAACTGTGTAGCTACCTATCGGTATATATATAGTATAATCCAGCTGAGTAGCTACCTATCGGTATATATATAATATGATCCAGCTGTGTAGCTACCTATCGGTATATATATAATATGATCAAGCTGTGTAGCTACATATCGGTATATATATATATATATATAGTATGATCCAGCTGTGTAGCTACCTATCGGTATATATATATATATAGAGAGTATGATCCAGCTGTGTAGCTACCTATCGGTATATATATATATATATAGTATGATCCAACTGTGTAGCTACCTATCGGTATATATATATAGTATGATCCAACTGTGTAGCTATCTATCGGTATATATATAGTATGATCCAGCTGTGTAGCTACCTATCGGTATATATATATAATATGATCCAGCTGTGTAGCTACATATCGCTATATATTTAATATGATCCAGCTGTGTAGCTACATATCGGTATATATATATATAGTATGATCCAGCTGTGTAGCTACCTATCGGTATATCTATATAGTATGATCCAGCTGTGTAGCTACCTATCGGTATATATATATATAGTATGATCCAACTGTGTAGCTACCTATTGGTATATATATATAGTATGATCCAACTGTGCAGCTACATATCGGTATATATTTAATATGATCCAGCTGTGTAGCTACATATCGGTATATATATATAGTATGATCCAGCTGTGTAGCTACCTATCGGTATATATATATAGAGTATGATCCAGCTGTGTAGCTACCTATCGGTATATATATAATATGATCCAGCTATGTAGCTACCTATCGGTATATATATATATAGTATGATCCAACTGTGTAGCTACCTATCGGTATATATATAGTATAATCCAGCTGAGTAGCTACCTATCGGTATATATATAATATGATCCAGCTGTGTAGCTACCTATCGGTATATATATAATATGATCAAGCTGTGTAGCTACCTATCGGTATATATATATATATATATAGTATGATCCAGCTGTGTAGCTACCTATCGGTATATATATATATAGAGAGAGTATGATCCAGCTGTGTAGCTACCTATCGGTATATATATATATATATAGTATGATCCAACTGTGTAGCTACCTATCGGTATATATATATAGTATGATCCAACTGTGTAGCTATCTATCGGTATATATATAGTATGATCCAGCTGTGTAGCTACCTATTGGTATATATATATAATATGATCCAGCTGTGTAGCTACATATCGCTATATATTTAATATGATCCAGCTGTGTAGCTACATATCGGTATATATATATATAGTATGATCCAGCTGTGTAGCTACCTATCGGTATATCTATATAGTATGATCCAGCTGTGTAGCTACCTATCGGTATATATATATATAGTATGATCCAACTGTGTAGCTACCTATTGGTATATATATATAGTATGATCCAACTGTGCAGCTACATATCGGTATATATTTAATATGATCCAGCTGTGTAGCTACATATCGGTATATATATATAGTATGATATAGCTGTGTAGCTACCTATCGGTATATACATATATATAGTATGATCCAACTGTGTAGCTACCTATCGGTATATATATATATAGTATGATCCAACTGTGTAGCTACATGTACCTATCGGTATATATATATAGTATGATCCAACTGTGTAGCTATCTATCGGTATATATATATAGTATAATCCAGCTGTGTAGCTACCTATCGGTATATATATATAGTATGATCTAGCTGTGTAGCTACCTATCGGTATATATATAATATGATCCAGCTGTGTATCTATCTATCGGTGTATATATAGTATAATGCAGCTGTGTAGCTACCTATCGGTATATATATAATATGATCCAGCTGTGTAGCTACCTATCGGTATATATATATAATATGACCCAGCTGTGTAGCTACCTATCGGTATATATATATAATATGATCCAGCTGTGTAGCTACCTATCGGTATATATATAGTATAATCCAGCTGTGTAACTACCTATCGGTATATATATAATATGATCCAGCTGTGTATCTATCTATCGGTGTATATATAGTATAATCCAGCTGTGTAGCTACCTATCGGTATATATATAATATGATCCAGCTGTGTAGCTACATATCGGTATATATATATAATATGACCCAGCTTTGTAGCTACATATCGGTATATATATAGTATGATCCAGCTGTGTAGCTACCTATCGGTATATATATTATATGATCCAGCTGTGTAGCTACCTATCGGTATATATATATAATATGATCCAGCTGTGTAGCTACCTATCTGTATATATATGATATAATCCAGCTGTGTAGCTACATATCGGTATATATATAATATGATCCAGCTGTGTAGCTACCTATCGGTATATATTATAATATGATTCAGCTGTGTAGCTACCTATCGGTATATATATATAATATGATTCAGCTGTGTAGCTACCTATCGGTATATATATAGTATGATCCAGCTGTGTAACTACCTATCGGTATATATATAATATGATCCAGCTGTGTATCTATCTATCGGTGTATATATAGTATAATCCAGCTGTGTAGCTACCTATCGGTATATATATATAGAGTATGATCCAGCTCTGTAGCTACCTATCGGTATATATATAATATGATCCAGCTGTGTAGCTACCTATCGGTATATATATATATAGTATGATCCAACTGTGTAGCTACCTATCGGTATATATATAGTATAATCCAGCTGAGTAGCTACCTATCGGTATATATATAATATGATCCAGCTGTGTAGCTACCTATCGGTATATATATAATATGATCAAGCTGTGTAGCTACATATCGGTATATATATATATATATATAGTATGATCCAGCTGTGTAGCTACCTATCGGTATATATATATAGAGAGAGAGTATGATCCAGCTGTGTAGCTACCTATCGGTATATATATATATATATATATATAGTATGATCCAACTATGTAGCTACCTATCGGTATATATATATAGTATGATCCAACTGTGTAGCTATCTATCGGTAGATATATAGTATGATCCAGCTGTGTAGCTACCTATCGGTATATATATATAATATGATCCAGCTGTGTAGCTACATATCGCTATATATTTAATATGATCCAGCCGTGTAGCTACATATCGGTATATATATATATAGTATGATCCAGCTGTGTAGCTACCTATCGGTATATATATATAGTATGATCCAGCTGTGTAGCTACCTATCGGTATATATATATAGTATGATCCAACTGTGTAGCTACCTATTGGTATATATATGTAGTATGATCCAACTGTGCAGCTACATATCGGTATATATTTAATATGATCCAGCTGTGTAGCTACATATCGGTATATATATATAGTATGATCCAGCTGTGTAGCTACCTATCGGTATATATATATATATAGTATGATCCAACTGTGTAGCTACCTATCGGTATATATATATATAGTATGATCCAACTGTGTAGCTACATGTACCTATCGGTATATATATATAGTATGATCCAACTGTGTAGCTATCTATCGGTATATATATATAGTATAATCCAGCTGTGTAGCTACCTATCGGTATATATATATAGTATGATCTAGCTGTGTAGCTACCTATCGGTATATATATATATAGTATGATCCAGCTGTGTAGCTACCTATCGGTATATATATATATATAGTATGATCCAACTGTGTAGCTACCTATCGGTATATATATATATAGTATGATCCAACTGTGTAGCTACATGTACCTATCGGTATATATATATATAGTATGATCCAACTGTGTAGCTATCTATCGGTATATATATATAGTATAATCCAGCTGTGTAGCTACCTATCGGTATATATATATAGTATGATCTAGCTGTGTAGCTACCTATCGGTATATATATATATAGTATGATCCAACTGTGTAGCTACCTATCGGTATATATATATAGTATGATCCAACTGTGTAGCTACATGTACCTATCGGTATATATATACAGTATGATCCAGCTGTGTAGCTACCTATCGGTATATATATATAGAGTATGATCCAGCTGTGTAGCTACCTATCGGTATATATATATATAGTATGATCCAACTGTGTAGCTACCTATCGGTATATATATAGTATAATCCAGCTGAGTAGCTACCTATCGGTATATATATAATATGATCCAGCTGTGTAGCTATCTATCGGTATATATATAATATGATCAAGCTGTGTAGCTACATATCGGTATATATATATATATATATATATAGTATGATCCAGCTGTGTAGCTACCTATCGGTATATATATATATAGAGAGAGTATGATCCAGCTGTGTAGCTACCTATCGGTATATATATATATATATAGTATGATCCAACTGTGTAGCTACCTATCGCTATATATTTAATATGATCCAGCTGTGTAGCTACATATCGGTATATATATATATAGTATGATCCAACTATGTAGCTACCTATCGGTATATATATATAGTATGATCCAGCTGTGTAGCTACCTATCGGTATATATATATAGTATGATCCAACTGTGTAGCTACCTATTGGTATATATATATAGTATGATCCAACTGTGCAGCTACATATCGGTATATATTTAATATGATCCAGCTGTGTAGCTACATATCGGTATATATATATAGTATGATCCAGCTGTGTAGCTACCTATCGGTATATACATATATATAGTATGATCCAACTGTGTAGCTACCTATCGGTATATATATATATAGTATGATCCAACTGTGTAGCTACATGTACCTATCGGTATATATATATAGTATGATCCAACTGTGTAGCTATCTATCGGTATATATATATAGTATAATCCAGCTGTGTAGCTACCTATCGGTATATATATATATAGTATGATCTAGCTGTGTAGCTACCTATCGGTATATATATAATATGATCCAGCTGTGTATCTATCTATCGGTGTATATATAGTATAATGCAGCTGTGTAGCTACCTATCGGTATATATATAATATGATCCAGCTGTGTAGCTACCTATCGGTATATATATATAATATGACCCAGCTGTGTAGCTACCTATCGGTATATATATATAATATGATCCAGCTGTGTAGCTACCTATCGGTATATATATAGTATGATCCAGCTGTGTAACTACCTATCGGTATATATATAATATGATCCAGCTGTGTATCTATCTATCGGTGTATATATAGTATAATCCAGCTGTGTAGCTACTTATCGGTATATATATAATATGATCCAGCTGTGTAGCTACATATCGGTATATATATATAATATGACCCAGCTTTGTAGCTACATATCGGTATATATATAGTATGATCCAGCTGTGTAGCTACCTATCGGTATATATATTATATGATCCAGCTGTGTAGCTACCTATCGGTATATATATATAATATGATCCAGCTGTGTAGCTACCTATCGGTATATATATGATATAATCCAGCTGTGTAGCTACATATCGGTATATATATAATATGATCCAGCTGTGTAGCTACCTATCGGTATATATTATAATATGATTCAGCTGTGTAGCTACCTATCGGTATATATATATAATATGATCCAGCTGTGTAGCTACCTATCGGTATATATATAGTATGATCCAGCTGTGTAACTACCTATCGGTATATATATAATATGATCCAGCTGTGTATCTATCTATCGGTGTATATATAGTATAATCCAGCTGTGTAGCTACCTATCGGTATATATATATAGAGTATGATCCAGCTCTGTAGCTACCTATCGGTATATATATAATATGATCCAGCTGTGTAGCTACCTATCGGTATATATATATATAGTATGATCCAACTGTGTAGCTACCTATCGGTATATATATAGTATAATCCAGCTGAGTAGCTACCTATCGGTATATATATTATATGATCCAGCTGTGTAGCTACCTATCGGTATATATATAATATGATCAAGCTGTGTAGCTACATATCGGTATATATATATATATATAGTATGATCCAGCTGTGTAGCTACCTATCGGTATATATATATAGAGAGAGAGTATGATCCAGCTGTGTAGCTACCTATCGGTATATATATATATATATATATAGTATGATCCAACTGTGTAGCTACCTATCGGTATATATATATAGTATGATCCAACTGTGTAGCTATCTATCGGTATATATATAGTATGATCCAGCTGTGTAGCTACCTATCGGTATATATATATAATATGATCCAGCTGTGTAGCTACATATCGCTATATATTTAATATGATCCAGCCGTGTAGCTACATATCGGTATATATATATATAGTATGATCCAGCTGTGTAGCTACCTATCGGTATATATATATAGTATGATCCAGCTGTGTAGCTACCTATCGGTATATATATATAGTATGATCCAACTGTGTAGCTACCTATTGGTATATATATGTAGTATGATCCAACTGTGCAGCTACATATCGGTATATATTTAATATGATCCAGCTGTGTAGCTACATATCGGTATATATATATAGTATGATCCAGCTGTGTAGCTACCTATCGGTATATATATATATATAGTATGATCCAACTGTGTAGCTACCTATTGGTATATATATATATAGTATGATCCAACTGTGTAGCTACATGTACCTATCGGTATATATATATAGTATGATCCAACTGTGTAGCTATCTATCGGTATATATATATAGTATAATCCAGCTGTGTAGCTACCTATCGGTATATATATATAGTATGATATAGCTGTGTAGCTACCTATCGGTATATATATATATAGTATGATCCAACTGTGTAGCTACCTATCGGTATATATATATAGTATGATCCAACTGTGTAGCTACATGTACCTATCGGTATATATATATAGTATGATCCAACTGTGTAGCTATCTATCGGTATATATATATAGTATAATCCAGCTGTGTAGCTACCTATCGGTATATATATATAATATGATCCAGCTGTGTAGCTACCTATCGGTATATATTTAATATGATCCAGCTGTGTATCTACCTATCGGTATATATATATAGTGTGATCCAGCTGTGTAGCTACCTATCGGTATATATTTAATATGATCCAGCTGTGTAGCTACATATCGGTATATATATATAGTATGATCCAGCTGTGTAGCTACCTATCGGTATATATATATATAATATGATCCAGCTGTGTAGCTACCTATCGGTATATATCTAATATGATCCAGCTCTGTAGCTACATATCGGTATATATATATATATATATATATAGTATGATCCAGCTGTGTAGCTACCTATCGGTATGTATATATAGTATGATCCAGCTGTGTAGCTACATATCGGTATATATATAATATGATCCAGCTGTGTAGCTACATATCGGTATATATATATATAGTATGATCCAGCTGTGTAGCTGCCTATCGGTATATATATATAGCGTATGATCCAGCTGTGTAGCTACATATCGGTATATATATATAGTATGATCCAACTGTGTAGCTACCTATCGGTATATATATATAGTATGATCCAGCTGTGTAGCTACTTGTCATTGCCAGAATGCTTAACAAGACGAAGATAATGAGAGTGACGACACGAACTCTTACGTAGCCTGATTCTACAAACGCATTGTTCCGAGATTTTGCTGGTTTTGTCTTTTCTTCTTTATACGTCATTTCATAAATATCAGCCATTTTATTTTTGATTTTGAAATTGTTATTTTTTTATTTAATCAAACACAAAAATAAAGTAGAATTAACCGGTATCTTAACTGTAACGACCTGCAACACTAACAGCCAGAAACTGAAGATGATCCTTTCCTTTAGGATTGGTTAAACGTGAAACAATGGACAAGGAAGAAGCTTATCAGAATATGTCATTGTTTAAGAACACATTTAAGACCTTTTGTTCTTTTTAGTTTTTTAAACTGAAATATGCGTATTAACTAAATTTCTTTTAAAGCTGCAATGTATGTATTTACTAGATTTTTTCAAAGCTGCAATACACGTATTTACTAGATTTTTTGAAGCTGCAATATACGTATTTCATAGTTTTTCTATAGCTGCAATATACGTTTTTACTAGGTTTTTAATCTGCTATATAATATTACTAGTTTTTATAAAGCTGCAATATACGTATCTTTTAGTATTTTAAGCTGCAATATGCGTATTTGCTAGTTTGGTAAGCTACAATATACGTACATGTATTTACTAGTTTTTCTAAGCTGCAATATACGTATTTACTAGTTTGGTAAGCTACAATTTACATACATGTATTTACTAGTTTTTCTAAGCTGCAATTTACGTATTTACTTGTTTCCTTAAGCTGCAATATGCGTATTTGCTAGTTTGGTAATCTACACTATACGTATTTACTTATTTCTCAAAGCTGCGATATACGTATTTACTAGTTTTTTTTAAGCTGCAATACATGTATTTACTAGATTATGCGTATTTACTAAATTTATTTTAAATTTGCAATATTTCTAAAGCTACAATATACTGTGTATATGAGTATAAAGTTACGTAAAGTAAGTACTGTAATACTCGGCAGATCTCGTATATGAGTATAGAATTACGTATAGTAAGTACTGTTATACTCGGCAGAACTCGTACATGAGTATAGAATTACGTATATTAAGTACTGTAATACGCGGCAGAACTCGTACATGAGTACATAATTACGTAAAGTAAGTACTGTAATACTCGGCAGAACTCGTACATGAGTATAGAATTACGTATAGTAAGTAGTGTAATACTCGGCAGAACTCGTACATGAGTATAGAATTACGTATATTAAGTAATGTAATACTCGGTAAAACTCGTACATGAGTATAGAATTACGTATAGTAAGTACGCTTTAACATATTTCTCTAAAACGTATTGTAGTGTTCCTCGTATACTAAGTATGTTTGCGTTTTTTCTTTTTTTTGCAGCACAACTTCGTATTTAGTTTTGTATAAGATTGATTATGTTTGTATTGGATAAACTTTATTTAAATTGTTTAATCTTTTAAACACGATTGAAACACATTAATAATAAAATAATGGAATACAGCTTTAAATTCACGCCATTTAAATAGAAGATTTGTTATCTGTATTGCTCTCCATTGTTTTCAATGTGAATGGCTGTAACGCTTGGATGCCGTGATACAATACGTAGTGATATTGTAAGAACAATAACTAATATAATAAAATAACGTACAATGATAAATTAAAGTCAATATTTATATACTCAACTAATGAATAGTTAGACCACTTCTTATTATACTGAAGGTCACTATTAAACAGCTTATTTAATATATTGGAGAAGCAAAACTCTCCGTTTGACAGTTGTCCGCCATATTTGTTGTTGTTGTTGTTGTTGTTAAAAGTATTGATAACTGAGTTATGTTATTCCTATACAATTGTCTATTGTCATACCAGTTGATGAGTATTGCTGTGTAAATCTTATGGTTATTTATATAACTATTGTAGACGGATTACATATTTATATAAAGAGATTTAATAAACAACATGTGGATTAGAGGTCACGGTGATCGTCTGAACCTGTCTCACTTTATGGTAACTTTCATGAAAGCGAGACCTTTATTCATAAATCTATATTATATTCTTGTTATGATGAAATTGCTGAAAGTTTATACTAAATGCAATATTGTGTATTTTAACTTACGTTACATGTTTACTTTAGTTGTGTAGCAAGGGCTGCTGACTTTTGACAGGTCCGGTGAGCAGGTGCTCTCAGTCAGACTTGCACGGTTCACCGGTCTCGATAGCGATTGGTTGTCGGTGAACCGTGCCTGTTCTGATTGGTTAGCCCAGCTGCCGGACCCCTCCGAGTCCTCAGCCATTGGTCGTATCAGGTCAGGTGGACATTTCCAAGAGGTTATAAATAAGAGCTTGGCTCTCATTCGGGGACTTTCCATGTAAGCAAAGAGGACAACCAGCCGTTGCTATAAACAAAAACCCCGATCACCGGGAGTTTTTGAATTCTAAGGGTTATATATAAATTCAATACATATCTAAGAGATCTTGCAGGTAGATCATTATTACAACATTAAGTAAATTTAAGTAGTTCGTGTCCACCTGACAGATAGCAAAATATAATAACACAACTAATTATTAGATCTAAGTGCGAGAAATAAATCGTGTTGTTGATAGATCTAAATCGGCGTTGTTTGCTTTTTATTTCCTGTTAACGGTCGGTGGTACCTTACAATATCTAATGTTGATGATATTATCTTTGTTCAAAAGATGTATTTGTCTTTTTTTTCTGTCATGACAATAACAAACAATGATAAACTCTGACCACTATAACAATGCTCAGCAAGGACACACGTTCGTTATATATACATGTGTACTGTATAGTGTCTACGCACAACACTTATCTATAACCGAAAACACCTGAGATACCTTATTGCAATTATTTGGACTGAACAAAATACAGTACTAAGATGTTGATTTTTATTTGGTTGAAACATATTGATCTTGTTTCCATTGTGAAACTATGGGGTGCCATTTTACTATTTAACCATAATAAGTGATGTTGGAAAGGAATAAGTGATATCACCTATTTGAATAAGTGATATTATTTGTTTGTTTCGAATAGGTGATGTCACTTTTTCGAATAAGTGATATTATTTATTTGTTTCGAATAGGTGATGTCACTTTTTCGAATAAGTGATATTATTTGTTTGTTTCTAATAAGTAATGTCACCTATTTGATAGGAATGCAAACAATGATTTCCACAAGGATGTTAATATATTATATGTTTATATATTGAGAAAAAAATGAAAAATAAAATATATTGTTTAAAAGTATTTTTTCATAATTTGCCACATGTATATAATAAAAATATCCATACCAAAGTTATATCATGCTTAAACATCTTGTTGACGTCGGACGCAGCACTGCGGTAAGTCATAAACGATATTTGATAAGTATGAATACGTGACTGGTAGATACAGAAGTGGTATGAATACGTGACTGGTAGATACAGAAGTGGTTTGAATACGTGACTGGTACATACAGAAGTGGTATGTGGTATGAATACGTGACTGGTACATACAGAAGTGGTATGAATACGTGACTTGTAGATACAGAAGTGGTATGAATACTTGACTGGTACATACAGAAGTGGTATGAATACGTGACTGGTACATACAGAAACGGTATGAATACTTGACTGGTACATACAGAAGTGGTATAAATACGTGACCGGTAGATACAGAAGTGGTAGGAATACTTGACCGGTACATACAGATGTGGTATGAATATGTGATTGGTACATACAGAAGTGGTATGAATATTTGACTGGTACATACAGATGTGGTATGAATACGTGACTGGTACATACAGAAGTGGTATGAATACTTGACTGGTACATACAGAAGTTGTATGAATACGTGACTGGTAGATACAGAAGTGGTATGAATACGTGACTGGTATATACAGATGTGGTATGAATACTTGACTAGTACATACAGATAATGTATGAATACGTGACTGGTAGATACAGAAGTGGTATGAATACTTGACTGGTATTGACAGAATTGGTATAAATACTTGACTGGTACTTACAGAAGTGGTATGAATACGTGACTGGTACTTATAGAAGTGGTATGAATACGTGATTGGTACTTACAAATGTGGTATGAATTCGTGACTGATACATAGAGAAATGGTATGAATACGTGACTGGCACATACAGAAGTGGTATGAATACGTGACTGGCACATACAGAAGTGGTATGAATATTTGACTGATATATACAGAAGTGGAAAGAATACGTGATTGGTACAAACAGAAGTGGTTAGATTACGTGACTGGTACATACAGAAGTGGCTAGATTACGTGACTGGTACATACAGAAGTGGTATGATTACGTGACTGGCACTTACAGAAGTGGCTTGTATACGTGACTGGTACTTACAGAAGTGGCATGTATACGTGACTGGTACTTACAGACGTGGCATGTATACGTGACTGGTACTTACAGAAGTGGCATGTATACGTGACTGGTACTTACAGAAGTGGCATGTATTCGCGACTGGTACTTACAGAAGTGGCATGTATACGTGACTGGTACTTACAGAAGTGGTATGCATACGTGACTGGTACTTACAGAAGTGGTATGTATACGTGACTGGTACTTACAGAAGTGGCATGTATACGTGACTGGTACTTACAGAAGTGGCATGTATACGTGACTGGTACTTACAGAAGTGGTATGTATACGTGACTGGTACATACAGTAGGTACCACTTACGAATACATACCACTTCTGTATGTACCAGTCACGTAGTCATACATCTTCTGTATGTACCAGTCACGTATTAATACCACAACTGTATGTACCAGTCACGTACGCATATTTTGGTGAAGCTTGTTGCCTATTCAAAAAGTTTTTCTAGCCATGCTTTATCTGTATCGGATTTCAAATTTACTATTGAGAATTCAGTCGTTGAGTTGCGTATTCCGCATTCGAAGACAGACCAATTAGGCCAGGGTCCCTGCAAGCATTAACTTCTGCCTTATGTCCAGTCAGCCGTCTGAAAAACTCCGGCCTGATAAACTTGGGCAATTGCTAATTCATTTTGGTTGCGGGCTAGTCACTAGATATCGGGTTTGTTCAATTTTAAATAAGGCTATCACAGCATTAGCAATTGATTCGAATAAATATAAGTCGCATTACTTCCGCATTGGGGCAGCTACTAATGCCTTATCTAGTGGTTTGTCCGACACCGAAATAAAATAACTTGGTAGATGGGAGTCGAAAGCTTTGAATACTTATATAAGGGTCTCAACTAAACAGTTAAACTGACCTGCCAGTTAAGTATTGCAGATGTCAGATATAGCATGTGGATTGTGGGTTCGTCGTTGGTAAAAAGAGCATTCACCTTCGCAAGGCAATCTACATCTGCTGGTGTCTACCTTGGTTTTGAGAGAGGATCTGTCAGTTTATGGTGCCAAGGAAAAAGCGGCATGAGATGGCAGCAGATGGAGAGAACAATTAAAATGCTGCTGACGGTGAAGGATCCCCCTAACATATTAGTATTACACGTAGGTGGTAATGACATTGGACTTTAAGAATCAGTATCATCAAGTCAGTTCAGGTCATCAAGGACTTTATACCTGGTGCACTGATCGTCTGGTCACACATTTTACCTCGGCTAGTGTGGTGGTATGAGACGGACTATAAAGCTTTGGGAAGAGTCAGGGTCAGGGGTAAAATTGCCACTGAAGTACGCAGATTAAGTGGAGCCTATATCAGATATTCGGAAATTGTAGAAGTAGATAAGGGACTTTTCTGCGACGGAGTACATTATCGGACCGTGGTAACCAACTATTTCTAAATGGGCTGAAAGAAGGCATTAACTGTTTTTTAAACTCAAGTGTTCGGGTTTCCCCATAGTTTGAGTGAATAGAGTTATGGCTTTACTTAGTTCAATTACATTGGAATTATATTATTGCATTTGTAGTACATCAGTATTCCTCCATTTGAAGACTTTTGTATTATGTATGTTGGTGCAACAAATGCTTCCATTTGAAGTGCGTCAGCCAAGCCTCCATTTGAGGATTTTTGTATATGTATGATTGAGTAACAAATCACATTCATTTGAGGTGCACTATTAACGTCTGTGCCCAGGGTTCTTGGTCCAGTGTCATAAAGAGTGTTGAATTAGATTAGTAAGAATGTTATTAAGGAATGTTATTAAGGAATGTTTTGTTGCTGCTTGCTTTCCGTTTGCTCTCCGCTTCCCCCATTGTATGGCGGTACATCGAGTGGTATGTTATACCACTAGAGGCATATGGCAGTATATCGCAGTCTCAGCAGCATATAGTGATCGGTGTATAAAACAATTTTATTTAGATGATTGTGACTAAATGTTGAATAGCTGTCTTTGTGAATGTCTGTTCCCAGGATTCATAGAGTCAAGTTAGTAGATACAATTCAATATATCAGATGTGTTTTCAAGATAAACGTTTCGTGACTGCACAATTGTAATCCATATATGCCAAACTTTCTATTTTTAACTTGAGGTAATTTATCTCCATTTATGCCAATAAATATTAACTATAACTCATTTAATTATGTCGTTCTTATAACCCATCTTCGATAATGAGTTTCAATACATACTGTGTCATATGAAACAGACAAAAAAAAAGAAGACGTGACTGTCTAGTT
This sequence comes from Panopea generosa, assembly GCA_029582155.1. Taxonomy (NCBI): domain Eukaryota; kingdom Metazoa; phylum Mollusca; class Bivalvia; order Adapedonta; family Hiatellidae; genus Panopea; species Panopea generosa. Next base: position 41,377,780 of record CM055912.1, read on the forward strand.
TCATCAGACATAACTTAGATTAATAGTTAAATGCCGATTTATTGTACAACCATTGAATATTTGCAAGGACGTATATAGTAACATAATGTTAAATTCCTTTCAAATGAGAGGACATATCGTTTACATCGAGTTTCTTCTTTATGAAGTAGTTTTCAAATAAAAACCTGTCAGTTGTGATCACACAATTAACGATTTTAAATAAGGATATGCCAGATGTCTTCACTGTTTCCGTTTACATACGCTGTGATTTTTCTGTATGGAAAAAAAGTACAATCGCTTTAGGTAGTATAGTCGTATTCAATACACATACAATACAAATTCACAAACTTATATGTGTATTGCATAATGCTGCCATTGCACGCAATATAAAGTGTTTTTGTCGCACTCGTCGTGACAGTGGAAGTTTCGCTTACACCGTTTGTAAACTATAAAATGAGGTGCTTTTGTACATATATATTTTCATATAATATATTTAAAGTTTGGGTGTCTGTCTTCTGGAAACATTTATTGCCTCGTTTTACTATATTTTCACACAGATATTCATAATAAAAGCGAGAATATAGTCCAATGTCGTGTGTCGTGTATTTTAGTGAATATTTTCTAATATATTGGTTTACTTAATATAACAGCAATCAAATCAGTACTAGTCTTGCGTCAAGTCGGTACTGCACATTTAAACGTGTCTATACACTACTCACTACAATCAACATGATGAGCATTGTTTTGAGGTTGCGATTGTTCTTGTACGCTATTTCAACGTGTTATTTAGCCATTTTATTTTCGTTCATATTTTACGGATGTATCTCATTACACATAAACATTTGGATAATGAATTACAAAGCATGGTTCATTATATTTACACAAGTCCGCACGCAGTTTAGTATCGTTATTTACATTATACTACGCTTTGTGAAGTTAATATCGGATATGCTATTTCAATGCAATAGTTACATACCATTGCATGTCAAGCAGTGTGTAAATGTGTTAACACTTGAATCACAACTCGATAACTGTTTTCTCTGGTTAGGTTGTATGAGCGACCGAACCTTATATAAGGTTCACTTTAGAAATTGACTGTGGGCGCTGCCATATTGAAACGTCACGACCACGAACTAACAACATTTGCATTCGCCATAAGGAGGTCGCCATTGTTTTACAAAATAGTGCCTTATAAGTACAATGACAGATGCTTATGAACTGCAGAATACATCAGAGGAGATCAACCTGTCGGAACCTCGGAGTATTACATCAGAGAAGATCAACCAGTCGGAACCTCGGAGTAATAACTGTGAGGAGATCAACCTGTCGGAACCTCGGAGTATTACATCAGAGGAGATCAACCTGTCGGAACCTCGGAGTATTACATCAGAGGAGATCAACCAATCGGAACCTCGGAGTAATACACCAGTGGACACAAGATGTATCCGAGTTGCCATGGTAATTGCTCTGGGTTTAAGCGTCGTGGGATTCGTGTTGGCCGTAACAGGAATTGTACATTTCACCACGGCGGGCTATGGAGACTGTAACAGGTCCAGCTGTAATACAGAACCTGATAACAGACAAGGTATGCTATAAAAGTTAATGTAGTCTTCTATTTTAGTATTATTTGTAAGTATCACATTATGTTTCAATTGTACCCGTTTACTTTGCGGTTAACTCAAACCACGCCGGTTTATATCGCGCACCGGAAGTGAAGGCTATTTTATTGAGTTGCGTTTAGGTGTAACCCCACCATTGAATTTTGTTCTTTATTCTATAGTAAAAAATAAAAGTTTGAAGGCTTGTCATTCATAGAGGGTCCCAAATGAAAGAAGTGAAACCTACATTTTACTGTTTGTCAACCTCTGCACTATCAAAATATGATGAGAAAAGTAGGGGTCATGTGTCATATAAGAGATTTTTTTTTCTGCTCAGTGTGTACACTGGTGACAAAGTGAAAGTAGACTTCCGAAATCATGAATTCATACCCCAATTTCCAAGCATCATTTTTTTTTTCTAAATTCACAATTCAAACATGACAATGCTATCAAAATGTTCAATATACATCAATAATGCCATTCGAATAAAAAATGAGCATTAAAATAAGGAAAATGCATCTTTAAAGAAGAAGAATTGAGGATTATTTATAACCGCCAGTATGCGACTACCCCACGGAAGCACTTCCTTTTTGCAATGGTGGCACTATGCCTTTACGTCTTATTTTGGTTAAATCAACATTTCGAAGTATATCATTGTATGTTTATCAATAATTTTATACTTACTTATATATACTCATGGCGTCTTTTATTGATGCAGCATTAACTGTAGAAGAAATACTCACAAAAATGTAACAATCAGAATAAAGATTTATATTTAATTACTGGGAGACACAGTGATTTAACAGATGGGACCACTGTTATGTTATTTTACATGTGCTCGTATCATTGCCTTACCAGTTGATCATTAATATGCTTTTTGTCAAATATAGCGATAAAGTGGTAATTCACATATTGTGGTAAAGTGGTGATTCATGTATTGTGGGAAAGTGATAATTCACATATTGTGGTAAAGTGGTGATTCATGTATTGTGGTATAGTGGTGATTCATGTTGTGGAAAAGTGATAACTCATATATTGTTGTAAAGTGGTGATTCATGTATTGTGGTAAAGTGATGATTCATGTATTGTGATAAAGTGATAATTCATGTATTGTGGTAAAGTGGTAATTCATGTATTGTGGTAAAGTGGTGATTCATATATTGTGGTAGAGTGATAGTTCATGTATTGTGATAAAGTGATGATTCATGTATTGTGGTAAAGTGATAATTCATGTATTGTGGTAAAGTGGTGATTCATGTATTGTGGTAAAGTGGTGATTCATGCATTGTGATAAAGTGGTGATTCATATATTGTGGTAAAGTGGTGATTCATGTATTGTGGTAAAGTAATGATTCATGTATTGTGGTAAAGTGATAATTCATGTATTGTGGTAAAGTGGTGATTCATGTATTGTGGTAAAGTGGTGATTCATGCATTGTGATAAAGTGGTGATTCATATATTGTGGTAAAGTGATGATTCATGTATTGTGATAAAGTGATAATTCATGTATTGTGGTAAAGTGGTGATTCATGTATTGTGGTAAAGTGGTGATTCATGAATTGTGGTAAAGTGATAATTCATATATTGTGGTAAAGTGATGATTCATGTATTGTGGTAAAGTGATAATTCATGTATTGTGATATAGTAGTGATTCATGTATTGTGGTAAAGTGATAATTCATGTATTGTGATAAAGTGGTAATTCATGTATTGTGGTAAAGTGATAATTCATGTATTGTGGTAAAGTGATAATTCATGTATTGTGATAAAGTGGTAATTCATGTATTGTGGTAAAGTGGTGATTCATGTATTGTGGTAAAGTGGTGATTATTGTATTTTTGTAAAGTATTGATTCATGTATTGTGGTAAAGTGGTGATTTTTGTATTGTGGTAAAGTGGTGATTCATATATTGTGGTAAAGTGATAACTCATATATTGTGGTGAAGTGATAATTGATAAATTGTGGTAAATCAGTGATTCGTGTATTGTGGTAAAATGTTGATTCTTGTATTTGGGTAAAGTGATAATTGATATATTTAGGTAAAGTGGTGATTCATATATTGTGGTAAAGTGGTTATTCATATATTGTGGTAAAGTTATTATTCTTGTATTGTGGTAAAGTGGTGATACGTGTATTGTGTTTAAGAGATAATTCGTGTATGTGTTAAAGTGATAATCCGTGTATTATGGTAAAGTGATTATTCATATATTGTGGTTACGTGGTGATTTATGTATTGTGGTAAAGTGGTGATTATTGTACTATTGTAAAGTGATTATCCATATATTGTGGTAAAGTGGTGATTCATGTATTGTGGTAAAGTGGTAATTCATGTATTGTGATATAATGGTGATTCATGTATTGTGGTAAATTGGTGATTCATGTATTGTGGTAAAGTGGTGATTCATTATTGTGGTAAAGTGATGGTTCATGTATTGTGATAAAGTGATAATTCATATATTGTGGTAAAGTGATAATTCGTATATTGGGGTAAGGTGGTAATTCATATATTGTGGTTAAGTGATAATTCGTTAATTGGGGGTAAAGTGGTTATTCACATATTTTGGTATTTGGGTAAAGTGATAATTAATATATTTTGGTAAAGCGGTGATTCATATATTGTGGTAAAGTGGTTATTCATATATTGTGGTAAAGTTATTATTCCTGTTTTGTGGTAGTAAAGTGATAATCCGTGCATTATGGTAGAGTGATTATTCAAATATTGTGGTAACGTGGTGATTTATGTATTGTCGTAAAGTGGTGGTTCTTGTACTATTGTAAAGTTGTTATCCATATATTGTGGTAAAGTGGTGATTAATGTATTGTGGTAAAGTTGTGATTCTTGTACTATTGTAAAGTGATTATCCATATATTGTGGTAAAGTGGTGATTCATGTATTGTGGTAAAGTTGTGATTCTTGTACTATTGTAAAGTGATTATCCATATATTGTGGTAAAGTGGTGATTCGTGTATTGTGGTAAAGTTGTGATTCTTGTACTATTGTAAAGTGATTATCCATATATTGTGGTAAAGTGGTGATTCATGCATTTTTGTAAAGTGGTGATTCTTGTATTGTGGTAAAGTGGTGATAATTGTATTATTGTAAAGTAGTGATTCATATATTGTGGTAAATTGATAGTTCATATATTGTGGTAAAGTGGTGATTCTTGTATTTTAATAAAGTGGTGATTCTTGTATTGTGGTAAAGTGGTGATAATTGTATTTTTGTAAAGTGGTGATTCATGTATTGTGGTGAAGTGGTAATTATTGTGTTTTTGTAAAGTATTGATTCATGTATTGTGGTAAAGTTGTGATTTTTGTATTGTGGTAAAGTGGTAATACCTATATTGTGGTAAAGTGATAATTCATATATTGTGGTAAAGTGATAATTCATAAATTGTGATAAATTGGTGATTCATGTATTGTGGTAAAATGTTGATTCTTGTATTTGGGTAAAGTGATAATTCATATATTGTGGTAAAGTGATAATTCGTATATTGTGGTAAAGTGATAATTCTTATATATTATTGTAAACTGATAATTCGTATATTGGGGTAAAGTGGTAATTTATATATTGTGGTAAAGTGATATTTCGTATATTGGGGTAAAGTGGTTATTCACATATTTTGGTAAATTTATTATTCCTGTATTGTGGTATAGTGGTGATACGTGTATTGTGGTTAAGAGATAATTCATGTATGTGCTAAAGTGATAATCCGTGTATTATGGTAAAGTGATTGTTCATATATTGTGGTAAACTGGTAATTCATGTATTGTTGCAAAGTGATCATTCATGTATTGTAGTAAAGAGGACATTCTTGTATTTTGGTAAAGTGATGATTCTTGTATTGTGGTCAAGTGATAATTCATGAATTGTTGCAAAGTAAGTGATGATTCATGTATTGTGGTTACGTGATATTCATGTATTGTGGTGAAGTGGTAATTCTTGTATTATTGTACAGTGATTATCCATATATTGTGGTTATGTGGTGACTCATGTATTGTGGTAAAGTGATATTTCATGTACTGTGGTAAAGTGATAATCCATATATATTGGTAAAGAGATGATTAATGTATTGTGGTAAAGTGGTGATTATTGTATTGAGGTAAAGTGGTGATTATTGTATTTTGGTAAATTGGTAATTCATATATTGCGGTAAAGTGGTGATTATTGTATTGAGGTAAAGTGGTGATTATTGTATTGTGGTAAATTGGTAATTCATATATTGCGGTAAAGTGATAATCCATATATTGTGGTAAAGTGGTGATTCATGTATTGTGGTAAAGTGGTGATTCATGTATTGTGGTAAAGTGGTGATTCAGTTATTGTGATAAAGTGATAATACATATATAGTGGTAAAGTGGTGATTCATGTATTGTGGTAAAGTGGTAATTCATATATTGTAGTAAAGTGATGATTCTTATAATGTGGTAAATGGTTTATTCATGTATTGTGGTAAAGTGGTGATTCGTGTATTGTGGTAAAGTGGTGATTCATGTATTGTGGGTAAGTGGTAATTCATATATTGTAGTAAAATGAGTATTCTTATAATGCGGTAAAGTGCTAATTCATGTATTGTGGTAAAGTGGTAATTCATGTATTGTGGTAAATTTGTTCGAGTGATGTACTGTTGCATATTTTCTCGTTCTGCTATGTTTGGCACCCAACGTGGGACTGTGCCATATTTATTCCGAGAAACATTTACGTGATTCTCAAGTCTCTATGGAAATTCGCAGTGAATATGTCACAGTGCGTACGTAATCTCTCACTTCAAATAAAACCCAAATATAGCGGTTCATCGTTAAAATATAGCGGTGGATCGATAAAATATAGAGGTGCACCGATATTATATAGCGGTGCACCGGTATATAACGGTACATCGATATATTATTACAGTGGACCGCCACTTTTAACGGTGCACCAATATATTTTAACGGTGTACGGTATATATTATCGGTGCACCGTTAAAACAAATATATTGGTGCACCGATATAATAGCGGTGCACCGTTACTTTTGACCCTGATCGTACACCATACTTCTTGGTAAGGGTTGGTTCGTAGCCTTATTATTCTTTATTTTGCTTATATTTTTTGTTAAATTCTGAAGTAATTTTTCATTAATGGTAATAATAACTGATCCAATTTATAGTAACAAATTTGGTTATATTTATGGCTAAACATATTATAAAATCATCATTATAATGAGGGGAGTCCAGGAATGCTTACGATTATTAATCAAGACACGACTGCAATTACGTAATTATTAATAACATTTTGACCTTCAGGGCCTGGAGCTGTATACACCAGGTGGGGAAGAACCGTGTGTCCAAACAACGCAAAGACGATGTACGACGGTAAGTTTATATTATAACGTTAACCTGCCATCCTTTGTAACCAAGTCTGAATTTGATATAACGTCTTGTGACATATAGTAACTAAAATAATATTGACCCGTATAGATGGATGGATCTATAACGTCTTGTGACATATAGTAACTAAAGTAATCTCCACCCGTATAGATGGATGGATCTGTAACGTATTGTGACATATAGTAACTAAAATAATCTCCACCCGTATAGATGGATGGATCTGTAACGTATTGTGACATATAGTAACTAAAATAATATTGACCCGTATAGATGGATGGATCTATAACGTCTTGTGACATATAGTAACTAAAATAATCTCCACCCGTATAGATGGATGGATCTATAACGTCTTGTGACATATAGTAACTAAAATAATATTGACCCGTATAGATGGATGGATTTATAACGTCTTGTGACATATAGTAACTAAAATAAACTCCACCCGTATAGATGGATGGATCTGTAACGTATTGTGACATATAGTAACTAAAATAATATTGACCCGTATAGATGGATGGATCTATAACGTCTTGTGACATATGGTAACTAAAATAATATTGACCCGTATAGATGGATGGATCTATAACGTCTTGTGACATATAGTAACTAAAATAATCTCCACCCGTATAGATGGATGGATCTATAACGTCTTGTGACATATAGTAACTAAAATAATCTCCACCCGTATAGATGGATGGATCTATAACGTCTTGTGACATATAGTAACTAAAAAAAAACTCCACCCGTATAGATGGATGGATCTATAAGTATGAGATATAGTTATTTCTCACACTAGACTAAGGCATTAACATCGTAGTGTCTGGGGAGTGTTGCCGTTTGTGTACTTAAATGAACTTTTATATTATCCTCGACACGATATTAATATGATTTGATAGGTATTAGTTTTATTAAATAATGTTCTTTGTTAGACTGATGAATATGTGATTCATGCAACGTATCCCTTTTGGATATTTTTGTCAAACATGTAAAATACTATTTTATAAATCTTACTAGGTTAATACACTTAACCAAGGGACGTTAATTTCTATTCGCTGTCGCCATTAAATGGTTGTCACGGACGCTCATTGCCATTGTATGTTTGATTATTAATTGCTAATAAAACTCATTTTTCATAATTATACTGGTTTCGTGCATTGCTTTCTTATTGTTTTAGTGACATAACATCATGTACACTGTTTATCTATGTGTTGTATCCAGGTTATGCAGCTGGAAGTCACTACACGCAACCTGGTGGAATGGTTGATACACTGTGTCTGCCGAAAGAACCACAATTCTCTAAATATTGAGCTGGTGTCCAATTACATTCTTCTATCTATGGTGCTGAATACGAAAGCATTGGGATTGATTCTGAAGCACCACCCGACAAATCGATTACTGACCAAGATGTACCTTGTGCCGTATGTGAAGCAGCAGGTCGAGTGATCCAGATAATGTTACTGGCAAGGACCGAATGTTTTGATGGCTGGGAGTTCGAATATACAGGCTACATGATGGCTGAAAGACATAATCACCACAGATCACAGGTAAAGTGTGTCGATAAGGATCCCGAAATTTTGGAAGGTGAAAGGGCAAATGACAATGGAAATCTGTTCTATTTCATTGAACCAGCCGGGCAGCTTCCTGACCCACCGTACAAGGCGGAAAAAGAACTGACTTGTGTCATTTGTACTAAGTAGAAAAAAAGAATTTTATATCACAGCACAGACTGATCATGGAATATAGGAATAGTGGAATATAGGAATATAGGTATATAGGAATATAGGTATCAACCACACCACATCTTAAACATAACGGTTTAATTAAAACGAAATGTGTTTGGTAAAAATGTGTTAAATATCACGAGATGAGATGAGAGGCTTATTATAATTTTTTATTTCGATTGATATCTTACATAATTAACAGCATTGAGGTGAATACTTTGAATAAGACAATGCACACTACATATAAAACAGTCGACTATTTCCATCCGCCTTTAACACAGCTCAAGTCAAAACAGGTATGTAAAAACGGCTGCCAGTTACGGATGGAAGGACTCATATTTATTCTAAGGTGTTCCATCGCCAGTAAAACAGGATATATCATATACAAACCACATACAATCTGGCATGTTTTCGGAATTACGTTAATCTCTAATATTGTCTGTGTAATACAATAGTTGACGTTTCGTGTATATTGTACATATAATTGCAACCATACGTGTATGTATAATTGTTTTTGATGTTAAAAACATAGTTAACAGTCTACTCTAAATAAAAAGGTAATTAAATTAAATGAAAAGGTAATTAAATGAAAAAAAAAAAGTAATTAAATGAAAAAAAGATAATTAAATTAAATAAAAAGGAAATTAAATTAAAAGGTAATTAAATTAAGTTAAAAAGGTTATTAAATTAAAAAGTAAATAAATGAAATTAAAAAGGTAATTAAATTAAATAAAAAGGTAATTAAATGAAAAAAAGTAATTAAATGAAAAAAAGATAATTAAATTAAATAAAAAGGTAATTCAATTAAAAGGTAATTAAATTAAATTAAAAAGGTAATTAAATTAAAAGGTAATTAAATTAAATTTAAAAGGTAATTAAATGAAAAAAGGTAATTAAATTTAATAAAAAGGTGAATCAATTGAAAGGTAATTAAATTAAATTAAGAAGGTAATTAAATGAAAAAAAGGTAATTAAATTAAATTGAAAAGGTAATTTAATGAAAGAAAAGGTAATTAAATTAAATAAAAAGGTAATTGAATGAAAGAAAAGTTAATTAAATTAAATTGAAAAGGTAATTAAATGAAAGAAAAGGTAATTAAATTAAATTAAAAGGTAATTAAATTAAACAAAAAACGTAATCAAATTAAATTAAAAAGGTAATTAAATGAAATAAAAAGGTTAACAATTTATAATCATATGTATAGCGGAAACTTTATATAAGAGCAGAAGAGAAGATATTCGTTCTGCTGTATTTAGAGAAGGCGTAAGACGGTGTATATTTCTATTCTATTGTAATGTTATACTATTTCATGTAAGATATTTTGTTTTGATTAATGTATGTGCACTTAACCAAGATTTAAATAAAAGTTTAACAAAAACAATGAATTGTTTTATACATACTAATGCTCAATAAACGTTAATATTTGCCTTATGCAAAGTAGTAAGATTAGTATATATATTAGACGATGAAATATTTTGGTAATTCGGTTATCCGTTAGTTACAAGAAGATGCCCTGAGTGAGCACTATCCGATTTAATTTCATGTTTTATATATTGAAAATTATTCCTATAGGTGGTAAGGGATAAATGTACTGTTATTACGTATTAATTGAATTTGTAAGTCTAATTGTATATATATATATATATATATATGTATAACCGTTTCTATATATATATGTATAACCGTTTCTATACATATATATATATGTATAATCGTTTCTAATTATATATATATGTATAATCGTTTCTATATATATATGTACAACCGTTTCTATATATGTGTAACGACGCCTAAATGATCGTACATACTATGGTGACGTTAAATACAGTTGAATTTCATTTGCGTTTAAGTATTCATATATAATGATAAAATTGCAGTGTATGCAGCTTGATAACCAAGCACATTTTCCAATATATTGTAATATCTTATTACGCTAGTTTTTTATTACTTAATAAAACATGTTAAAAGAACAAAACACTTGTTATACAAGTGTTAGTAACTTTATTTTTGTAGTCAGTGAATACTATTTCTTATATATAATAATGTATTTCCAAAATGTTGGCAGTTTTCATAAGCTTTAAGATGCGTGCTGTAAAGAAACTAAATATAAATATTAGGCTTAAATGCAGATTATTTATGATAGATGATTATTCAACAATTTAATATTCATTTCTAAATGTATGCTAATTCTATAGAATAAATAACTATGTTTTTCTATATATTTAGTTTATGGATTTTATATGATGTAGGGTTTTATGGTGTAAAGCGTCGCTTTTAACTATGTTCTAGTTATATCGCGAAGGTGTCGTACAATTCACTTGAGTTAACATGTTCAAGTTTAGTTATTGATTGCAACAGTGATATAAATTCAAACATACTTTGTTGATATTTAACGATTCATTCCATATGTACATAAAACCATATGTATTTAACAAATGTTTTACATTTGTCACCCAATTCTTTAATCCGTTTACGCTATCAAAAAGGGCGCGTTCGTAAACAAATGTCACAATGATATTGTCTGTGTTAATGATCTTCAGCCAATATTTAACGATCCTAACAACTCTTCTAATATATAACGGGTATCGTCCTAATTCTCCGTAAACACCTGCATTAATTGTCGTTGATTTTAATATGATAAATGTTTACCCATTTCGCCAAACTACACCACGCACTTAATATTATAAATGTTTACTCACTTCACCAAACTACACCACGCACTTAATATGATAAATGTTTACCCACTTCGCCAAACTACACCACGCACTTAATATGATCAATGTTTACCCACTCCGCCAAACTACACCACGCACTTAATATGATAAATGTTACCAGCTTCACCAAACTACACCACACGTACTTAATATGATCAATGTTAACCCACTTCGCCAACCAAACTACACCAAACACTTAATATGAATAATGTTAACCCACTTCGCCAAACTACACCAAACACTTAATATGAATAATGTTAACCCACTTCACCAACTACACAAGACAATATGATAAATGTTAACCCACTACACCAAACTACACAAGACAATATGATAAATGTTTACCCACTTCACCAAACTACGCCACATACTTAATATGATACTTTTAACCCACTTCGCTAAACTACACCACACACTTAATTTGATAAATGTTTACCCACTACGCCAAACCACATCACACACTTAATATGATCAATGTTAACCCACTTCGCCAAACTACACCACTCACTTAATATGATGATTGTTAACCCACACTACACCACACACTTGATATGATAAATGTTTACCAACTTCACCAAACTACACCACACACTTAATATGAATAATGTTAACCCACTTCACCAAACTACACAAGACAATATGATAAATGTTAACCCACTACACCAAACTACACAAGACAACATGAAAAATGTTTACCAACTTCACCAAACTACACCACACACTTAATACGAATAATGTTTACCCATTTCACCAAACTACACAAGACAATATGATAAATGTTTACCCACTTCGCCAAACTACACCACTCACTTAATATGATAAATGTTTACCAACTTCACCAAACTACACCACACACTTAATATGATAAATGTTAACCCACACTACACCACACACTTAATATGATAAATGTTTACCAACTTCACCAAACTACACCACACACTTAATATGATAAATGTTTACCAACTTCACCAAACTACACCACACACTTAATATGATAAATGTTAACCCACACTACACCACACACTTAATATGAATAATGTTAACCCACTTCACCAAACTACACAAGACAATATGATAAATGTTAACCCACACTACACCACACATTTAATATGATAAATGTTTACCAACTTCACCAAACTACACCACACACTTAATATGATACATGTTTACCAACTTCACCAAACTACACCACACACTTAATATGATAAATGTTAACCCACACTACACCACACATTTAATATGATAAATGTTGACCAACTTCACCAAACTACACCACACACTTTATATGATAAATGTTTACCAACTTCACCAAACTACACCACACACTTAATATGATAAATGTTAAACTACACTATACCACACACTTTATATGAATACTGTTAACCCACTTCACCAAACTACACAAGACAATATGATAAATGTTAACCCACTACACCAAACTACTCAAGATAATATGATAAATGTTTACCAACTTCACCAAACTACAGAACACACTTAATATGAATAATGTTTACCCACTTCACCAAACTACACAAGACAATATGATAAATGTTAACCCACTTCGCCAAACTACACCACTCACTTAATATGATAAATGTTTAACAACTTCACCAAACTACACCACACACTTAATATGATAAATGTTAACCCACACTACACCACACACTTAATATGATAAATGTTAACCCACACTACACCACACACTTAATATGAATAATGTTAACCCACTTCACCAAACTACACAAGACAATATGATAAATGTTAACCAACTTCACCAAACTACACCACACACTTAATATGAATAATATTTACCCACTTCACCAAACTACACAAGACAATATGATAAATGTTAACCCACTTCGCCAAACTACACCACTCACTTAATATGATAAATGTTTACCAACTTCACCAAACAACACCACACACTTAATATGATAAATGTTTACCAACTTCACCAAACAACACCATGCGTGTCCGCTATTATATCTCATCTATACACTTGTTGTACAAAATCAGACGAACAATTAGTTATATTAAATCAAAGTAACTCAATGCGGATGTTAAGAAAACGAACAAAATAAAAAAAAGGACAACACAATACATAGCAAACGTTCTTTTCAGTATAAATACTAAGGCTTTATTCGCTAATCGAAACACAGCAAACTTGAATACTGTAGTTGAATTAAATATTACATGAAATATTGGATTAGATTTTACGGCATATCAACAAAGTGTTCAATGGCACCAACAGGAAATAGCATTAAATGCTTACTTACCGTGTACGAATTAAAACGACATAATATGCAGAATAAAATTAATTAAGCTATAAAAGATTAATGTCACGGCTTTTTTATATTCATTTTATCTGTATATCGTATATGTTCTGTGGATTCTCTTATGAGGTTATAAATCGAGGACGGTTTGTAAAGTACAGAAATGCATGGAACTAAAAACATAGCCGGAGGTAATAAAACAAGACGGCTCTCGCCACTTCAATGTAATTCTAATGTGCGCATGCGTGAGAAAGATTTAGCGGGAAGATACACTCTGAGGCCCGACTAGAGTTGTTAGTAATAACGTGTTAGACAACATAACTATATGAATGACATGAATACTGTATACATGGAATGAATGATGAAAAATAAATGATGACATATTATAAATAATCAAGAGAAACAAATACACGATATTTACATGGAAGACAACACGGGCATAATACAACATTAAACAAACATATAAACTGTTTAGCATGATGAACTTACCCTGCGACATTGATATTATAATGTATTGTTTATATACATTAATGCTATCACTTTTCTCGCCCCGACAACAGTATGTATTTCGCGCAGTTTTGTTTTAACGGTAGTCGGGATGATATAGTATACCCGTTGCGTCGTTAAAATAACGGTTCGCCAGTACCGGTGTTTTTGACCCTGTACGTACACCATATAATACAGACATCATTTTAAACTAGTGTGAAACCAACCAAAACTTCCGTAAATTATATAAGTATACCGTTAAATAAACTATCTGGTGTAAATATGTTTTTGAATTTACTATGATATGCATTAGCTTCAAATATTCATCTTACAAACACAAAATCAACACGTTAAGTTGTACACTACTACATTCTCGGTATGAGCGTATTATGCATATATGCATGACTAAATGAATTAAAGCAACACATCCACGTTTGAACTTTAAAAAAAAAATAATTGAGTTATGAGCACATTTCCCATACAAACATATGATCAATTAGCTGTATATGAGCATATAAACACAATCCGGAACAAAATGATGCCCAGATTATAATGCGTGACTAACACTATAAAACAAGCGTGTAACTCACCCGAGTCAAAAAAAAATGTCAAAATGACTTTCAAGGCAGGTAAAGTACACTACACACTAAAACGTGAGGTTTTTTAATACGACTCGCATAATTCAATTTGAAGCCAAGTTGGAATCCTCGGCAATTTAAAAATAATTTATAAAGCGTTTGTCACGCTTAATAATTTGGACATCTTTTTTTATAATTCTAAAGCATTCTGGATAGTGTTTGTAAGCACATAAACAGCTCACTGACCATATATTTATGTATGGGAAATGTGCTCACAACTCAATTGAAAAACTTTTTAAAAAAGTTTAAACGTGGATGTGTTGCTTTAAATGGTGAAAACTTTGAATTTGCTAGTATTTGACAAGTATTAAAATAGTTATATGCTGTAACCTTATCCATAATATTTAAACTTCCCCATTGTGTCACGCTTGATTCATATTGTGTCAGTTGTCGCTATCACATCCATTGAAATGTTGGGCATTGAATCAACACATAAAAGCGCTCTATTTATGTTGATATACTGAAACTTGAAACTAAACGATTTTTGGTAGTCGAGTATAATTTAACACACGTGTTAGAGAAACATTTTTAAAATTATATTTTATTATATGTTCGATTATATTCCTACGTTAAAGGTGTTTGGAAAGGAACATATATTGCTGTAAGTTAAATTAAAAGTAACCTTAATTGTTAGTTAAGTTTGAAATTGATTATTTTACTTCGATTGCTAAACACGTTATTACAACTAATACAAATCACGCTCGGAGTTTTCCTGGGTAGAACCAGTACTTAGCACATCTTTCTGAGGGACACCAGTCTCACATAGCCGTGGGAGAGGATCGAACCCACGACCCTTCTGTACCACTGGACCACGTGGTCCACTGATCGTTAGGGAACGTATATGTGTTATTTGAACTTTAGGTTGTTGAAGGATGGTTGTAGATGACACTATTCCGCCCATGTCCAGACGCGAACTGTGTGTGAAAGTGAATGGCCATGGAAATATGAGCAAATTGCAATTTTCGTAAAGCTTCAGGTTGGATAAGATGATTAGTGTTCAGTTTGTGGAGCACTGTAGAAAAAAGGAGAACATGAACAAAAACAAAATTCTTGTCACGGAATGCGAACTAGGATCGCCCGCAGATATACTCTCTGTGCTAGGTAGGAATAAAATCGGTGCTATAAATCTAAATTAAAACCCAACCTTTTACCCGGGCCTAATCGATAATGCCCGGAAGTTTCCGGACATTAATGGATATAACTGAGATTCTATATTCATTATGGCTGAATCACGTTACTCCACGGGTGAGGTCTAATTCAAATATCGGCGATCATAGCGAGGTTAAAACATGTTTATGGTGATGAACGACGGTATTGTGCAAAAGATATGATCCAAAGAGTCACACTTTTTGCTATATCTGACAATTATACCATTTTTTATTGAATTAAACAGGTGAAATTTACTGGTTATGCCGCTTTGATAATAACGGAGCACTGTGCGGTGTAACCGACGTTTTTCTTTTGAAAAATAGAAAATACCTCAAACAGAAATTGTATAAACATTATACATTTTAAACAAGGATACAACACAGGTGTATAATATACACCGAGATAGCTGATGCGTGGAGTACTGCAAACTATCCTTTACATCGGGTATAAAGTAAGTACGTGAGAAAGCTACCAGCCATTAAACGGTTGTGTCATACACTGAATAAAGAATGTTGTTGTTGTTGTATGGTGTTTAGCGTCGCTTTCAACAATTTTTCAGTCATATTGCGACGGTGTCTACTTGAGACAGTATTCTAAGCGCTGTCACACTGGAGTATCATGCCGCAAACACATGATATGATACCCCACCTAGTCACATTATACTGACACCGGGCCGACCAGACCTAGAACTCTCCTCTAAATGCTGAGCGTCAAGCGAGGCAGCTTCTAGTACCATTTTAAAGTCTTTGGTATGACCCGGCCGGGGATTGAACCCTCGACCTGCCGCATGCGAGGCGGACGCTCTACCACTAGACCACGCCGCGGTCTCTGAATAAAGAAAGACAATCCTACTATCTTTAAGTGCAGATATATCGATATTTGAAAACAAAATTTCAAGGATATAGTTCTATGGACAAGATTATTGCTCTGCTATTACGAGAAAAGGTTGAAATTATGTATTAAATGTGGTTGAGGTCAAAAGCATAAAATCACACCTGAACTTAAACATAGCGGAAGTTTTTTCGTTATGCTATTTGACAAAGTCATAGCAAGATTTCACACTCTATGATTTGACAAAGAGAAAGCCAAAACAGCATAAATTATAATGCACGTGTGTGAGTAAGCCGGCCCTTGATGGTGTGAGTGAGCCGGCCCTTGATGGTGTGAGTGAGCCGGCCCTTGATGGTGTAAGTGAGCCGGCCCTTGATGGTGAGAGTGATGTCGGAGCCATTATTCAGTGCAAACATCTAATTTATTGTAGACCCGTTAGGCCATAATTAATTGTTAGATTATCATCCCCGCCCGCTCCTTATTTTTCATGCTGCCCGACCCTTTTTATTTTCATAAAAATGGATAATAATCTATACTCAGTTGCAAAAGAAAGTGTGCACTGTCGTTTTTTTCCAAAAATGTCCATATTGGAAAAAATAAATCATATCATGCTTGTTACCAATTTTTGAAGCATTTTATTGGCTTTTACGAGGATGCATTTGTCGTGTAAATTGACAATAGTCATGTTATGATTTTGCTGCTCAAACAATACGGGGGTCGAAATAAAAAGTTGCAAATCAACGGCTACTTTTTAGCCAGTACAGTACTTGAATATTCAGCGATTTTTTCCAATGACATCTTGTTTGTTCTGCTTTAATAACATGTGTGACCACCTCTTACGTTGATACAAGCAATGAGACGTCGACACATTGAAATTACGTACCGTTGTAGCACAACGTTGGGTACTTTGTTCCATTCCTGAACAAGAGCGACGGAAACATCATGCAAGTTGTTGATATCTTAGCTTGACCTAACTAAAGAAATTCAGAAGTCACCTTAATATTGTGTGGCCGAGTGGTCTAAGGCGCCGTCTCAAGATCACTTACCTCTCACCGCTATGGTCGTAGGTTCGAGTCCCGCTCGCTCCAAAAACTTTATGTGAGAAAGTTTCCAGTTACTTGCGGAAGGACGGTGGTTCTACTCAGTCTGACTCAGTCTGAGGTCTTCCTCCACCAGTAAAACTGGATATGCCATATATAACCAGAAATGTGTTGAAAATGGCGTTAAACCCCATTCCAAAAAAAAAAAAAAAAAAAAAAATAATATTGTGTATTTGCTTAAACCGTTTACCGTCGCAGATGCTAACGCGGTTTCAAAGCGGCGTCGAAGGTGCGTCAATGCGATATAACGTCCGTTCAAGCGATGGTAACACGAAGCCTACCTGACCGTGGACGGTCAGCTGTTCCCACGGTCGCATAAAATCGTTTACGAAGACGAATCAACGTATTTCTATGGAAATTAAATGCTCTACTTAAGTCTGCGATGCTGGTGCCACTAGCATGCATAACAATTGCCTGAAGACGTTGTTTTTTTTACTGAGCCTAGACATTTTTTACAGCTATTTAGTGAATTGGGTTGTGTTTTTATTCTCATGGAAGGTATAGAGAATGTGATTTAACAGGTTTTAATCAACATGTACTTCTCCCATGATGTGCACGTGCATAAATAATGAAAACACTCTATTCCCTAAACAATTGTTATCGGTAAAATATACAATGCAAATTTTATGCTTCACTAAAAGCAAATTTTGTATAATGCCTTCCACAAAAAACTTTGACTTGATAGCACTTTTAGTTAAAACAATATGGGAAAAACAAAAATGCACACTTTCTTTTGCAACTGAGTATATATATTAATTTATAATGGCCTTATCTCAAACGCAGGCCCTCAATAGTATAATACAACCCAATAGTGCCTTAGGGTTCTACAGATGCGGCCTCGGCCTACCTTGTACAAGGCTTGTATTCAGTTAAATTGTAGGTAAAATATTCAATAGACAGACAATGTTTTCAATAGTTTTACCAATGCAGGTTTTAGTTAAACTAATACAAATCATGCGTTCAATTCTGTTGTAGGTCTTTATATCAAATAGACATATTAAGTTGTTTTTACTAGTTTTGTCGATTCCACAAGCATTACAGTCGATTCAAAGTTCGTTGATAATTGGACAGGTTTATCATTGGACAATGTAGGTAAAACGGTAATTATCGTTTCAAACGGAAACATTCTCAATATGTATAGTTAAAGAATAAATCTAAATCTGTATTATGTTACGCCCGTCATTGAATACCTGTTTGAATGCATGTTTTACCTCTATCGATTACACAAAATTGATAACAAGTTTACAATAGTTTTAAAATTCACAAAACAAATGACTGTTAGTTAACCCTTTACTCCATATGCATTTTAACTGGACTCTTCCAAACTCAAAAGCCACACATAGTCAATTTCCATGAATAGATACATTTTACCTATTTATTCTGATAGAAAAGAAAACAGTGTAGAACCTGTACTGATTGCTCAAAAGCCTTCTATGTTAGAGGTGTTCAAAGGTGTCCATATGAAGTAAAGGGTTAAACACAACTGCATAATCGATTCAAAGTTAGTTGATAATTGGACACGTTCATCATGGCACGGTACAGGTAAAGCAGGTGATCACAGTTTCTAATGTAACCAGCTGAGTACCTATATTGTCCGTAAGGTTTTTCCTGGCACTCGTTAATCTTCGTCAAAATGTCCGGGCGTTTATACACATTCTCCGTGCAGCTGTTCGCGGGTATGATGCCGATTCAATTATATATTGGTATCGGTTAATCTACAGTAATATCAACATTTACGTTCGGACAACGTTAAATAATTTAGGGATATACTCGGAATATTCATGAGTGCAAGGTTAATCCTAACGGACAATGTCTGTCTTACCAGTATCAATCAATAATATGTTTACAATTGGTCTCAACCTTTTTTTTACCTCATTGTGATAAACGTTATTGCAAGTTAGTCAAATCTCGCTCAATGTCTTCTCTGTGTGTAACCAGTACAAGCATGAACGGCTAAAGTGTCTTGCTCAAGAACACAACACATAGCCGTGGTAGAGGATCGAACCCACGATCACCCGTTGAGGGGACCGATAAACTACCACGTGACCACATGCCCTACAGTTAGTTTTACGTATACATACATGCATTCAATCCAAGTGTCGGCCATTGTAGTCAATAGATAGCATTGTTATCGATGTAGGCGGTAGTTCAATGTATACAGGCTTTTAATTTAATTTGATTGTCAAACTTTATATTAAGTAGACAGACTTGTTTTCAATAGTTTTATCGATGTAGGCCGTAGATCAATGTATACAAGCCTTGGATTAAATTCGATTGTTTTATTGATACATGGCATAGATCAATGTATACAGGCCTTGGATTTAATTCGATAGTTTTATCGATGTAAGCCGTAGATCAATGTATACAGGCCTTGGATTTAATTCGATTGTATTATTGATGTAGGCCGTAGATCAATGTATACAGGCCTTGGATTTAATTCGATTGTATTATTGATGTAGGCCGTAGATCAATGTATACAGGCCTTGGATTTAATTCGATTGTTTTATTGATACATGGCTTAGATTAATATATACAGGCCTCGGATTTAATTCGATTGTTTTATCGATGTAGGCCGTAGATCAATGTATACAGGCCTTGGATTTAATTCGATTGTTTTATCGATGTAGGCCGTAGATCAATGTATACAGGCCTTGGATTAAATTAGATTGTTTTATCGATACATGGCTTAGATTAATATATACAGGCCTTGGATTTAATTCGATAGTTTTATCGATGTAGGCCGTAGATCAATGTATACAGGCCTTGGATTTAATTCGATAGTTTTATCGATGTAGACCGTAGATCAATGTATACAAGCCTTGGATTCAATTCGATTGTTTTATCGATGTAGGCCGTAGATCAATGTATACAGGCCTTGGATTAAATTAAATTGTTTTATTGATGTAGGCCGTAGATCAATGTATACAGGCCTTGGATTAAATTAGATTGTTTTATTGATACATGGCTTAGATTAATATATACAGGCCTTGGATTAAATTCGATAGTTTTATCGATGTAGGCCGTAGATCAATGTATACAGGCCTTGGATTTTATTCGATAGTTTTATCGATGTAGGCCGTAGATCAATGTATACAGGCCTTGGATTAAATTAGATAGTTTTATTGATGTAGGCCGTAGATCAATGTATACAGGCCTTGGATTAAATTAGATTGTTTTATTGATACATGGCTTAGATTAATATATACAGGCCTTGGATTAAATTCGATAGTTTTATCGATGTAGGCCGTAGATCAATGTATACAGGCCTTGGATTTAATTCGATTGTTTTATCGATGTAGGCCGTAGATCAATGTATACGAGCCTTGGATTTAATTCGATAGTTTGATTGATGTAGGCCATAGATCAATGTATACAGGCCTTGTATTTAATTTGATAATTTTTTCGATGAAGGCCTTAGATCAATGTATACAGGCCTAGGATTTAATTTGCAGGCTTTTATATTGATTAGACAGACACTGATTTTATAGGTAAGCATTGTTTTACGAATATTAAATAGCTTCCATGAAATATACTGAACGGAACAGCTCACCTGCCACTTTTGTATTTCCTATACTAAGTTGTATACGTTATTAATCGACAATTATGTATGTTACACAACCAAACTGTTCTTTCTTATTCAATTCTAAATTTCAAGAAAATTACTTTAATACTTTTTGAGAAAATACATAAAATGTCAGGTGGCGGGTAAGATACATTAAATGTCAGTTGGCGAGTTAGATACATAAAATGTCAGGTGGCGAGTTAGATACATAAATTGTCAGTTGGCGGGTTAGGTACATAAAATGTCAGGTGGTGGGTTAGATACATAAAATGTCAGGTGGCGGGTTAGATACATAAAATGCCAGGTGGTGGGTTAGATACATAAAATGCCAGGTGGTGGGTTAGATACATAAAATGTCAGGTGGCGAGTTAGATACATAAAATGTCAGGTGGCGAGTTAGATGCATAAAATGTCAGGTGGCGAGTTAGGTACATAAATTGTCAGTTGGCGGGTTAGGTACATAAAATGTCAGGTGGCGGGTTAGATACATAAAATGTCAGGTGGCGGGTTAGATACATAAAATGCCAGGTGGTGGGTTAGATACATAAAATGCCAGGTGGTGGGTTAGATACATAAAATGTCAGGTGGCAAGTTAGATACATAAAATGTCAGGTGGCGGGTTATATACATAAAATGTCAGGTGGCGAGATAGATACATAAAATGTCAGGTGGCGAGTTAGATACATAAAATATCAGGTGGCGAGTTAGATACATGAAATGTCTGTTGGCGGGTTAAATACATTGAATGTCAGGTGGCGGATTAGATACATTAAATTTCAGGTGGCGGGTTAGATACATATAATGTCAGGTGGCGAGTTAGATACATAAAAGTCAGTTGGCAAGTTAGATACATAAAATGTCAGTTGGCGAGTTAGATACATAAAATGTCAGTTGGCGAGTTAGATACATAAAATATCAGGTGGCGGGTTAGATACATAAAATGGCAGGTAGCGCGTTAAATACGTTGAATGTCAGGTGGCGGGTTAGATACATTAAATGTCAGGTTGCGGGTTAGATACATATAATGCCAGGTGGCGAGTTAGATACATAAAAGTCAGTTGGCAAGTTAGATACATAAAATGTCACGTGGCGAGTTAGATACATAAAATGTCAGTTGGCGAGTTAGATACATAAAATATCAGGTGGCGGGTTAGATACATAAAATGTCAGGTAGCGGGTTAAATACGTTGAATGTCAGGTGGCGGGTAAGATAAATTAAATGTCAGGTGGCGGGTTTGATACATATAATGTCAGGTGGCGAGTTAGATACATAAAATGATAGGTTGCGGGTTAGATACATAAAATGTCAGGTGGCGGGTTAGATACATAAAATGTCAGGTAGCGGGTTAAATACATATAATGTCAGGTGGCGTGTTAGATACATAAAATGTCAGGTAGCGGGTTAAATACGTTGAATGTCAGGTGGCGGGTTAGATACATATAATGTCAGGTGGCGAGTTAGATACATAAAATGTCAGGTGGCGGGTTAGATACATAAAATGATAGGTTGCGGGTTAGATACATAAAATGTCAGGTGGCGGGTTAGATACATAAAATGTCAGGTAGCGGGTTAGATACATATAATGTCAGGTGGCGGGTTGGATACATAAAATGTCAGGTGGCAGTTAGATACATAACATGTCAGATGGCGGGTTAGATACATAAAATGTCAGGTGGCTGTTCGGCTGTTTCGTTCAGTATATCTATTGCTTACCTTGTTGATTTCAGAACAAATGCAAATCGTCATAGCGGGAATCCAAGGTGTTATTAGCCTCATGCATGTTTAAAGTTACTCCGGCAACCTGCATTGTTTGTTTCCGGTAACTGGGTAGAGCTGTTATCCTTACCAAAGCTCAACATTCTCAGTAAATAACACGTGACATGTTCGTGTTTTTATTTTTTGTATTTTTGTGTAAGTATTTTTAGATTAAACTAATTTATTTTATTTTGTTTGTATGGTGTTCAGCGTCGCTTTCAACAATTGTTCAGCTATGTTGCTACGGTGTCTACTTGAGACAGTTTTGTAAGAGCTGCCAAACTGGAGTATCATGCCGTAGGCACATAATATTTCACACCCAGTCGCATTATACTGACAATGGGCCTACCAGACCTAGAATTATCCTCTAAATGCTAAACGCCAAACGAGGAAGCTTTTAGTACCAATTTCAAGTTTTTGGTATGACCCGGCCGGGGATCGAACTCACGACCTTACCCATGCTAGAGGATCGCTCTACTCATAGACCACCGCTGCAGTATAATTTATTTTAACTCGATTGCGCCTTAAACGCAGATCTTACTGAGTGTTTATGCGAGCAGCTATACTTGGTTGGGCGGCTATACTTGGTCGGACAGCTATACTTGGTCGGGCAGCTATACTTGGTCGGGCAGGTATACTTGGTTGGGCGGCTATACTTGGTCGGACAGCTGTACTTGGTCGGGCAGCTATACTTGGTCGGACAGGTATACTTGGTCGGGCTTGGGATCGAAACTCTAGATGAGACGCCAACACCCTATCCACTAATTCGATTAGCTCAGTCGGTTTCCGTGATGATTGATATACGACATTGTGTCTCATTATCATTCGTGTCTCACCACTGATTCAAGTGAGAAAGTTATCAGTTACTTGCGGAGATGGGGTGTGCTCGAGTACTGGTTTATCCCAGGAAACAGTGGTTAGGTTAACTGATCGCCTGTTAGCCCTCGATGGCATAAAAATGACGCTAAATATTCAATCAATCAATCAATTAATCTATCCACTGCACTACCGCCCTACATATATTTGACATCAGAAACCGAAATTCCCCTTTAGAAATATGAAACCGAATATTAATAGAACATGTTTGTAGTGCACTATACTGGAAGAATATATTGTTAACATATATGACCAAAAATGAGTGTGACGTGTTTATGACATATGAGACCGTATAGTCTAGTCATCATATTTACATTTGCAATTTTCAAATTTGTGGGAAAGTTTGTTTTGCATATGTGGTAAAATTATTTCATATTTGTGACAATTTTCACATTTGTGACCATTTTCACATTTGTGGCCATTTTCACATTTGTGACCATTTTCATATGTGTGACCATTTTCACATTTGTGACCATTTTCATATGTGTGACCATTTTCATATTTGTGACCATTTTCACATTTCTGACCATTTTCACATTTCTGACCATGTGACCATTTTCATATTTGTGACCATTTTCACATTTCTGACCATTTCCATATTTTATGTGACCATTTTCACATTTGTGACCATTTTCATATTTGTGATCATTTTCACATTTGTGACCATTTTCACATTTGTGACCATTTTCCATTTTCACATTTGTGACCATTTTCACATTTCTGACCATTTCCATATTTTATGTGACCATTTTCACATTTGTGACCATTTTCATATTTATGACCATTTTCACATTTGTGACTGACCATTTTCATATTTGTGACCATTTTCACATTTGAGTTTCACATGTCTTACACTGTGATTGTTATTTTACTTCGATTGTGAAACAAGCTATTACAACGTATACAAATCACACTCGAAGTCTTCCGGGGTACAACCAGTTATATGCGGATAAAAGTGTCTTTCTCAGGAACACCACACATAGTAGTGTGTGTGGATTACGCGCTCCTGCCATTGACTCCAGACTGCTTTCGGCTTCATTCAAGTTCTTATTTATAAGAGCCGGTCATGATTAGATCAGTCAGTAACACGTACCTGTCAATCCAGGGTCGTGAGTTCTAATACCCGCTAGGTAACAATGTAAGTGATGGTGGCCATGCCGATGACTTAATAGTACATACTCGGCCAATGCCGTCAGCCTTCGGTATAAGACTCAATAAGGAAAATTGGCGAGGTGGTCCGAATGGGCCAGACTTCCCCACCTCAGAACAAGTGAAAAAGTAGTGACTAAATGAGATAAAGTGTGTATAGTTATTTAAGGAAAGGAGCGTAACTAACCTTGTAAGAACTTGTGACCTGACCCATTGAAAATATGTGGAAATAAAATATGTTTAACAGGAACGTTGGCCGCTGTTATATCACTGAGATAGTATTGAGAAAAAAATGCGCAAAATCTTGATATGTAGCAAAAAAAGAATATTTATAAGATTTTATGCCACTTTGGAGATTCGAACCCACGGCCCCTGCGGCGTCAGCGCTGAGCACATTAATGACGATGTCTCTACCGACTGCGCCACCGCAACAACGCCAAAAAACGTTGCGCAAATAGCGCATATATTGGCGTCGCCATTAATGTACACAGGACATAGGCGGGATTTATAATATTTACATTCAATATTTTGTATTATTCCTAAGTATTATAAGTAGGAATAATACAAAATATTGAATATAAGGTTTTATGTTTGAACAATCATCCTAGATGAATTACAAGATATGTTGTCGTTATGATACAATGTCACACAATGCTTGACTGCGTCGGCACAGAACATTATGTTTTGTTGCATACCTAAACCAAATGATACTCGTATGCAGTATTAATTAAGCGTCCGAAACGACCGATATTTGTTTATAATTTCAGTCTACTTTACTATTCCACTCCGTAGATTGCATGTTTATTTGACCTCTGAGAAAGTATGCAAACACAGATATAAATAAAAGACGCATTATTTTTAATAATTGCAACGGGTGTTTGTTTACAAATCAGTCGTAGTTTCTTTCCGATAAACACATTTGGCATGAACCGGGTCTGTTCGGAACGGCGGCGGACGGTCTGGAAACAACCAAGTCATGACGGAATGTCGAAAATGAAAACAATAGTTAAACGTTCGGTCCGCTCTTTTAATAAATACATATTTCTATCGAAGTTATTTATTTACTCGTTTTTTTTAAAAAAATAACAGTCACGAAGGGGTCTATATGAATGGTTTTAGCAATGCCATTATATAAACACATTTATTTACAATCATTTCTGTTAGTATAAAAATATTCATTTCAAAGTTAAACGGAGCTTTAACGTCATTAGTTTTTAGGGTATTTCCATTTCAGGTGTTGATATTGATTTGGGTTGTCTAACCGGATGTGCAGACTGCAGTAATGACGTCACGTGTGTGAAGTGTGAAACCAATTATTATTTGAACGGTACAGGGTGTATGCCATGTCCATATAAGTGTGCGAATTGTACATCACGCGAGTGCGAGATTTGTGAGAAAGGGTACTACGGTTCTTCTTGCTTATTCAGCTGTGGTTTATGTAAGGAAGGTTTATGTTCCAGGAACGAATGTATTCACGGATGTAAAGATGGTTATGCTGCAGATACAATCGTTGGATGCAAAGAATGTCGACCCAACTGTTTAGCCTGTACTGGGTATTGCGCTGAATGTGTTAGTGGATATTATGCTTCTGGGGGGTTTTGCTTTAAATGCCCTGATAAATGCACCGACTGCTTATCTAAGAATATATGTACAACATGTTCCTCTGGCTATGTTCTGTCAAACGGCTCATGTCATGTAGAATGTGCAGACGCTTGCCTAGAGTGCTCTAGTCCAAGCGTATGTACATTGTGTGCTCCTGGCTTCACGTTATCAGAAAGGTCATGTATACCTTGTCCAGATGGATGTTTAAGCTGCCCGCTAACTCCAACTAAGTGTTCATCGTGTAAAACTGGCTATGTTCTGTCAGAGAGAGCATGTATTCAACAATGTTCAGGCGGTTGCCAGACGTGCTTGTCTGCAAACATATGTACATCATGTAATTCTGGCTATGTACTATCAGGGAATAGTTGTGACTTAGAATGTCCAGTTGGTTGTTTGTCATGTTCATCTCCAACTGTGTGTACATCATGTACTACTCGCTACATACTATCAGGGAATAGTTGTGACTTAGAATGTCCAGTTGGTTGTTTGTCATGTTCATCTCCAACTGTGTGTACATCGTGTTCAACTGGTTATGTACTATCAGGGACTATTTGTGTTATACAGTGTCCTGTTGGCTGTTCGTCATGCTCATCGCCAAATGTTTGTACAGCGTGTACTAGTGGTTATGTACCAGATGGAAGTATTTGTAGTGAATCCCAATATCATGGAGAAGGTTAGTTTTTTATACGTTCATTATATATGATCTATAAAAATATTTAAAAGTATTGGAAATAATGTGAACGAATAGAAAATTGAGTTTACACACTTTTTTTAATATAAAATACATTCTTTTAAAAAATTTACAGCGAAAAATGTCACACTAAGTTAAGACCACTGTTGGTCTTTGTAGGGTATTAAATAGAAGCTATTGTTTCCATTTAAAATAACATAGAACAGTTTCATGCTAAATATGGAATATTCGTTACTATGTAGACATTTTTTCTATAGATTATTTAGCATAGTGCTTACTTTCAATAAACAACATTGTAATATCGCTCTTAACGCAGTTCGACCTATCAATATAACTACCACATCGCATATGTCATGTGCAAAACTACCTTCAGCAAAGGAAAGGTTTAAATAGTTTATCTTAAAAATATCGGACTAATAGTTAATACCGATTATTATTATTTGGTTAATGTAACCCATTAAAAATAGTGCACAAAATACCTGCGTCCTTCTTGTTCGTTTCAGTATTTAATTTGCAAAAATAGAGTTGAGACAAAATTGTTATTTACCTAAATATTAATAAGATGTTGTGTCGAATAATTTCGTTTTAATTTCTATTCAGAAAGCAACAGTGCAGCTGGTGGGACAGGTGGTGATGAGACTATCGTATATCCGGTTATCGGTGGGGTGGTAGGAGCTGTATCGCTGACAGCTGCGTTGGCTTTAGTCATCTATTGTTTACGGTGAGTCTTTCTTTTACATTCACCTGTGTGGTTCCGGGTAAGAATAAAATCACTAAAATCATCTCTCCGAATTAGTGTCATGCTATCATTTTTGTGGTTTAATTATCAACCCCAAGCGATTCCAGAGAGCCACGAGTGAGTGATGTTAAGAATATGGTCATTGTGGCTCGCGTATGTCGTATTAAGCAATTATTTGAGTAATACGATATGTATCACGGTTCTAGGTTCATTCTGCATATTTATTTGTTGATGTAATTTATTTAATATCTACGTTGATTTGTAGTTGTTGTACATTTAGAGTGGACCTGGAATCTTCCTTCCTGTTGGCGTGGAATAACCTGTAATGTGATGGTACGCCGTAAAACCCCAATCATTCATCTATTCTACTGACATTACTTCGCAATCGAGTTTAAATAAATTAGTATAAGCTAAACTAATTACGTAATAAGTTAAACTGACATTCTATGTGAATGCGGTACTTCTTTTACATTATAATCCGACACTGCAAATGTGATACATAATTATCTATATGTCTTTCAGCAAAAGAAAAAGTCAGCATGCCGTCAGCGAACCGAAAACTACAGGTTAGTTTTACAAATTCAAACTTAAACTGAATTAATAGAAATGGCGTCATATTCTTAATAAGTCTCACTTAAAAATTACCTCCCTTACATGACGGAAGCAAGATTCTTACGCCCAATAAATTAGAGCTGTGTTAAGCGGTTTGTTGTTGAAATGCATAAAAAATATATGGGAACATTGAAATAGTTACATGATTTCTGCCAAGTCTGAATGACATTGAACTGTTTTAGGAAATCATAACAGTTTAAATTTGCGTAGTGATTCACTGCAACAGTTTAAATATGCGTAGTGATTCACTGCAACAGTTTAAGTATGCGTAGTGATTCACTGCAACAAATGGGCAGAATTGTCAAAGTGAAGCGGTATTATCAAATCATCGAAATTGTGAAAAGGCAACCCGGTCAACCCCAGGTTTTATCTGCATCATTGGACCAGCAGAGAACAATCGGTAACGAGGCACGTTTAGAACCATTGGTAATGTATCCATTATTCCAGAAATGGCTTTCCTTTATGTGTAGAACAATACAAGATAGTTGTTGTGTCAGACGTAATAGCGTTTTATCTGATCAAAAACCCAGCCCCTTCCTGGAAACAAAGAACGCAGCGGAAAAATCAAATAGTAAAGTTAGATTCATATTTTGTTTATGATATGCATGTTTTTATTTATTTTAGGAAAACCTATTGTGGAAGTAACTCTGTCGACTACTGACATAGATTCAGTGTACGCGACCATAGACGATACGGATGTAGTCACCACACTGGCATCCCGCCGTCCACAAACAATAGTAACTCCTATACCCGGTACTGACAACACAGACGCAGGTAAGACACCACACTGGCATCCCGCCGTCCACAAACAATAGTAACTCCTATACCCGGTACTGACAACACAGACGCAGGTAAGTCACCACACTGACATTCCGCCGTCCACAAAAAATAGTAATTCCTATACCCGGTACTGACAACACAGACGCAGGTAAGACACCACACTGGCATCCCGCCGTCCACAAACAATAGTAACTCCTATACCCGGTACTGACAACACAGACGGAGGTAAGTCACCACACTGACATTCCGCCGTCCACAAACAATAGTAATTCCTATACCCGGTACTGACAACACAGACGGAGGTAAGTCACCACACTGACATTCCGCCGTCCACAAACAATAGTAACTCCTATACCCGGTACTGACAACACAGACGGAGGTAAGTCACCACACTGGCATCCCGCCGTCCACAAACAATAGTAACTCCTATACCCGGTACTGACAACACAGACGCAGGTAAGACACCACACTGGCATCCCGCCGTCCACAAACAATAGTAACTCCTATACCCGGTACTGACAACACAGACGCAGGTAAGTCACCACACTGACATTCCGCCGTCCACAAAAAATAGTAATTCCTATACCCGGTACTGACAACACAGACGGAGGTAAGTCACCACACTGGCATCCCGCCGTCCACAAACAATAGTAACTCCTATACCCGGTACTGACAACACAGACGGAGGTAAGTCACCACACTGGCATCCCGCCGTCCACAAACAATATTAACTCCTATACCCGGTACTGACAACACAGACGGAGGTAAGTCACCACACTGACATTCCGCCGTCCACAAACAATAGTAACTCATATACCCGGTACTGACAACACAGACGGAGGTAAGTCACCACACTGACATTCCGCCGTCCACAAACAATAGTAACTCCTATACCCGGTACTGACAACACAGACGGAGGTAAGTCACCACAATGGCATCCCGCCGTCCACAAACAATAGTAACTCCTATACCCGGTACTGACAACACAGACGGAGGTTAGTCACCACACTGACATTCCGCCGTCCACTAACAATTGTAACTCCTATACCCGGTACTGACAACACAGACGCAGGTAAGACACCACACTGGCATCCCGCCGTCCACAAACAATAGTAACTCCTATACCCGGTACTGACAACACAGACGCAGGTAAGTCACCACACTGACATTCCGCCGTCCACAAACAATAGTAATTCCTATACCCGGTACTGACAACACAGACGGAGGTAAGTCACCACACTGGCATCCCGCCGTCCACAAACAATAGTAACTCCTATACCCGGTACTGACAACACAGACGGAGGTAAGTCACCACACTGACATTCCGCCGTCCACAAACAATAGTAACTCATATACCCGGTACTGACAACACAGACGGAGGTAAGTCACCACACTGACATTCCGCCGTCCACAAACAATAGTAACTCCTATACCCGGTACTGACAACACAGACGGAGGTAAGTCACCACACTGGCATCCCGCCGTCCACAAACAATAGTAACTCCTATACCCGGTACTGACAACACAGACGGAGGTAAGTCACCATACTGGCATCCCGCCGTCCACAAACAATAGTAATTCCTATACCCTGTACTGACAACACAGACGGAGGTAAGTCACCACACTGGCATCCCGCCGTCCACAAACAATTGTAACTCCTATACCCGGTACTGACAACACAGACGGAGGTAAGACACCACACTGACATCCCGCCGTCCACAAACAATAGTAACTCCTATACCCGGTACTGACAACACAGACGGAGGTAAGTCACCACACTGACATTCCGCCGTCCACAAACAATAGTAACTCCTATACCCGGTACTGACAACACAGATGGAGGTAAGTCACAACTGGCATCCCGCCGTCCACAAACAATTGTAACTCCTATACCTGTTTCTGACAACATAGACGGAAGTAAGACACAACACTGGCATCCCGCCGTGGTGGCAGATCCAGGAAACAATCGTGGTGGCAGATACACGATACGATCGTGGTGGTAGATACACGATACAATCGTGGTGGCAGTACAGGATACAATCGTGATGGTAGATAAAGGAAACAATCGTGGTGGCAGGTACAAGATACAATCGTCGTGATAGATACAGGAGACAATCTTGGTGGCAGATACAGGATACAATCGTGCTGGCAGGTACAAGATACAATCGTTGTGGTTGATACAGGAAACAATCGTGCTGGTAGATACAGGAGACAATCTTGGTGGCAGATACAGGATACAATCGTAGTAGCAGATACAGGAAACAATCGTGGTGACAGATAGATGATACAATCGTGTACAATGTGGTGGCAGATACAGAAGACAATCGTGGTGGCAGATACAGGAAACAATCGTGGTGGCAGATACACGATACGATCGTGGTGGCAGATACAGGATACAATCGTGGTGGCAGGCACAAGATACAATCGTGGTGGCAGGCACAAGATACAATCGTGGTGGTAGATACAGGAAACAATCGTGGTGGCAGGTACAAGATACGATCGAGGTGGTAGATACAGGATACAATCTTGGTGGCAGATACAGGATACAATCGTGGTGGCAGGTACAAGATACAATCATGGTGGTAGATACAGGAAACAATCATGGTGGCAGATACAGGAGACAATATATGTGGCAGATACAGGATACAATCGTAGTAGCAGATATAGGAGACAATCGTGGTGACAGATAGAGGATACACTAGTGTACAATCTTGTTGGCAGATATAGAAGACAATCGTGGTGTCAGATACAGGAGACAATCGTGGTGGCAGATACAGGAGACAATCGTGGTGTCAGATACTGGAGACAATCGTGGTGGCAGATACAGGAGACAATCGTGGTGGCAGATACTGGAGACAATCGTGGTGGCAGATACAGGAGACAATCGTGGTGGCAGATACTGGAGACAATCGTGGTGGCAGATACAGGAGACAATCGTGGTGGCAGATACTGGAGACAATCGTTGTGAGAGATACAGGAGACAATCGTGTTGGCATATACTGGAGACAAGTTTACACTCTCGAGAGGCTGAGATAAGAGTCAGAACAGAACTTATTAAAAATGACCATCATGGTTACCATTATTTTGTCTCTCCGTTAGCCTCAGCTAAAACTCTCTGCCAACTTTGTTTACCATTTTTTTTCTTAATCCCTGCCTTTATCATGCTTATAAAATCCTATAAAAAGCACTCTAAAAAGACACATGGACTACAAACTTGGAAGAGACGTCTCTGATTAGTTGCCTTCCGTTATCGTGCTAATGCGGAGCTATAAAGACAAATATGAGAATCTACGCGGTTTCGATCTCAACAATGTCGTTTAAGTAAAGAAATCTTCTTTAAAAGTATAAAACATGCTTAGAAAAATACATGTACCATAAAATGTATAAACATTCTTAAACAAACAATAAGTTCTGCTTTTGATATTTTGAAGTTGAAATATATTAACCTCCCAAGAATGTAAACTGGTGTATCGTATCTGTCTATGGCCTCATTGTTAAGACTAGTACAGAGGGTGCTGCCTTATAGGTTCACTCGGCCACGAATGGTCTCGAACACAGATTATTTGGAATTAACTATATTGCTGTCAAAGAATTTAGCGATAAAAACGTAAATTTTCGAGGATACTTTCATTAAAACTGTCTCGTTTTATGATGTGATGACTGGCTAAAAACGGGCTACTATCTGACGTTTTTAATCCAAATTTCATTGTACATGCCGTCATATGGAGACACTTGTGAGGCCCTCCCAGAGGTTTTGGAGATCTAGTGAACATGACTTATTATTTGTAGGGATCTGGGGAACATGACTAATTATTTCTAGGGATCTGGGCATCATTGACCATTACTTTCAGCGATCCAGGAATCAAAAATCTAATATTAGAGATCTACTTTCGGGGATCTGGGGAACAATGACCATTAAGACTGAGATCCGGGAAATAGGGACCCTACTTGAAGGGAAAGCCTCAATTGTAATATATAATAACTTGAGAAAACTAATATTTGCATAGATTTTTATAGCCTCTGTAAAATTTTAAAACATATCACATTTTTC
The DNA here is from genome assembly GCA_029582155.1 of Panopea generosa. Classification (NCBI taxonomy): domain Eukaryota; kingdom Metazoa; phylum Mollusca; class Bivalvia; order Adapedonta; family Hiatellidae; genus Panopea; species Panopea generosa. Next base: position 41,411,456 of record CM055912.1, read on the forward strand.
TGCAGATTATCTCACACCTGTAAGAAGAATTCCGGAAGTAACGGAGGACCATTACTACGTCACATTTCAACATCCGGATTGAAACACACACGAAAACAGCTCTTGAAACAAACATTGGTTGAATTCTGAGTGGGACACTGTTTTACTATTATAACATAATTTACGGTACAGGAATGAAATAAATCCATGACATAGCTTTGATATTAACCTAGTGCAATATTACAAACGAATCATCGTTCGGCGTTTTCCGTAAAACTCGACTCTCGTACGTAAAGTGCCGACATGGTTCCGACTTACCCGAACGTATCAAAGACGTCAATTTGTCAGGATGAATATGACGATATGACAGAGCCTCGCATAATATATTTTGCAAACTGGTTTACTAAATGTAGATCTAATGATAAATAAGCACTCCTGTCAGATCCTCTATGAATGCAGTATGTGGGGTTTAGAGCAAAACAATTGTAGACTGAAAGATAAAGAAACTTTGTGCTAAGCATCGATATATTGATATCCAGATTTGACTTTGTTAACTTTATTTACCGCAGCGGTGGTCTAGTGGTAGAGCGTCCGTCTATCATGTGTAAGATCGTGGGTTCGATTTCCCGACCGGGCCATACCAAATACCTGAAATGGTACTAGAAGCTTCCTCGCTTGACGCTCAGCATTTAGAGGAGAGTTCTAGGTCTGGTCGGCTCGGTGTCAGTATAATGTGACTAGACGAGTGATCATACCACGTGTCTACTACATGATACTCCAGCGTGGCAGCGCTTAGAATACTGTCTCAAGTAGAGACCGTCGCGATTTGACTAAAAGTTTTTAACCCGCTATTGTTGTTGTTATTGTTATAATTGTTGTTACTGCCATCGTTCCATTAATTTCATTTATCGTTATCTCTCTTGCTATTGACACTTTTGTTTGACGTTTATTCCTTCTTATAGACGATTCTGCAAAAGAAAGAAAACAAAACATATACTCGTACATGCTTTAAAATGTCTTGTCAGACTGAAGAACGGACCTAGATATCCCACGTGAGTCCCTTACATAGCAATGATATTTGAGCATGCTGATTGGTCAGTTGCTTCAAGGGAAATGATGTTATGAAATGTGTGACTTTTTTATTTTTAATTCGGAATTGAGAAACCTGATCCGGAGTTACCAGGGATTCGGATAGCCTAGCAAATGTATTTTCTTTTGCATCAAAACTCATTCAACGTTACTTGAAAATAAAAAAAAAACCGCTTAAACGTCGACACCAATTTGTATATTTGGTTAAATTCGATAAAACCAACCCAAAATGAAACCAAGGTTATGAGAGGCGGCGATGTAGAAGATAGAGTGTCAGTAGGCGGCGATATAGAAGATAAGCGGCGATATAGAAGATAGAGTGTCAGTAGGCGGCGATATAGAAGATAGAGTGTCAGTAGGCGGCGATATAGTAGATAGAGTGTCATTAGGCGGCGATATAGAAGATAGAGTGTCAGTAAGCGGCGATATAGAAGATAGAGTGTCAGTAGGCGGCGATATAGTAGAAAGAGTATCAGTAGGCGGCGATATAGTAGATAGAGTGTCAGTAGGCGGCGATATAGTAGATAAAGTGTCAGTAGGCGGCGATATAGAAGATAGAGTGTCAGTAGGCGGCGATATAGTAATTAAAGTGTCATTAGGCGGCGATATAGAAGATAGAGTGTCAGTAGGCGGCGATATAGTAGATAGAGTGTCATTAGGCGGCGATATAGAAGATAAAGTGTCAGTAGGCGGCGATATAGAAGATAGAGTGTCAGTAGGCGGCGATATAGTAATTAAAGTGTCATTAGGCGGCGATATAGAAGATAGAGTGTCAGTAGGCGGCGATATAGTAGATAGAGTGTCATTAGGCGGCGATATAGAAGAAAGAGTGTCAGTAGGCGGCGATATAGAAGATAGAGTGTCAGTAGGCGGCGATATAGTAGATAGAGTGTCATTAGGCGGCGATATAGAAGAAAGAGTGTCAGTAGGCGGCGATATAGAAGATAGAGTGTCAGTAGGCGGCGATATATTAAATTCGATAAAACCAAACCAAAATGAAACCAAGGTTAAGAGAGGCGGCGATATAGTAGATAGAGTGTCAGTAGGCGGCGATATAGAAGATAGAGTGTCAGTAGGCGGGGATATAGAATATAGAGTGTCAGTTGGCGGCGATATAGAAGATAGAGTGTCAGTATGTGGCGATAGATAGAGTGTCAGTAGGCGGCGATATAGAATATAGAGTGTCAGTAGGCGGCAATATAGAAGATAGAGTGTCAGTAGGCGGCGATATAGAAGACAGAGTGTCAGTAGGCGGCGATATAGAAGATAGAGTGTCAGTAGGCGGCGATATAGTAGATAGAGTGTCAGTAGGCGGCGATATAGAAGACAGAGTGTCAGTAGGCGGCGATATAGTAGATAGAGTGTCAGTAGGCGGCGATATAGAAGATAGAGTGTCAGTAGGCGGCGATATAGTAGATAGAGTGTCAGTAGGCGGCGATATATTAAATTCGATAAAACCAAACCAAAATGAAACCAAGGTTAAGAGAGGCGGCGATATAGTAGATAGAGTGTCAGAAGGCGGCGATATAGAAGATAGAGTGTCAGAAGGCGGCGATATAGAAGATAGAGTGTCAGTAGGCGGCGATATAGAAGGTAGAGTGTCAGAAGGCGGCGATATAGTAGATAGAGTGTCAGTAGGCGGCGATATAGAAGATAGAGTGTCAGTAGGCGGCGATATAGAAGATAGAGTGTCAGTAGGCGGCGATATAGAAGACAAAGTGTCAGTAGGCGGCGATATAGAAGATAGAGTGTCAGTAGGCGGCTTTGTAGAAGATAGAATGTGAATAGGCGGCGATGTAGAAGATAGAGTGTCAGTAGGCGGCGATATAGAAGACAGAGTGTCAATAGGCGGCGATGTAGAAGAAAGAGTGTCAGTAGGCGGCGATGTAGAAGACAGAGTGTCAGTAGGCGGCGATGTAGAAGATAGAGTGTCAGTAGGCGGCGATGTAGAAGATAGAGTGTCAGTAGGCGGCGATATGTCAGTAGGCGGCGATATAGAAGACAGAGTGTCAGTAGGCGGCGATGTAGAAGACAGAGTGTCAGTAGGCGGCGATGTAGAAGATAGAGTGTCAGAAGGCGGCGATATGTCAGTAGGCGGCGATATAGAAGACAGAGTGTCAGTAGGCAGCGATAGAGTAGATAGAGTGTCAGTAGGCGGCGATATATTAAATTCGATAAAACCAAACCAAAATGAAACCAAGGTTAAGAGAGGCGGCGATATAGTAGATAGAGTGTCAGTAGGCGGCGATATAGAAGATAGAGTGTCAGAAGGCGGCGATATAGAAGATAGAATGTCAGTAGGCGGCGATATAGAAGGTAGAGTGTCAGAAGACGGCGATATAGTAGATAGAGTGTCAGTAGGCGGCGATATAGAAGATAGAGTGTCAGTAGGCGGCGATATAGAAGATAGAGTGTCAGTAGGCGGCGATATAGAAGACAAAGTGTCAGTAGGCGGCGATATAGAAGATACAGTGTCAGTAGGCGGCATTGTAGAAGATAGAATGTGAATAGGCGGCGATGTAGAAGACAGAGTGTCAGTAGGCGACGATGTAGAAGACAGAGTGTCAGTAGGCGGCGATATAGAAGACAGAGTGTCAGTAGGTGGCGATGTAGAAGACAGAGTGTCAGTAGGCGGCGATGTAGAAGACAGAGTGTCAGTAGGCGGCGATGTAGAAGATAGAGTGTCAGTAGGCGGCGATGTAGAAGATAGAGTGTCAGAAGTCGGCGATATGTCAGTAGGCGGCGATATAGAAGACAGAGTGTCAGTAGGCGGCGATATAGAAGACAGAGTGTCAGTAGGGGGCGATTTAGAAGATAGAGTGTCAGTAGGCGGTGATGTAGAAGATAGAGTGTCAGAAGGCGGCGATATGTCAGTAGGCGGCGATATAGAAGACAGAGTGTCAGTAGGCGGCGATATAGAAGATAGAGTGTCAGTAGGCGGCGATATAGAAGATAGAGTGTCAGTAGGCGGCGATATAGTAGATAAAGTGTCAGTAGACGGCGATATAGAAGATAGAGTGTCAGTAGGCGGCGATATAGAAGACAGAGTGTCAGAAGGCGGCGATATAGAAGATAGAGTGTCAGTAAGCAGCGATATAGTAGATAGAGTGTCAGTAGGCGGCGATATAGAAGATAGAGTGTCAGTAGGCGGCGATATAGCAGATAGAGTGTCAGTAGGCGGCGGCGATATAGAAGATAAAGTGTCAATAGGCGGCGATAAAGTAGATAGAGTGTCAGTAGGCGGCAATATAGTAGATAGAGTGTCAGTAGGCGGCGATATAGTAGATAGAGTGTCAGTAGGTGGCGATATAGTAGATAGAGTTTCAGTAGGCGGCGATATAGAAGATAGAGTGTCAGTAGGCGGCGATATAGAAGATGTCAGTAGGCGGCGATATAGAAGATAGAGTGTCAGGAGGCGGCGATATAGAAGCTAGAGTGTCAGTAGGCGGCGATATAGAAGATAGAGTGTCAGTAGGCGACGATATAGAAGACAGAGTGTCAGTAGGCGGCGATTTAGAAGATAGAGTGTCAGTAGGCGGCGATATAGAAGATAAAGTGTCAGTAGGCGGCGATATAGAAGATGTCAGTAGGCGGCGATATAGACGATAGAGTGTCAGTAGGCGGCGATATAGAAGATAGAGTGTCAGTAGGCGGTGATATAGAAGATAGAGTGTCAGAAGGCGGCGATATAGAGGATAAAGTGTCAGTAGGCGGCGATATAGAAGATAGAGTGTCAGTAAGCGGCGATATAGAAGGTATAGTGTCATTAGGCGGGGATATAGTAGATAGAGTGTCAGTAGGCGGAGATATAGAAGTTAGAGTGTCAGTAGGCGGCAATATAGAAGAAAGAGTGTCAGTAGGCGGTGATATAGTAGACAGAGTGTCAGTAGGCGGCGATATAGTAGATAGAGTGTCAGTAGGCGGCGATATAGAAGACAGAGTGTCAGTATGCGGCGATATAGAAGACGGAGTGTCAGTAGGCGGCGATATAGAAGACAAAGTGTCAGTAGGCAGCGATACAGAAGACAGAGTGTCAGTAGGCGGCGATATAGAAGACAGAGTATCAGTAGGCGGCGATATAGTAGACAGAGTGTCAGTAGGCGGCGATATAGAAGACAGAGTGTCAGTATGCGGCGATATAGAAGACGGAGTGTCAGTAGGCGGCGATATAGAAGACAAAGTGTCAGTAGGCAGCGATACAGAAGACAGAGTGTCAGTAGGCGGCGATATAGAAGACAGAGTGTCAGTAGGCGGCGATATAGTAGACAGAGTGTCAGTAGGCGGCGATATAGAAGACAGAGTGTCAGTAGGCGGCGATATAGAAGACAGAGTGTCAGTAGGCGGTGATATAGTAGATAGAGTGTGAGTCGCTGATGCCAGAGGTTGCAAGCTCGATCCGATGCCTCTAAAATAACACTTTGTCAAGGTTCTTCCCAGGAAGCGGGCTATAAAGCTGTTCATATAAGCTCTGAGCTTTTATTTCATAATTTAACTCAAACCAAATTGTATCAACTAAGCAAAGTTTTCCTAGTGGAGAATATATTAAAATGAATTTGGGTAGGATCGCTTTTTATAATCAAACTGACAAACGTTCTTTAAATAATAACATATCTGCACGGAGCTGGACTCGAGCACACAACTTCGATGACGACAGGCATACATAGATAGATATTGTCTTAGCGGCCGTTCTATATTTAAACATGTAGTCTAGACAAATGTTATGGCTTTTAAACATAACTGTTTAACATCGAACGCAGCTCTTACAACTGTTTTCTCTCGATGTCTTCCTGGTTTCATGAAGATTCTTGTTCAAAGATGCCAAACGAGAAGACGGAACAGGATTAAGCCCTGTCTGGTCATGGACCACGTGATTTATATAATATCTTAATCGGATTACTTCGGTCAAAAGATTCGACTCGGGACGTTTGTACTCATGTTGCGTATACGTCTGTTTTCTAGTATGACATGTAAACGCTCACAAGAAATGTACCATATAATGATTTTACTTAAAATATGCGAAGCTAATTACCTGTTTCATCTAATTCTCGGAGAAAGTAAATATCCCTTCCGGTACAGATTTCCCACGAGCGAGGTCCTAACGCAGCCTCGTTCAGCCGCATATCAGTTGATTCGTACAGTTTGTGTACAGTTTCTGTTGGATAAAGATCGATCTGCAAGAAAAATAATAATTCAACATAGCTAGTTATAAAGGAATGAGATTTGAGCACGTTGACTGATCAGTTGTTTCAGGAAAATTGAATGACGTCATAGTTTGGTTATTGTTAAAGTGCTATGAATTATGGGACATGAATTAATTTATAATGTACTGATTTATGCTTGCCGTCATGTATATGTAAAATATTGGTTTTTGACCTGAAAATATGAAAATAAAGCTTGTCAACTTGTCTATGATGTACTTGTTAATAGTCATATATACATATATTGTGATGATAGCAGCAGTGACATATCCACGTGTCATTCAGTCTCTGTTAACAGCAAAAAGAACAAAATAAGAACAAATGCGTTAAGGCAAAGTACCACCATTGGAAAAAGGAAGTGCTTCCGTGGGGTCGCATAATGGCGGTTATAAATAATCCTCGTTTCTTTTTTTTAAAAATGCATTTTCCTTATTTTAATGCTTTTTTATTATTTAAATGACATTATTGATGTATTTTGAACATTTTGATAGCATTATCATGTTTGAATTGTGAATTTAGAAAAAAAATGATGCTTGGAAATTGGGGTATGAATACATGATTTCGGAAGTCTTCTTTCACTTTGTCAACAGTGTACACACTGAGCAAAAAAAAAAATCTTATATGACACATGACCCCTACTTTTCTCATCATATGTTGGTAGTGCAGAGGTTGATAAACAGTAAAATGTAAGTTTCACTTCTTTCATTTGGGATTCTCTATGAATGACAAGCCTTCAAACTTTTATTATTTACTATAGAACAAAGAACAAAAATCAATGATGGGTTTACACCTTAAGTAACAAATAACCAAATAACGGTAGACAACTCTAAAAAAAAACGTTTAAGTACACGCCGTAGTCGATTAAGAGTAGTCGATCTTAGGACTAGAGTTCACACGCAGTATGATTTAGTGTTAATTAGATGCACGTTTTGTATATCACAGGTATAAATGTCATTCCAGAACGACTTTGATGTAATCTAATGTCGTAATTGTTTCTGAATTAATTAAGCTAAGCAAATTTTTTAATTATGCAATACTTTAAAGGCAAAACATATGATGTTAAATTTATCTTTATAGGTCTATAAAATAATGTAATGTATGATATATTATATGTTCCTACATCACAATACGTGTGTGTATATATTTATATATGATTGCGTGATTGATCTCGTGCCACATGCTCTAAGCTGCATTTCATTTCGGTAAGATAGCTATATGTTAAGAAATTGAAAAAGACAACAACAATTTGTTAAATATATACTTATGATTTAAATGTATTGTTGATTGATACAAATAAAACGATTAAGTCGTTTCCTTTGTATACGTGTACAGTCAATCTGTCTTAAGCAGCCAGTCGAGGGAAGGAGCAAAAGTGGCCTTTTAAGACAGGTTGTTGCTTAATGCAGGTGAATTTGCTCTGAAAACATAGAAATGGGAAATAGCAAATGTGGCTGATTATGACAAATGGCTGCTTAATAGAGGTGACCGCTTGCACAGGTTTGACTGTATAATGAATGTCGTCATGAGTTCATGTGTTTCGTTTATACTTTGTAATATTTAAATTATGTGTATATGCATATACTGTTCATTTTTTGTGAAATTAAGCATTTAATAAATAAAGTTGGGCAAAAAAGTTGGAAAAAACAATAGTTTCTTGACTATTTAAAGGCATGGCGCCAGGCCCATAACTATTACTATTAAGGCCATCATAAATTAATTGCTTGATTATTATCCCTTATTTTCATGCCGCCCCGACCCATTTTTTAAAAAAATAAAGAAAGTTATATATTTAAGAAAACATCACAAATTTTGAAAATAATAAAAAAAAATCCTCCCGCCCTCCCCATTTTAAAGAAATATTGAATGATTATCTACATTTAGCAATTAATTGATAATGGCGTTACATGATTACTTCTATGTAAATAATGTCATTAACACTAAGTAATGCGTTTTAGTCTTTTCCCCTGAGGCTGCAATGGGAGAGAATTTAGCGATTTCTTAACTTTCAATTGGTAATGTAGACAGAGTGACGATATGTTATGAATATGTTAACAGCTTTCTATTCAGGTGTAACCCCACCATTGATTTTTGTTCTTTATTCTATAGTTAATAATAAAAGTTTGAAGGCTTGTCATTCAAAGAGAATCCCAAATAAAAGAAGTGAAGCCTACATTTTACTGTTTATCAACCTCTGCACTATCAAAATATGATGAGAAAAGTAGGGGTCATGTGTCATATAAGATATTTTTTTTCTGCTCAGTGTGTACACTGGTGACAAAGTGAAAGTAGACTTCCGAAATCATGAATTCATACCCTAATTTCCAAGCATCATTTTTTTTTCTAAATTCACAATTCAAACATGACAATGCTATCAAAATGTTCAAAATACATCAATAATGCCATTCAAATAAAAAAAAAAATGAGCATTAAAATAAGGAAAATGCATTTTTAAAGAAAAAGAAATGAGGATTATTTATAACCGCCATTATGCCTTTTATCATTTACACAGTTTCGGTTATTAAACCTGACAAAACGTTTTTGAAATAAAGGGGCGATAACCTTTCAGCCTGACAATGGAATGAATTAAAACGAACTGTTGAAGTCTCTCTCAGACTTCGACAAATATAGATCAATCTTAAAAACATACATAGAAGTATTATTTTGAATTATTATTTGCATGTTGAAGGTTGCTGAACATTTTGCTTGGAGAATATGAGTCGAATCATGTTTGAGAATCGCTTAAAATGATGTAAAAATCAATGTTTTAGTAAAACTTTGGCATTTATGTTATACTAGTTTTTACTGGGTGTAGGCGAGTACTGGGTGTTGGCGAGTATTTGGTGTAGGTGAGTACTGGATGTAAGCAAGTACTGGGTGTCGCCAAGTACTGGTTGTTGGCGAGTAATGGGTGTAGGCGAGTACTGGGTGTTGGCGAGTACTGGGTGTGGATGTAGGCCAGTAATGGGTGTTGGCAAGAACTAAGTGTTGGCGAGTACTGGGTGTATGTGAGTACTGATTGTAGATGAGTACTGGGTGTAGGCAAGTACTGGGTGTTGGCAAGTACTGGGTGTAGGCGAGTACTGGGTGTTGGCGAGTACTGGGTGTCGGCGAGTACTGGGTGTAGGCGAGTACTGGGTGTTGGCGAGTACTGGGTGTTGGCGAATACTGGGTGTTGGTGAGTACTGGGTGTTGGTGAGTACTGGGTGTAGGCAGGTACTGGGTGTAGGCGGGTACTGGATGTAGGCGAGTACTGGGTGTAGGTGTTGAAAAGTACTGAGTTTAGGCGAGTACTGGATGTAGGCGAGTACTTGGTGAAGGCGAGTACTGGGTGAAGGCGAGTACTGGGTGAAGGCGAGTACTAGGTGTGGGTGTTGGCAAGTACTTGGTGTAGGCGAGTACTAGATGTAGGTGAGAACTGGGTGTCGGCGAGAACTGGGTGTAGGCGAGTACTGGGTGTAGGCGAGTACTGGGTGAAGGCGAGTACTGGGTGTCGGCGATTTCTGGGTGTAGGCGGGTACTGGGTGTTGGTAAGTACTGGGAGTAGGCGGGGACTGGGTGTTGTCGAGTACCGGGTGTTGGCGAGTACTGGGTGTTCGTGAGTAGTGGGTGTAGGCAAGTACTGGGTGTTGGCGAGTACTGGGTGTAGGCGAGTACTGGATGTTGGTGAGTACTGGGTGTAGGTGAGTACTGGGTGTTGACTGGGTTAGGCTAGTACTGGGTGTTGGCGAGTACTGGGTGTAGGCGAGTTCTGGATGTTGGCGAGTACTGGGTGTAGGTGAGTACTGGGTGTTGACTGGGTTAGGCTAGTACTGGGTGTTGGCGAGTACTGGGTGTTAGTGAGTACTGGGTTTAGGCGAGTACAGGGTGTAGGCGAGTACTGGGTGTTGGCAAGTACTTGGTGAAGGCGAGTACTGGGTGTAGGCGAGTACTGGGTGTTGGCAAGTACTGGGTGTTGGCAAGTACTGGGTGTAGGCATGTACTGTGTGTTGGCGAGTACTGGGTGCTGACTGGGTCAGGCGAGTACTGGGTGTTGGCGAGTACTGGGTGTTGGCAAATACTGGTTGTTGGCAAGGATCGGGTTAGGCCAGTACTGGGTGTAGGTGTTAAAAAGTACTGAGTTTAGGCGAGTACTGGATGTAGGCGAGAACACGGTGTAGGCGAGTACTGGGTGAAGGCGAGTACTGGGTGAAGGCGAGTACTAGGTGTGGGTGTTGGCAAGTACTTGGTGTAGGCGAGTACTAGATGTAGACGAGAACTGGGTGTTGGCGAGAACTGGGTGTAGGCGAGTACTGGGTGTAGGCGAGTACTGGTTGTAGGCGAGTACTGGGTGTCGGCGAGTACTGGGTGTAGGCGGGTACTGGGTGTTGGTAAGTACTGGGAGTAGGCTAGTACTGGGTGTAGGCGAGTACTGGGTGTAGGCGATAACTGGGTCTTGGCGAGTACTGGGTGATAACTGCGTGTTGGCGAGTACTGGGTGAAGGCGAGCACTGGGTGTAGGCGAGTACTGGGTGTAGGCGATAACTGGGTGTTGGCAATACTGGGTGTAGGCGAGTACTGGGTGTAGGCGAGTACTGGGTGTAGTCCAGTACTGGGTGTGGGTGTTGGTGAGTACTAAGTGTAGGTGAGTACTGGGTGTGGGTGTAGGTGAGTACTTGATGCAGACGAGTACTGGGTGTAAGCGAGTACTTGGTTTATATGCGAGTACTGAGTGTTGGAGAGTACTGGGTGTAGACAAGTACTGGGTGTTGGCGAGTACTGGGTGTCGGCGAGTACTGGGTGTAGGCGGGTACTGAGTGTTGTCGAGTACTAGGTGTTGGCGAGTACTGGGTTTAGGCAAGTACTGGCTGTTGGTGAGTACTGGGTGTTGACTGGGTAAGGCCAGTACTGGGTGTATGCGAGTACTGGGTAATTGCGAGTACTGGGTGTTGGCGAGTACTGGGTGTAGGAGAGTAGTGGGAGTTGGAGAGTATTGGGTGTAGGCGAGTACTGTGTGTATGCATGTACTGTGTGTTGGTGAGTACTGGATGTCGGCGAGTACTGAGTGCAGGCGAGTACTGGGTGTAGGCGAGTACTGGGTGTTTTATAGCACTGGGTGTTGGCGAGTACTCGGTGTAAGCGAGTACTTGGTGTAGGCGAGTACTGGGTGTTGGCGAGTTCTGGTTGTTGACGAGTACTGGGTTAAGCGAGTACTGGGTGTAGGCGAGTACTGGGTGTTTTATAGCACTGGGTGTTGGCGAGTACTCGGTGTAAGCGAGTACTTGGTGTTGGCGAGTACTGGGTGTTGGCGAGTACTGGGTGTTGGCGAGTACTTGGTGTAGGCGAGTACTATGTGTAGGCGAGTACTAGGTGTTGGAGAGTACTAGGTGTAGGCTAGTACTGTGTGTTGGCGAGTACTGGGTGTAGGAGAGTACTGGGTGTTGAAGTACTGGGTGTTGGCGAGTACTGGGTGTAAGTGTGTACTGTGTGTTGGCGAGTACTGGGTGTTGACTGGGTCAGGCGAGTAATGGTTGTTGGCGAGTACTGGGTGTAAGTGGGAAGTAGGTGCTGGCGAGTACTGGGTGTAAGCAAGTACTTGGTGTTGGTGTGTACTGGGTGTTGGCGAATACTGGTTGTTGGCGAGTTCTGGTTGTTGACGAGTACTGGGTTAAGCGAGTACTGGGTGATAGAGAGTACTGGTTGTTGGCGAGTACTAGAATAGGCGAGTACTGGGTGTTACCGAGTAGTGGCTTAGATGAGTACTTGTTGTTGGGGAGTACTAGGTATAGGCGAGTACTGGGTATTGGCGAGGCAATCAGGTTAACCATGGCATCAAGCCCGTGACCTCTGACTGGAGAGGTCAATACTATACCCTCTGACTGGAGACGTCCATACTATACCCTCTGGCTGGAGAGATAAATACTATACCATCTGACTGGAGAGGTCAGTACTATACTCTCTGATTGGAGAGGTCAATATTATACCTCTGACTGAATGGTCAATACTATAATGACTGTAAAGTTAGTAGGTAGTTCGCAGTTGGTAGTTGGGGATTCGAATAACCAACTACCGACCAGCTGCCAGTTGGGGATTCGGAATCGTTATTATAATTACTATTTCATTTACATATTTTACTCGTGTTAATATGTTTAAAAATATAATCAATAACAAATGTATGTAAATTAATATAAAATCTGAATCCCCAACTGGCAGCTGGTTGGTAGTTGGCGATTCACGGCGAATCCCCAACTGAACATTTTGAATCGCCGTCTGGTAAGTATACTCATTTTATTGAAGAACCAACCCGGCCAAAGTGTGTTATTTATTATTATAAATTTATTTTTAATTGAATTGATTGATTAAAAAAATAAAACAACAATTTATAAAAAATCCGGATCCCCAACTGGCAACTGGTTGGTAGTTGGCGATTCGCCGCGAATCGCCAACTGGAAATTTTGAATCGCTTCCTGGTGAATATACTCATGGTATTGAAAGAAAAACGCGGGAACGGTGTTTATTTATTGTTATGAGCTGTTTTTCTATGAAACTGATTTGTTTTAAAAAACAAATATCGATTTGAATAAAAAAATGAATTCCAAATTTGCCATTGTGAATCACCGTATTGTGAGTATATCCGTTTTATTGAAGAACCAAACCACCATTGGTGTTATTATTATCCTAAATCTGTTTTCTTTATTGAATTGATATGTTAAAATAATAAAACAGCGATTTAAAAAAAAATCCGAATCCCCAACTGGCAGTTGGTTGGTAGTTGGCGATTCGCGGCGAATCCCCAACTGGACAGTTTGAATCACCGTCTGGTGAGTATATTCATTATATTGAAGAACCAACCCGGCAAAAGTGTGTTATTTATTATTATTAACTTATTTTCAATTGAATTGATTGATTAAAAAAATAAAACAACGATTTCAAAAAAAAATCCGAATCCCCAACTGGCAACTGGTTGGTAGTTGGCGATTCGCCGCGAATCCCCAACTGGAAATTTTGAATCGCCTCCTGGTGAATATACTCATGGTATTGAAGGAACAGCGCGGGAACGGTGTTTATTTATTGTTATGAACTGTTTTTCTATGGAACTGATTCGTTTTCAACAACAAATATCGATTTGGAAAAAAAACGAATTCCAAATTTGTCATTTTGAATCACCGTATTGTGAGTATATTCGTTCTATTGAAGAACTAAACCACCATTGGTGTTATTATTATCATGAATCTGTTTTTATTATTGAAATGATATGTTAAAATAATAAAACAGCGGTTTAAAAAAAAAATCCGAATCCCCATCTGGCAGCTAGTTGGTAGTTGGCGATTCGCCGCGAATCCCCAACTGGACATTTTGAATCACCGTCTGGTGAGTATACTCATTATATTGAAGAACCATCCCGGCAAAAGTGTGTTATTTATTATTATAAACTCATTTTTAATTGAATTGAATTATTACAAAAATAAAACAACGATTTAAAAAAAATCCGAATCCCCAACTGGCAACTGGTTGGTAGTTGGCGATTCGCCGCGAATCCCCAACTGGAAATTTTGAATCGCTTTCTGGTGAATATACTCATGGTATTGAAGGAACAGTGCGGGAACGGTGTTTATTTATTGTTATGAACTGTTTTTCTATAGAATTGATTTGTTTTCGAAAACAAATATCGATTTGAAAAAAATCTGATTCCATAATCGGCCATTTTGAATCACCGTATTGTGAGTATATCCGTTTTATTGAAGAACCAAACCACCATTGGAGTTATTATTATCCTAAATCTGTTTTCTTTATTGAATTGATATGTTAAAATAATAAAACAGCGATTTAAAAAAAAAATCTGAATCCCCCAACTGGCATCTAGTTGGTAGTTGGCAATTCGCGGCGAATCCCCAACTGGACATTTTGAATCGCCGTCTGGTGAGTATACTCATTTTATTGAAGAACCAACCCGGCAAAAGTGTGTTATTTATTATTATAAACTTATTTTTAATTGAATTGATTGATGAAAAAAATAAAACAACGATTTAAAAAAAATCCGAATCCCCAACTGGCAACTGGTTGGTAGTTGGCGATTCGCCGCGAATCCCCAACTGGAAATTTTGAATCGCCTCCTAGTGAATATACTCATGGTATTGAAGGAACAGCGCGGGAACGGTGTTTATTTATTGTTATGAACTGTTTTTCTATGGAACTGATTCGTTTTCAAAAACAAATATCGATTTGGAAAAAAAACGAATTCCAAATTTGCCATTTTGAATCACCGTATTGTGAGTATATTCGTTCTATTGAAGAACTAAACCACCATTGGTGTTATTATTATCATGAATCTGTTTTTTTATTGAATTGATATGTTAAAATAATAAAACAGCGGTTTAAAAAAAAAATCCGAATCCCCAACTGGCAGCTAGTTGGTAGTTGGCGATTCGCCGCGAATCCCCAACTGGACATTTTGAATCACCGTCTGGTGAGTATACTCATTATATTGAAGAACCATCCCGGCAAAAGTTTGTTATTTATTATCATAAACTCATTTTTAATTGAATTGAATTATTACAAAAATAAAACAACGATTTAAAAAAAATCCGAATCCCCAACTGGCAACTGGTTGGTAGTTGGCGATTCGCCGCGAATCCCCAACTGGAAATTTTGAATCGCTTTCTGGTGAATATACTCATGGTATTGAAGGAACAGTGCGAGAACGGTGTTTATTTATTGTTATGAACTGTTTTTCTATAGAATTGATATGTTTTCAAAAACAAATATCGATTTGAAAAAAATCCGATTCCATAATTGGCCATTTTGAATCACCGTATTGTGAGTATATCCGTTTTATTGAAGAACCAAACCACCATTGGTGTTATTATTCTCCTAAATCTGTTTTCTTTATTGAATTGATATGTTAAAATAATAAAACAGCGATTTAAAAAAAAAAAATCTGAATCCCCAACTGGCAGCTAGTTGGTAGTTGGCGATTCGCGGCGAATCCCCAACTGGACATTTTGAATCGCCGTCTGGTGAGTATACTCATTTTATTGAAGAACCAACCCGGCAAAAGTGTGTTATTTATTATTATAAACTTATTTTTAATTGAATTGATTGATTAAAAAAATGAAAAAAGGATTTAAAAAAAATCCGAATCCCCAACTGGCAACTGGTTGGTAGTTGGCGATTCGCCGCGAATCCCCAACTGGAAATTTTGAATCGCCTCCTGGTGAATATATTCATGGTATCGAAGGAACAGTACGGGAACAGTGTTTATTTATTGTTATAATTGTTTTTCTATGGAAATGATTTGTTTTCAAAAACAAATATCGATTTGAAAAAAACAACGAATTCCAAATTTGATTTTGAATCACCGTATTGTGAGTATATTCGTTCTATTGAAGAAACAAACCACCATTGGTGTTATTATTATTATGAATCTGTTTTCTTTATTAAATTGATATGTTAAAATAATAAAACAGCGATTTAAAAAAAAAATCCGAATCCCCAACTGGCAGCTAGTTGGTAGTTGGCGATTCGCCGCGAATCCCCAACTGGACATTTTGAATCACCGTCTGGTGAGAATACTCATTATATTGAAGAACCATCCCGGCAAAAGTGTGTTATTTATTATTATAAACTCATTTTTAATTGAATTGAATTATTACAAAAATAAAACAACGATTTAAAAAAAATCCGAATCCCCAACTGGCAACTGGTTGGTAGTTGGCGATTCGCCGCGAATCCCCAACTGGAAATTTTGAATCGCTTCCTGGTGAATATACTCATGGTATTGAAGGAACAGTGCGGGAACGCTGTTTATTTTATGTTATGAGCTGTTTTTCTATAGAATTGATTTTTTTTCGAAAACAAATATCGATTTGAAAAAAATCCGATTCCATAATTGGCCATTTTGAATCACCGTATTGTGAGTTTATTCGTTTTATTGAAGAACCAAACCACCATTGGTGTTATTATTATCCTAAATCTGTTTTCTTTATTGAATTGATATATAAAACAGCGATTTATAAAAAAATGCGAATCCCCAACTGGCAGCTGGTTGGTAGTTCGCGATTCGCGGCGAATCCCCAACTGGACATTTTGAATCACCGTCTGGTGAGTATACTCATTATATTGAAGAACCAACCCGGCAAAAGTGAGTTATTTATTATTATAAACTGATTTTTAATTGAATTGATTGATTTAAAAAAATAAAACAACGATTTAAAAAAAATCCGAATCCCCAACTGGCAACTGGTTGGTAGTTGGCGATTCGCCGCGAATCCCCAACTGGAAATTTTGAATCGCCTCCTGGTGAATATACTCATGGTATTGAAGGAACAGCGCGGGAACGGTGTTTATTTATTGTTATGAACTGTTTTTCTATGAAACTGATTTGTTTTAAAAAACAAATATCGATTTGAAAAAAAAAAACGAATTCCAAATTTGCCATTTTGAATCACCGTATTGTGAGTATATTCGTTCTTTTGAAGAACCAAACAACCATTGGTGTTATTATTATCCTGAATCAGTTATCTTTATTGAATTGATATGTTAAAATAATAAAACAGCGGTTTAAAAAAAAAAATCCGAATCCCCAACTGGCAGCTAGTTGGTAGTTGGTGATTCGCGGCGAATCCCCAACTGGACATTATGAATCACCGTCTGGTGAGTATACTCATTATATTGAAGAACAAACCCGGCAAAAGTGTGTTATTTATTATTATAAACTCATTTTTAATTGAATTGATTTATTACAAAAATAAAACAACGATTTAAAAAAAATCCGAATCACCAACTGGCAACTGGTTGGTAGTTGGCGATTCGCCGCGAATCCCCAACTGGAAAATTTGAATCGCTTTCTGGTGAATATACTCATGGTATTGAAAGAACAGTGCGGGAACGGTGTTTGTTTATTGTTATGAACTGTTTTTCTATAGAATTGATTTGTTTTCGAAAACAAATATCGATTTGAAAAAAAAATCCGATTCCATAATTGGCCATTTTGAATCACCGTATTGTGAGTATATCCGTTTTATTGAAGAACCAAACCACCATTGGTGTTATTATTATCCTAAATCTGTTTTCTTTATTGAATTGATATGTTAAAATAATAAAACAGCGATTTAAAAAAAAATCCGAATCCCCAACTGGCAGCTAGTTGGTAGTTGGCGATTTGCGGCGAATCCCCAACTGGACATTTTGAATCGCCTTCTGGTGAGTATACTCATTTTATTGAAGAACCAACCCGGCAAAAGTGTGTTATTTATTAT
The DNA here is from genome assembly GCA_029582155.1 of Panopea generosa. NCBI lineage: Eukaryota > Metazoa > Mollusca > Bivalvia > Adapedonta > Hiatellidae > Panopea > Panopea generosa. The sequence goes on from CM055912.1 coordinate 41,428,956, forward strand.
TATAAACTTATTTTTAATTGAATTGATTGATTAAAAAATAAAACAACGATTTAAAAAAAATCCGAATCCCCAACTGGCAACTGGTTGGTAGTTGGCGATTCGCCTCGAATCCCCAACTGGAAATTTTGAATCGCCTCCTGGTGAATATATTCATGGTATCGAAGGAACAGTGCGGGAACGGTGTTTATTTATGGTTATGAACTGTTTTTCTATGGAAATGATTTGTTTTCAAAAACAAATATCGATTTGAAAAAAAAAAACGAATTCCAAATTTGATTTTGAATCACCGTATTGTCAGTATATTCCTTCTATTGAAGAAACAAACCACCATTGGTGTTATTATTATCCTAAATCTGTATTCTTTATTGAATTGATATGTTAAAAGAATAAAACAGCGATTTAAAAAAAAAATCCGAATCCCCAACTGGCAGCTAGTTGGTAGTTGGCGATTCGCGGCGAATCCCCAACTGGACATTTTGAATCACCGTCTGGTGAGAATACTCATTATATTGCAGAACTAACCCGGCAAAAGTGTGTTATTTATTATTATAAACTTATTTTTAATTGAATTGATTGATTAAAAAAATAAAACAACGATTTAAAAAAAATCCGAATCCCCAACTGGCAACTGGTTGGTAGTTGGCGATTCGCAGCGAATCCCCAACTGGAAATTTTGAATCGCCTCCTGGTGAATATATTCATGGTATCGAAGGAACAGTGCGGGAACAGTGTTTATTTATTGTTATGAACTGTTTTTCTATGGAAATGATTTGTTTTCAAAAACAAATATCGATTTGAAAAAAAAAAACGAATTCCAAATTTGATTTTGAATCACCGTATTGTGAGTATATTCGTTCTATTGAAGAAACAAACCACCATTGGTGTTATTATTATCCTAAATCTGTTTTCTTTATTGAATACATCTGTTGAAATAATAAAACAGTGATTTAAAAAAAAATCCGAATCCCCAACTGGCAGCTGGTTGGTAGTTGGCGATTCGCTGTGAATCCCCAACTGGACATTTTGAATCGCCGTCTGGTGAGTATACTCGTTATTTCGAAGAACCAACTCTGCAAAAGTGTGTTTTTTATTATTATCAACTTATTTTTAATTGAATTGATTGAATAAAGAAATAAAAAAACGATTTAAAAAAAATCCGAATCCCCAACTGGCAACTGGATGGTAGTTGGCGATTCGCCGCGAATCCCCAACTGGAAATTTTCAATCGCCTCCTGGTGAATATATTCATGGTATCGAAGGAACAGCGCGGGAATGGTGTTGATTTATTGTTATGAAATGTTTTTCTATGCAATTGATTTGTTTTCAAAAACAAATATCGATTTGATAAAAAAAATGAATCCCAAATTTGCCATTTTGAATCACCGTATTGTGAGTATATTCGTTCTATTGAAGAACTAAACCACCATTGGTGTTATTATTATCATGAATCCGTTTTTTTTTATTGAATTGATATGTTAAAATAATAAAACAGCGGTTTAAAAAAAAAATCCGAATCCCCAACTGGCAGCTAGTTGGTAGTTGGCGATTCGCCGCGAATCCCCAACTGGACATTTTGAATCACCGTCTGGTGAGTATACTCATTATATTGAAGAACCATCCCGGCAAAAGTGTGTTATTTTTATTATAAACTCATTTTTAATTGAATTGAATTAATAAAATCATAAAACAACGATTTAAAAAAAAATCCGAATCCCCAACTGACAGCTGGTTGGTATTTGGCGATTCGCCGCGAATCCTCAACTAGAAATTTTGAATCGCCTCCTGATGAATATACTCATGGTTTTGAAGGAACAACGCTGGAATGTTGTTTATTTGTTATTTTCATTTGTTTTTCTATAGAACTAATTCTTTTTTTAAACATATATCGATCTGAAAAAAATAATCCGAATCCCCAAATGGCAGCTGATTGCTAGTTTGGTGAAATTTTTAACCGCCTCCTTGTGAATATACTCATGGTATTGAACGAACAACGTGTGAATGGTCTTGTTTATTTATTGAATTGATTGATTAAAATAATAAAAAAGTGATTTTAACAAAAAATCCGAATCCACAACTGGCAACTGGTTGGTTGTAGGTGATTCGCCGCGAATCCCCAACTAGTCATTTTGAATCGCCGTCTGGTAAGTATACTCTTTATATTGTGCGGTCCTGGTGTCTTTTTTATTATTTTAAGATCTTTTTCTATTGAATTGATTCCTTGAAATAATAAAACATCGATTTAAAAAAATCCGAATCCCCAACTGGGAGCTGTTTGGTACTTAGTACTATATTCATTGACCTCTTTTTTCGTAGAAGATACGATTACCGCAAAATTTACCAACTAGCTGCCAGTTGGGGATTCGAATTTTTTTTTTAAATCGCAGTTTTATTAATTTAACATATCAATTCAATAAAGAAAACAGATTTAGGATAATAATAACACCAATGGAGGTTCGTTTGGTCGTTCAATAAAACGAATATACTCACAATACGGTGATTCAAAATGGCAAATTTGGAATTCTTTTTTTTTTCAAATCGATATTTGTTTTTGAAAACAAATCAATTTCATAGAAAAACAGTTCATAACAATAAATAAACACCATTCCCGCGCTGTTCCTGTAATACCGTGAGTATATTCACCAGGAGGCGATTCAAAATTTCCAGTTAGGGATTCGCGGCAAATCGTCAACTACCATCCAGTTGCCAGTTGGGGATTCGGATTTTTTAAAAATCGTTATTTTATTTCTTTATTCAATCAATTCAATTAAAAATAAGTTTATGATAATAAAAAACACACTTTTGCAGAGTTGGTTCTTCAAAATAACGAGTATACTCACCAGACGGCGATTCAAAATGTCCAGTTATGGATTCACCGCGAATCGCCAACTAACAACCAATTGCCATTTGGGGATTCGGATTTTTTTTTAAAATCGCTGTTTTATTATTTTAACATATCAATTCAATAAAGAAAACAGGTTAAGGATAATAATAACACCAATGGTGGTTTGTTTCTTCAATAAAACGAATATACTCACAAGACGGTGATTCAAAATGGCAAATTTGGGATTCTTTTTTTTATTAAATCGATATTTGTTTTTGAAAACAAATCAATTGCATAGAAAAACATTTCATAACAATAAATCAACACCATTCCCGCGCTGTTCCTTCAATACCATGAGTATATTCACCAGGAGGCGATTGAAAATTTTCAGTTGGGGATTCGCGGCGAATCGCCAACTACCATCCAGTTGCCAGTTGGGGATTCAGATTTTTTAAAATCGTTGTTTTATTTTTTCAATCAATCAATTCAATTAAAAATCAGTTTATAATAATAAATAACACACTTTTGCCGGGTTGGTTCTTCAATAAAATGAGTATACTCACCAGACGGCGATTCATAATGTCCAGTTGGGGATTCGCCGCGAATCGCCAACTACCAACTAGCTGCCAGTTGGGGATTCGGATTTTTTTTTTAAATCGCTGTTTTATTATTTTAACATATCAATTCAATAAAGAAAACAGATTTAGGATAATAATAACACCAATGGTGGTTTGTTTCTTCAATAGAAGGAATATACTCACAATACGGTGATTCAAAATCAAATTTGGAATTCGTTTTTTTTTTCAAATCGATATTTGTTTTTGAAAACAAATCAGTTCCATAGAAAAACAGTTCATAACAATAAATAAACACCGTTCCAGCACTGTTCCTTCGATACCATGAATATATTCACCAGGAGGCGATTCAAAATTTCCAGTTGGGGATTCGCGGCGAATCGCCAACTACCAACCAGTTGCCAGTTGGGGATTCGGATTTTTTTTAAATCGTTGTTTTATTTTTGTAATAATTCAATTCAATTAAAAATGAGTTTATGATAATAAATAACACACTTTTGCAGGGATGGTTCTTCAATATAATGAGTATACTCACCAGACGGTGATTCAAAATGTCCAGTTGGGGATTCGCGGCGAATCGCCAACTACCAACTAGCTGCCAGTTGGGGATTCGGATTTTTTTTTTAAACCGCTGTTTTATTATTTTAACATATCAATTCAATAAAAAAAACAGATTCATGATAATAATAACACCAATGGTGGTTTAGTTCTTCAATAGAACGAATATACTCACAATACGGTGATTCAAAATGGCAAATTTGGAATTCGTTTTTTTTCCAAATCGATATTTGTTTTTGAAAACGAATCAGTTCCATAGAAAAACAGTTCATAACAATAAATAAACACCGTTCCCGCGCTGTTCCTTCAATACCATGAGTATATTCACCAGGAGGCGATTCAAAATTTCCAGTTGGGGATTCGCGGCGAATCGCCAACTACCAACCAGTTGCCAGTTGGGGATTCGGATTTTTTTTAAATCGTTGTTTTATTTTTTTAATCAATCAATTCAATTAAAAATAATTATATAATAATAGATAACACACTTTTGCCGGGTTGGTTCTTCAATAAAATGAGTATACTCACCAGACGGCGATTCAAAATGTCCAGTTGGGGATTCGCCGCGAATTGCCAACTACCAACTAGCTGCCAGTTGGGGGATTCAGATTTTTTTTTTAAATCGCTGTTTTATTATTTTAACATATCAATTCAATAAAGAAAACAGATTTAGGATAAAAATAACTCCAATGGTGGTTTGGTTCTTCAATAAAACGGATATACTCACAATACGGTGATTCAAAATGGCCAATTATGGAATCAGATTTTTTTCAAATCGATATTTGTTTTCGAAAACAAATCAATTCTATAGAAAAACAGTTCATAACAATAAATAAACACCGTTCCCGCACTGTTCCTTCAATACCATAAGTATATTCACCAGAAAGCGATTCAAAATTTCCAGTTGGGGATTCGCGGTGAATCGCCAACTACCAACCAGTTGCCAGTTGGGGATTCGGATTTTTTTTTGAAATCGTTGTTTTATTTTTTTAATCAATCAATTCAATTAAAAATAAGTTAATAATAATAAATAACACACTTTTGCCGGGTTGGTTCTTCAATATAATGAATATACTCACCAGACGGTGATTCAAAATGTCCAGTTGGGGATTCGCCGCGAATCGCCAACTACCAACCAACTGCCAGTTGGGGATTCGGATTTTTTTTTTAAATCGCTGTTTTATTATTTTAACATATCAATTCAGTAAAGAAAACAGATTTAGGATAATAATAACACCAATGGTGGTTTGGTTCTTCAATAAAACGGATATACTCACAATACGGTGATTCACAATGGCAAATTTGGAATTCATTTTTTTTTTCAAATCGATATTTGTTTTTTAAAACAAATCAGTTTCATTGAAAAACAGCTCATAACAATAAATAAACACCGTTCCCGCGTTTTTCTTTCAATACCATGAGTATATTCACCAGGAAGCGATTCAAAATTTCCAGTTGGCGATTCGCGGCGAATCGCCAACTACCAACCAGTTGCCAGTTGGGGATTCGGATTTTTTATAAATTGTTGTTTTATTTTTTTAATCAATCAATTCAATTAAAAATAAATTGATAATAATAAATAACACACTTTGGCGGGTTGGTTCTTCAATAAAATGAGTATACTCACCAGACGGCGATTCAAAATGTTCAGTTGGGGATTCGCCGTGAATCGCCAACTACCAACCAGCTGCCAGTTGGGTATTCAGATTTTATATTAATTTACATACATTTGTTATTGATTATATTTTTAAACATATTAACACGAGTAAAATATGTAAATGAAATAGTAATTATAATAACGATTCCGAATCCTCAACTGGCAGCTGGTCGGTAGTTGGTTATTCGAATCCCCAACTACCAACTGCGAACTACCTACTAACTTTACAGTCATAATACTATAGCCTATGACTGGAGGGGTCAATATTATACCTCTGACTGGAGAGGTTAATAATATACTCTCTGACTGGAGAGGTCAATACTATACCCTCTGACTGGAGGGGTCAATACTATAGCCTTTGACTGGAGGAGTCAATATTATACCTTTGACTGGAGAGGTTAATACTATATTCCCTGACTAAAAAGGTCAATATTATACCTCTGACTGGAGAGGTTAATACTATAGCCTCCGACTGGAGATGTCAATACTATAGCCTCTGACTGGAGAGGTTAATATTATACCTGCGACTGAAGATGTCAATACTATACTCTATGACTGGAGAGGTCAGTACTATACTCTCTGATTGGAGAGGTCAATATTATACCTCTGACTGAATGGTCAATACTATAGCCTATGACTGGAGGGGTCAATATTATACCTCTGACTGGAGAGGTTAATAATATACTCTCTGACTGGAGAGGTCAATACTATACCCTCTGACTGGAGGGGTCAATACTATAGCCTTTGACTGGAGGAGTCAATATTATACCTTTGACTGGAGAGGTTAATACTATATTCCCTGACTAAAAAGGTCAATATTATACCTCTGACTGGAGAGGTTAATACTATAGCCTCCGACTGGAGATGTCAATACTATAGCCTCTGACTGGAGAGGTTAATATTATACCTGCGACTGAAGATGTCAATACTATACTCTCTGACTGGAGAGGTCAATACTATAGCCTCTGACTGGAGAGGTTAATATTATACCTCTGACTGGAGAGGTTTATACTATAGCCTCTGACTGGAGATGTCAATAATATAGCCTATTATACATGTGACTGGAGAGGTCAATACTATACCCTCTGACTGGAGGGGTCAATATTAAACCTCTGACTGGAGAGGTAAATACTATAGCATCTGACTGGAGAGGTTAATATTATACCTCTGACTGGAGAGGTCAATACTATACTCTCTGACTGGAGAGGTCAATACTATAGCCTCTGACTGGAGAGGTCAATACTACAGCCTCTGACTGGAGAGGTTAATACTATACTCTCTGACTGGAGAGGTTAATACTATACTATCTGACTGGAGAGGTCAATACTATACCTCTGACTGGAGAGGTCAATACTATACCTCTGACTGGAGGGGTTAATACTATACTCTCTGACTGAAGAGGTCAATACTATACCCTCTGACTGGAGGGGTCAATATTATACTTGTGACTGGAGAGATCAATACTATACCCTCTGACTGGAGGGATCAATATTATACCTCTGACTGGAGAGGTCAATACTAGAGCCTCTGACTAGAGATGTTAATATTATACCTATGACTGGAGAGGTCAATACTATACTCTCAGACTGGAGAGGTCAATAATATACCTCTGACTGGAGAGATTAATACTATACTCTCTGACTGGAGAGGTCAATACTATACCCTCTGACTGGAGGGGTCAATATTATACCTGTGACTGGAGAGGTCAATACTATACCCTCTGAGTGGAGGGTTCAATATTATACCTCTGACTGGAGAGGTCAATACTATAGCTTCTGACTGGAAAGGTTAATACTATACCTGTAACTGGAGAGGTCAATACTAGAGCCTCTGACTAGAGAGGTTAATATTATACCTCTGACTGAAGAGGTCAATACTATACTCTCTGACTGGAGAGGTCAATAATATACCTCTGACTGGAGAGATTGATACTATACTCTCTGACTGGAGAGGTCAATACTATACCCTCTGACTGGAGGGGTCAATATTATACCTGTGACTGAAGAGGTCAATACTATACCCTCTGACTGGAGGGGTCAATATTATACCTCTGACTGAAGAGGTCAATACTATAGCATCTTACTGAAGAGTTTAATACTATACCACTGACTGGAGAAGTCAATACTATACCCTCTGACTGGAGAGGTCAATACTATACCCTCTGACTGGAGGGGTCAATACTATACCTCTGACTGGAGAGGTCAATACTATAGCCTCTGACTGGAGAGGTTAATATTATACCTATGACTGGACAGGTCAATACTATACTCTCTGACTGGAGAGGTCAATACTTTACCTCTGACTGTAGAGGTCAATACTATACTCTCTGATTGGAGAGGTCAATACTATACCCTCTGATTGGAGGGGTCAATATTATACCTGTGACTGGAGAGGTCAATACTATACCCTCTGACTGGAGGGGTCAATATTATACCTCTGGCGGGAGAGGTCAATACTATAGCCTCTGACTATGGATGTCAATATTATACCTCTGACTGGAGAGGTCAATACTATACTCTCTATCTGGAGAGGTTTATACTATACCCTCTGACTGGAGAGGTTAATACTCTAATCTCTGACTGGAAGGGTCAATATTATACCTCGGACTGAAGAGGTCAATTCTATACCCTCTGACTGGAGAGGTCAATACTATACCCTCTGACTGGAGAGGTCAATACTATACTCTGGAGAGGTTAATATTATACCTCTGACTGGAGAGGTTAATACTATACTATCTGACTGGAGAGGTCAATAATATAGCCTCTGAATGGAGAGGTCAATATTATACCTCTGACTGGAGAGGTCAATTCTATACCCTCTGACTGGAGATGTTAATATTATAGCCTCTGACTGGAGAGGTCAATACTATACTCGGTACTGGAGAGGTTAATATTATACCTCTGACTGGAGAGGTCAATACTATATCTCTGACTGGAGAGGTTAATACTATACTCTCTGGCTGAAGAGGTCAATACTGTAGCCTATGACTGGAGAGGTCAATACTATACCCTCAAGTTGGGAGGTCAATACTATTCCTCTGACTGGAGAGATTGATACTATACTCTCTGACTGGAGAGGTCAATACTATACCCTCTGACTGGTGGGGTCAATATTATACCTGTGACTGGAGAGGTCAATACTATACCCTCTGACTGGAGGGGTCAATATTAAACCTCTGACTGGAGAGGTAAATACTATAGCATCTGACTGGAGAGGTTAATATTATACCTCTGACTGGAGAGGTCAATACTATACTCTCTGACTGGAGAGGTCAATACTATACCCTCTGACTGTAGAGGTCAATACTACAGCCTCTGACTGGAGAGGTTAATACTATACTCTCTGACTGGAGAGGTTAATACTATACTATCTGACTGGAGAGGTCAATACAATACCTCTGACTGGAGAGGTCAATACTATACCTCTGACTGGAGGGGTTAATACTATACTCTCTGACTGAAGAGGTCAATACTATACCCTCTGACTGGATGGGTCAATATTATACTTATGACTGGAGAGGTCAATACTATACCCTCTGACTGGAGGGGTCAATATTATACCTCTGACTGGAGAGGTCAATACTAGAGCCTCTGACTAGAGATGTTAATATTATACCTATGACTGGATGGGTCAATACTATACTCTCTGACTGGAGAGGTCAATAATATACCTCTGACTGGAGAGATTAATACTATACTCTCTGACTGGAGAGGTCAATGCTATACCCTCTGACTGGAGGGGTCAATATTATACCTGTGACTGGAGAGGTCAATACTATACCCTCTGACTGGAGGGGTCAATATTATACCTCTGACTGAAGAGGTCAATACTATAGCATCTGACTGGAGAGGTTAATACTATACCTGTGACTGGAGAAGTCAATACTATACCCTCTGACTGGAAAGGTTAATACTATACCCTCTGACTGGAGGTTTCAATATTATACCTCTGACTGGAGAGGTCAATACTATAGCTTCTGACTGGAAAGGTTAATACTATACCTGTAACTGGAGAGGTCAATACTAGAGCCTCTGACAAGAGAGGTTAATATTATACCTCTGACTGAAGAGGTAAATATTATACTCTCTGACTGGAGAGGTCAATAATATACCTCTGACTGGAGAGATTGATACTATACTCTCTGACTGGAGAGGTCAATACTATACCCTCTGACTGGAGGGGTCAATATTATACCTGTGACTGGAGAGGTTAATACTATTCTCTCTGTCTGGAGATGTTTATACTATACCCTCTGACTGGAGAGGTCAATACTATAGCATCTGACTGGAGAGGTTAATATTATACCTCTGACTGGAGAGGTTAATACTATAGCCTCTGACTGGAGAGGTCAATAATATAGCCTCTGACTGGAGGGGTCAATATTATACCTCTGACTGGAGAGGTCAATTCTATACCCTCTGACTGGAGATGTTAATATTATACCTGTGACTGGAGAGGTCAATACTACACTCGGTACTGGAGAGGTTAATATTATACCTCTGACTGGAGAGGTCAATACTATACCTCTAACTGGAGAGGTTAATACTATACTCTCTGACTGAAGAGGTCAATACTGTAGCCTATGACTGGAGAGGTCAATACTTTACCCTCAGAATGGAGAGGTCAATACTATACCACTGACTGGAGAGGTTAATACTATACTCTCTGACTGGAGAGGTCAATACTATACCCTCTGACTGGTGGGGTCAATATTATACCTGTGACTGGAGAGGTCAATACTATACCCTCTGACTGGAGGGGTCAATATTAAACATCTGACTGGAGAGGTAAATACTATAGCATCTGACTGGAGAGGTTAATATTATACCTCTGACTGGAGAGGTCAATACTATACTCTCTGACTGGAGAGGTCAATACTATACCCTCTGACTGGAGAGGTCAATACTACAACCTCTGACTGGAGAGGTTAATACTATACTCTCTGACTGGAGAGGTTAATACTATACTATCTGACTGGAGAGGTCAATACTATACCTCTGACTGGAGAGGTCAATACTATACCTCTGACTGGAGGGGTTAATACTATACTCTCTGACTGAAGAGGTCAATACTATACCCTCTGACTGGAGGGGTCAATATTATACTTGTGACTGGAGAGGTCAATTCTATACCCTCTGACTGGAGAGGTCAATATTATACCTCTGACTGGACAGGTCAATACTAGAGCCTCTGACTAGAGATGTTAATATTATACCTATGACTGGAGAGGTCAATACTATGCTCTCTGACTGGAGAGGTCAATAATATACCTCTGACTGGAGAGATTAATACTATACTCTCTGACTGGAGAGGTCAATAATATACCCTCTGACTGGAGGGGTCAATATTATACCTGTGACTGGAGAGGTCAATACTATACCCTCTGACTGGAGGGGTCAATATTATACCTCTGACTGAAGAGGTCAATACTATAGCATCTGACTGGAGAGGTTAATACTATACCTGTGACTGGAGAAGTCAATACTATACCCTCTGACTGGAGAGGTTAATATTATACCCTCTGACTGGAGGGGTCAATATTATACCTCTGACTGGAGAGGTCAATACTATAGCTTCTGACTGGAAAGGTTAATACTATACCTGTAACTGGAGAGGTCAATACTAGAGCCTCTGACTAGAGAGGTTAATATTATACCTCTGACTGAAGAGGTCAATACTATACTCTCTGACTGGAGAGGTCAATAATATACCCTCTGACTGGAGGGGTCAATATTATACCTGTGACTGGAGAGGGCAATACTATACCCTCTAACTGGAGGGGTCAATATTATACCTCTGACTGAAGAGGTCAATACTATAGCATCTGACTACAGGGGTTAATACTATACCACTGACTGGAGAAGTCAATACTACAGCCTCTGACTGGAGAGGTTAATACTATACTCTCTGACTGGAGAGATTGATACTATACTCTCTGACTGGAGAGGTTAATACTATACCCTCTGACTGGAGGGGTCAATATTATACCTGTGACTGGAGAGGTCAATACTATACCCTCTGACTGGATGGGTCAATATTATACCTCTGACTGAAGAGGTCAATACTATAGCATCTGACTGAAGAGGTTAATACTATACCACTGACTGGAGAAGTCAATACTATACCCTCTGACTGGAGAGGTTAATACTATACCCTCTGACTGGAGGGGTCAATATTATACCTCTGACTGGAGAGGTCAATACTATAGCCTCTGACTGGAAAGGTTAATATTATACCTATGACTGGACAGGTCAATACTTTACCTCTGACTGTTGAGGTCAATACTATACCCTCTGATTGGAGGGGTCAATATTATACCTGTGACTGGAGAGGTCAATACTATACCCTCTGACTGGAGGGGTCAATATTATACCTCTGGCGGGAGAGGTCAATACTATAGCCTCTGACTGGAGATGTCAATACTGTACCTCTGACTGGAGAGGTCAATACTATACTCTCTGACTGGAGAGGTCAATACTATACCCTCTGACTGTAGTGGTCAATACTATACTCTCTGACTGGAGAGGTCAATACTTTACCCTCTGACTGGAGAGGTCAATACTATACTCTCTGTCTGGAGAGGTTTAAACTATACCCTCTGACTGGAGAGGTTAATACTATAATCTCTGACTGGAAGGGTCAATATTATACCTCGGACTGAAGAGGTCAATTCTATACCCTCTGACTGGAGAGGTCAATACTATACCCTCTGACTGGAGAGGTCAATACTATACTCTCTGTCTGGAGAGGTTTATACTATACCCTCTGACTGGAGATGTCAATACTATACCCTCTGACTGGAGGGGTCACTATTATACCTCTGACTGAATAGGTCAATACTATACCCTCTGACTGGAGGGGTCAATATTATAACTCTGACTGGAGATGTCAATACTATACCCTCTGACTGGAGGGGTCAATATTATACCTCTGACTGGAGATAGGCCATTATACTATCTCTAAACAACCAGCGATATCAGCTGGCGCTATGGAACGCAAAACACAATTCAATATGCCATGATTGTTGAAATAATCCCCTTTATTTATGGAATTTTTAGTAACTATTTTCCCGCCAAACTACCAATATATCTAATTATTACTAATGAGGTGAAGCCATTTTAAAATAAGTTGGATACCGTTTCTCCAATTTTATTTACTTGGTAACGGATTCGTTGGTCTTAGGGTATTATTTGATATTTTTGGGGTTAAACGTTTAAAAGATACCCTGATATTAAGTATATAAGTTGTCGTTGAAATGATATTAGAACGAGTAATTTTAATGATGATTTACCTCTGATGAAAGTGGGTCACACCGTTAATAAACACACGAGAGCAATGGCAGAGCAGCCGGGGCGGGGGTCACCCCTACCACAAAGTTCAGGTTGGGTGATGTGACTGGGGTCAGCATTTACGTTGTTCTTATAAGTATTTTGATAAAAAAACTTAACGGTGCAGCTGAAAGATACATAAAACACTTTACATGGCATACTTACTATTCCTGGCGGCAGCGAATTCAGTGCTTGTTAAATGGCAGTGACACACTGGCGTAACTACACGGCCACGGCCGGAACATTTCCTAGAAAACTAAAAGTTCCTAAGCAATTGATATATGTCATATTTACTTTGACCAAGCTGGGCCCCTGCCATACACACACCACCTACTCACATTTACTTTGACCAAGTTGGACCCCTGCCATACACACACCGCCTACTCACATTTACTTTGACCAAGTTAGGCCCCTGCCATACACACACCACCTACTCACATTTGCACGTTGGAGACACTTTTCGCTACGTCTTGGCTCGTGGTACTGAGAGTGACCCCCCCCCCCCCCACCCCCACCCCCGGAAAACTCACTAGAATGCATGATTTGGTCGGCTACGTCTCGGCTCGCTGAGCATGGTGTACTGGGTTTGTTCTTGGTTGGAGATTTGCTTTTAAATACATCTAATTGGTGCGTGCGTGCGTGCGTGCCTGCGTGCGTGCGTGCGTGTTTTAAATAACAATGTCTTGATATATATAGATATATTAAAATTACAGTAAAAGACAGCAAGACTCATTATGAAATAAAAACAATATTATTAACTGTTCAACTTTTTAAAGAACTTAGAATATCATTTCCTGACAAGTTGAAATATCAGATTGGCATTATTATATTTAATGCATTTAATTCGGTACCTTCATATATATGTAACCTTACTGAGATACCCATCAACACTCGCTATAACATATATGTAACCTTACTGAGATACCCATCAACACTCGCTATGACATATATGTAACCTTACTGAGATACCCATCAACACTCGCTATGACATATACGTAACCTTACTGAGATACCCATCAACACTCGCTATGATATATACGTAACCTTACTGAGATACCCATCAACACTCGCTATAATATATATGTAACCTTACTGAGATACCCATCAACACTCGCTATAATATATATGTAACCTTACTGAGATACCCATCAACACTCGCTATAACATATATGTAACCTTACTGAGATACCCATCAACACTCGCTATGACATATATGTAACCTTACTGAGATACCGATCAACACTCGCTATGACATATATGTAACTTTACTGAGATACCCATTAACACTCGCTATAATAAATATGTAACCTTACTGATATACCCATTAACACTCGCTATAATATATATGTAATCTTACTGAGATACGCATCAACACTCGCTATAACATATACGTAACCTTACTGAGATACCCATCAACACTCGCTATAATATATATGTAACCTTACTGAGATACCCATCAACACTCGCTATAACATATACGTAAATTTATTGAGATACCAATCAACACTCGCAATAATATATACGTAACCTTACTGAGATACCCATCAACACTCGCTATGATATATATGTAACCTTACTGAGATACCCATTAACACTCGCAATAATGTATATGTAACCTTACTGAGATACCCATCAACACTCGCTATAACATATACGTAACGTTACTGAGATACCCAGTAACACTCGCTATAATATATATGTAACCTTACAGAGATACCCATTAACACTCGCTATAACATATATGTAACCTTACTGAGATACCCATCAACACTCGCTATAACATATATGTAACCTTACTGAGATACCCATCAACACTCGCTATGACATATACGTAACCTTACTGAGATACCGATCAACACTCGCTATAACATATACGTAACCTTACTGAGATACCCATCAACACTCGCTATGACATATACGTAACCTTACTGAGATACCGATCAACACTCGCTATGATATATATGTAACTTTACTGAGATACCTATCAACACTCGCTATAACATATACGTAACCTTACTGAGATACCCATCAACACTTGCTATAATATATACGTAACCTTACTGAGATACCCATCAACACTCGCTATAACATATACGTAACCTTACTGAGATACCCATCAACACTCGCTATAATATATATGTAACCTTACTGAGATACCCATCAACACTCGCTATGACATATACGTAACCTTACTGAGATACCCATCAACACTCGCTATAATATATATGTAACCTTACTGAGATACCCATCAACACTCGCTATAATATATATGTATCCTGACTGAGATACCCATCAACACTCGCTATAATATATACGTAACCTTACTGAGATACCCATCAACACTCGCTATAATATATATGTAACCTTACTGAGATACCCATCAACACTCGCTACAATATATATGTAACCTTACTGAGATACCCATCAACGCTCGCTATAATATATATGTAACCTTACTGAGATACCAATCAACACTCGCTATGTTATATACGTAACCTTACTGAGATACCCATCAACACTCGCTATAATATATATGAATCCTGACTGAGATACCCATCAACACTTGCTATAATATATACGTAACCTTATTGAGATACCCATCAACACTTGCTATAATATATATGTAACCTTACTGAGATACCCATCAACACTTGCTATAATATATATGTAACCTTACTGAGATACCCATCAACACTCGCTATGTTATATACGTAACCTTACTGAGATACCCATCAACACTCGCTATAACATATATGTAACCTTACTGAGATACCCATCAACACTCGCTATAACATATATGTAACCTTACTGAGATACCCATCAACACTCGCTATAATATATACATAACCTTACTGAGATACCCATCAACACTCGCTATAACATATAAGTAACCTTACTGAGATACCCATCAACACTCGCTATAACATATACGTAACCTTACTGAGATACCCATCAACACTCGCTATAATATATACGTAACCTTACTGAGATACCCATCAACACTCGCTATAATATATATGTAACCTTACTGAGATACCCATCAACACTCGCTATAATATACATTTTGTATATGTAACCTGACTGAGATACCCATCAACACTTGCTATAATATATATGTAACCTTAGTGAGATGCCCATCAACACTCGCTATAATATATATGTAACCTTACTGAGATACCCATCAACACTTGCTATAATATATATGTAACCTTACTGAGATACCCATCAACACTCGCTATAATATATATGTAACCTTACTGAGATACCCATTAACACTTGCTATAATATATATGTAACCTTACTGAGATACCCATCAACACTCGCTATAATATATATGTAACCTTACTGAGATACCCATCAACACTCGCTATGATATATATGTAACATTACTGAGATACCCATCAACACTCGCTATGATATATATGTAACCTTACTGAGATACCCATCAACACTCGCTACAATATATATGTAACCTTACTGAGATACCGATCAACAATCGCTACAATATATATGTAACCTTACTGAGATACCCATCAACACTCGCTACAATATATATGTAACCTTACTGAGATACCCATCAACACTCACTACAATATATATGTAACCTTACTGAGATACCCATCAACACTCGCTATAATATATATGTAACCTTAATGAGATACCCATCAACACTCGCTATAATATATATGTAACCTTACTGAGATACCCATCAACACTCGCTATGATATATATGTAACCTTACTGAGATACCCATCAACACTTGCTATGTTATATATGTAACCTTACTGAGATACCCATCAACACTCGCTACATTATATATGTAACCTTACTGAGATACCATCAACACTCGCTACAATATATATGTAACCTTACTCAGATACCCATGAACACTTGCTGTGATATATATGTAACCTTACTGAGATACCCATCAACACTCACTGTGATATATATGTAACCTTACTGAGATACCCATCAACACTTGCTATAATATATATGTAACCTTACTGAGATACCCATCAACACTCGCTACAATATATATGTAACCTTACTGAGATACCCTTCAACACTTGCTACAATATATATGTAACTTTATTGAGATACCCATCAAAACTCGCTATAACATATACGTAACCTTACTGAGATACGCATCAACACTCGCTATAATATATACGTAACCTTACTGAGATACCCATCAACACTCGTTATAATATATACGTAACCTTACTGAGATACCCATCAACACTCATTATAACATATATGTAACCTTACTGAGATACCCATCAACACTCGCTATAATATATACGTAACCTTACTGAGATACCCATCAACACTCGCTATAACATATACGTAACCTTACTGAGATACCCATCAACACTCGCTATGATATATATGTAACCTTACTGAGATACCCATCAACACTCGATATAATATATATGTAACCTTACTGAGATACCCATCAACACTCGCTATAACATATATGTAACCTTACTGAGATACCCATCAACACCCGCTATAATATATACGTAACCTTACTGAGATACCCATCAACACTCGCTATAACATATACGCAACCTTACTGAGATACCCATCAACACTCGCTATAATATATATGTAACCTTACTAAAATACCCATCAACACTCACTATGATATATATGTAACCTTACTGAGATACCCATCAACACTCGCTACAATATATATGTAACCTTACTGAGATACCCATCAACACTTGCTATAATATATATGTAACCTTACTGAGATACCCATCAACACTCGCTATAATATATATGTAACCTTACTGAGATACCCATCAACACTCGCTATAATATATATGTAACCTTACTGAGATACCCATCAACACTTGCTATAATATAAACGTAATCTTACAGAGATACCCATCAACACTCGCTATAACATATATGTAACCTTACTGAGATACCCATCAACACTCGCTATGAACTATATGTAACCTTAGTGAGATACCCATCAACACTCGCTATAACATATATGTAACCTTACTGAGATACCCATCAACACTCGCTATAATATATATGTAACATTACTGAGATACCCATCAACACTCGCTATAATAAATATGTAACCTTACTGAGATACCCATCAACACTCGCTATAATATATATGTAACATTACTGAGATACCCATCAACACTCGCTATAATATATATGTAACATTACTGAGATACCCATCAACACTCGCTACAATATATATGTAACCTTACTGAGATACCCATCAACACTTGCTATAATATATATGTAACCTCATTGAGATACCCATCAACACTCGCTATAACATATACGTAACCTTACTGAGATACCCATCAACACTCGCTATAATATATATGTAACCTTACTGAGATACCCATCAACACTCGCTATAATATATATGTAACCTGACTGAGATACCCATCAACACTCGCTATAATATATATGTAACCTTACTGAGATACCCATCAACACTCGCTATAACATATATGTAACCTTACTGAGATACCCATCAACACTCGCTATAACATATATGTAACCTATCAACACTCGCTATAATATATATGTAACCTTACTGAGATACCCATCAACTCTCACTGTAATATATACGTAACCTTACTGAGATACCCACTAACACTCGCTAGAATATATATGTAACCTTACTGAGATACCCATCAACTCTCACTGTAATATATACGTAACCTTACTGAGATACCCACTAACACTCGCTATAATATATATGTAACCTTACTGAGATACCCATCAACACTCGCTATGATATATATGTAACCTTACTGAGATACCCAGTAACACTCGCTATAATATATATGGAACCTTACTGAGATACCCATCAACACTCGCTATAACATATATGTAACCTTACTGAGATACCCATCAACTCTCACTGTAATATATACGTAACCTTACTGAGATACCCACTAACACTTGCTATAATATATATGTAACCTTACTGAGATACCCATCAACACTCGCTATAACATATATGTAACCTTACTGAGATACCCATCAACACTCGCTATAATATATATGTAACCTTACTGAGATACCCATCAACACTCGCTATAACATATATGTAACCTTACTGAGATACCCATCAACACTCGCTATAATATATATGTAACCTTACTGAGATACCCACTAACACTTGCTATAATATATATGTAACCTTACTGAGATACCCATCAACTCTCACTGTAATATATACGTAACCTTACTGAGATACCCACTAACACTTGCTATAATATATATTTAACATTACTGAGATACTCATTAACACTCGCTATAACATATATGTAACCTTACTGAGATACCCATCAACTCTCACTGTAGTATATACGTAACCTTACTGAGATACCCACTAACACTTGCTATAATATATATGTAACATTACTGAGATACTCATTAACACTTGCTATAATATATATGTAACCTTACTGAGATACCCATCAACACTCGCTATAATATATATGTAACCTTACTGAGATACCCATCAACACTCGCTACAATATATATGTAACCTGACTGAGATACCCATCAACACTTGCTATAATATATATGTAACCTTACTGAGATACCCATCAACACTCGCTATAATATATATGTAACCTTACTGAGATACCCATCAACACTCGCTATAATATATATGTAACCTTACTGAGATACCCATCAACACTTGCTATAATATATACGTAACCTTACAGAGATACCCATCAACACTCGCTATGAACTATATGTAACCTTACTGAGATACCCATCAACACTCGCTATGAACTATATGTAACCTTAGTGAGATACCCATCAACACTCGCTATAACATATATGTAACCTTACTGAGATACCCATCAACACTCGCTATAATATATATGTAACATTACTGAGATACCCATCAACACTCGCTATAATATATATGTAACCTTACTGAGATACCCATCAACACTCGCTATAATATATATGTAACATTACTGAGATACCCATCAACACTCGCTATAATATATATGTAACATTACTGAGATACCCATCAACACTCGCTATAATATATATGTAACCTTACTGAGATACCCAGTAACACTCGCTATGATATATATGTAGCCTTACTGAAATTTTCAGTAACACTCGCTGTAACATATATGTAACATTACTGAGATACCCATCAACACTCGCTATGATATATATGTAACCTTACTGAGATTTTCAATATCACTCGCTGTAACATATATGTAACCATACTGAGATACCCATCAACACTCGCTATAATATATATGTAACCTTACTGAGATACCCATCAACACTTGCTTTGATATATATGTAAACTTACTGAGATACCCAGTAACACTCGCTATAATATATATGTAACCTTACTGAGATACCCATCAACACTCGCTTTAATATATACGTAACCTTACTGAGATACCCATCAACACTCGCTATAATATATATGTAACCTGACTGAGATACCCATCAACACTTGCTATAATATATATGTAACCTGACTGAGATACCCATCAACACTTGCTATAATATATACGTAACCTTACAGAGATACCCATCAACACTCGCTATAACATATATGTAACCTTACTGAGATACCCACTAACACTTGCTATAATATATATGTAACCTTACTGAGATACATGTACCCATCAACACTCGCTATAACATATATGTAACCTTACTGAGATA
Source organism: Panopea generosa (assembly GCA_029582155.1). Taxonomy (NCBI): domain Eukaryota; kingdom Metazoa; phylum Mollusca; class Bivalvia; order Adapedonta; family Hiatellidae; genus Panopea; species Panopea generosa. Next base: position 41,449,593 of record CM055912.1, read on the forward strand.
CCCATCAACACTCGCTATGATGTATATGTAACCTTACTGAGATACCCATCAACACTCGCTATAATATATATGTAACATTACTGAGATACCCATCAACACTCGCTATAACATATATGTAACCTTACTGAGATACCCATCAACACTCGCTATGATATATATGTAACCTTACTGAGATACCCATCAACACTCGCTTTAACATATACGTAACTTTACTGAGATACCCATCAACACTCGCTATAATATATACGTAACCTTACTGAGATACCCATCAACACTCGCTATAATATATATGTAACCTTACTGAGATACCCATCAACACTCGCTATAATATATATGTAACCTTACTGAGATACCCATCAACACTCGCTATGATATATATGTAACCTTACTGAGATACCCATCAACACTCGGTATAATATATATGTAACCTTACTGAGATACCCATCAACACTCGCTATAATATATATGTAACCTTACTGAGATACCCATCAACACTCGCTATGAACTATATGTAACCTTAGTGAGATACCCATCAACACTCGCTATAACATATATGTAACCTTACTGAGATACCCATCAACACTCGTTATAATATATATGTAACATTACTGAGATACCCATCAACACTCGCTATGATATATATGTAACCTTACTGAGATACCCATCAACACTCGCTATAACATATATGTAACCTTACTGAGATATCCATCAACACTCGCTATGATATATATGTAATCTTACTGAGATACCCGTCAACACTCGCTATAACATATATGTAACCTTACTGAGATACCCATCAACACTCGCTATGATATATAATTAACCTTACTGAGATACCCATCAACACTCGCTATAACATATACGTAACCTTACTGAGATACCCATCAACACTCGCTATAATATATATGTAACCTTACTGAGATACCCATCAACACTCGCTATAATATATATGTAACCTGACTGAGATACCCATCAACACTCGCTATAATATATATGTAACCTTACTGAGATACCCATCAACACTCGCTATAACATATATGTAACCTTACTGAGATACCCATCAACACTCGCTATAACATATATGTAACCTATCAACACTCGCTATAATATATATGTAACCTTACTGAGATACCCATCAACTCTCACTGTAATATATACGTAACCTTACTGAGATACCCACTAACACTCGCTAGAATATATATGTAACCTTACTGAGATACCCATCAACTCTCACTGTAATATATACGTAACCTTACTGAGATACCCACTAACACTCGCTATAATATATATGTAACCTTACTGAGATAACCATCAACACTCGCTATGATATATATGTAACCTTACTGAGATACCCAGTAACACTCGCTATAATATATATGGAACCTTACTGAGATACCCATCAACACTCGCTATAACATATATGTAACCTTACTGAGATACCCATCAACTCTCACTGTAATATATACGTAACCTTACTGAGATACCCACTAACACTTGCTATAATATATATGTAACCTTACTGAGATACCCATCAACACTCGCTATAACATATATGTAACCTTACTGAGATACCCATCAACACTCGCTATAATATATATGTAACCTTACTGAGATACCCATCAACACTCGCTATAACATATATGTAACCTTACTGAGATACCCATCAACACTCGCTATAATATATATGTAACCTTACTGAGATACCCACTAACACTTGCTATAATATATATGTAACCTTACTGAGATACCCATCAACTCTCACTGTAATATATACGTAACCTTACTGAGATACATGTACCCACTAACACTTGCTATAATGTATATTTAACATTACTGAGATACTCATTAACACTCGCTATAACATATATGTAACCTTACTGAGATACCCATCAACTCTCATTGTAGTATATACGTAACCTTACTGAGATACCCACTAACACTTGCTATAATATATATGTAACATTACTGAGATACCCATCAACACTCGCTATGATATATATGTAACCTTACTGAGATTTTCAATATCACTCGCTGTAACATATATGTAACCATACTGAGATACCCATCAACACTCGCTATAATATATATGTAACCTTACTGAGATACCCATCAACACTTGCTTTGATATATATGTAAACTTACTGAGATACCCAGTAACACTCGCTATAATATATATGTAACCTTACTGAGATACCCATCAACACTCGCTTTAATATATACGTAACCTTACTGAGATACCCATCAACACTCGCTATGATATATATGTAATCTTACTGAGATACCTGTCAACACTCGCTATAACATATATGTAACCTTACTGAGATACCCATCAACACTCGCTATAATATATACGTAACCTTACTGAGATACCCATCAACACTCGCTATAATATATATGTAACCTTACTGAGATACCCATCAACACTCGCTATAATATATATGTAACCTGACTGAGATACCCATCAACACTCGCTACAATATATATGTAACCTTACTGAGATACCCATCAACACTTGCTATAATATATATGTAACCTTACTGAGATACCCATCAACACTCGCTATAACATATACGTAACCTTACTGAGATACCCATCAACACTCGCTACAATATATATGTAACCTTACTGAGATACCCATCAACACTCGCTATAATATATATGTAACCTGACTGAGATACCCATCAACACTCGCTATAATATATATGTAACCTTACTGAGATACCCATCAACACTCGCTATAACATATATGTAACCTTACTGAGATACCCATCAACACTCGCTATAACATATATGTAACCTATCAACACTCGCTATAATATATATGTAACCTTACTGAGATACCCATCAACTCTCACTGTAATATATACGTAACCTTACTGAGATACCCACTAACACTCGCTAGAATATATATGTAACCTTACTGAGATACCCATCAACTCTCACTGTAATATATACGTAACCTTACTGAGATACCCACTAACACTCGCTATAATATATATGTAACCTTACTGAGATACCCATCAACACTCGCTATGATATATATGTAACCTTACTGAGATACCCAGTAACACTCGCTATAATATATATGGAACCTTACTGAGATACCCATCAACTCTCGCTATAACATATATGTAACCTTACTGAGATACCCATCAACTCTCACTGTAATATATACGTAACCTTACTGAGATACCCACTAACACTTGCTATAATATATATGTAACCTTACTGAGATACCCATCAACACTCGCTATAACATATATGTAACCTTACTGAGATACCCATCAACACTCGCTATAATATATATGTAACCTTACTGAGATACCCATCAACACTCGCTATAACATATATGTAACCTTACTGAGATACCCATCAACACTCGCTATAATATATATGTAACCTTACTGAGATACCCACTAACACTTGCTATAATATATATGTAACCTTACTGAGATACCCATCAACTCTCACTGTAATATATACGTAACCTTACTGAGATACCCACTTACACTTGCTATAATATATATTTAACATTACTGAGATACTCATTAACACTCGCTATAACATATATGTAACCTTACTGAGATACCCATCAACTCTCACTGTAGTATATACGTAACCTTACTGAGATACCCACTAACACTTGCTATAATATATATGTAACATTACTGAGATACTCATTAACACTTGCTATAATATATATGTAACCTTACTGAGATACCCATCAACACTCGCTATAATATATATGTAACCTTACTGAGATACCCATCAACACTCGCTACAATATATATGTAACCTGACTGAGATACCCATCAACACTTGCTATAATATATATGTAACCTTACTGAGATACCCATCAACACTCGCTATAATATATATGTAACCTTACTGAGATACCCATCAACACTCGCTATAATATATATGTAACCTTACTGAGATACCCATCAACACTTGCTATAATATATACGTAACCTTACAGAGATACCCATCAACACTCGCTATAACATATATGTAACCTTACTGAGATACCCATCAACACTCGCTATGAACTATATGTAACCTTAGTGAGATACCCATCAACACTCGCTATAACATATATGTAACCTTACTGAGATACCCATCAACACTCGCTATAATATATATGTAACATTACTGAGATACCCATCAACACTCGCTATAATATATATGTAACCTTACTGAGATACCCATCAACACTCGCTATAATATATATGTAACATTACTGAGATACCCATCAACACTCGCTATAATATATATGTAACATTACTGAGATACCCATCAACACTCGCTATAATATATATGTAACCTTACTGAGATACCCAGTAACACTCGCTATGATATATATGTAGCCTTACTGAGATTTTCAGTAACACTCGCTGTAACATATATGTAACCTTACTGAGATACCCATCAACACTCGCTATGATATATATGTAACCTTACTGAGATTTTCAATATCACTCGCTGTAACATATATGTAACCATACTGAGATACCCATCAACACTCGCTATAATATATATGTAACCTTACTGAGATACCCATCAACACTTGCTTTGATATATATGTAAACTTACTGAGATACCCAGTAACACTCGCTATAATATATATGTAACCTTACTGAGATACCCATCAACACTCGCTTTAATATATACGTAACCTTACTGAGATACCCATCAACACTCGCTATAATATATATGTAACCTGACTGAGATACCCATCAACACTTGCTATAATATATACGTAACCTTACAGAGATACCCATCAACACTCGCTATAACATATATGTAACCTTACTGAGATACCCACTAACACTTGCTATAATATATATGTAACCTTACTGAGATACATGTACCCATCAACACTCGCTATAACATATATGTAACCTTACTGAGATACCCATCAACACTCGCTATGATGTATATGTAACCTTACTGAGATACCCATCAACACTCGCTATAATATATATGTAACATTACTGAGATACCCATCAACACTCGCTATAACATATATGTAACCTTACTGAGATACCCATCAACACTCGCTATGATATATATGTAACCTTACTGAGATACCCATCAACACTCGCTTTAACATATACGTAACCTTACTGAGATACCCATCAACACTCGCTATAATATATACGTAACCTTACTGAGATACCCATCAACACTCGCTATAATATATATGTAACCTTACTGAGATACCCATCAACACTCGCTATAATATATATGTAACCTTACTGAGATACCCATCAACACTCGCTATGATATATATGTAACCTTACTGAGATACCCATCAACACTCGGTATAATATATATGTAACCTTACTGAGATACCCATCAACACTCGCTATAATATATATGTAACCTTACTGAGATACCCATCAACACTCGCTATGAACTATATGTAACCTTAGTGAGATACCCATCAACACTCGCTATAACATATATGTAACCTTACTGAGATACCCATCAACACTCGTTATAATATATATGTAACATTACTGAGATACCCATCAACACTCGCTATGATATATATGTAACCTTACTGAGATACCCATCAACACTCGCTATAACATATATGTAACCTTACTGAGATATCCATCAACACTCGCTATGATATATATGTAATCTTACTGAGATACCCGTCAACACTCGCTATAACATATATGTAACCTTACTGAGATACCCATCAACACTCGCTATGATATATAATTAACCTTACTGAGATACCCATCAACACTCGCTATAACATATACGTAACCTTACTGATATACCCATCAACACTCGCTATAATATATATGTAACCTTACTGAGATACCCATCAACACTCGCTATAATATATATGTAACCTGACTGAGATACCCATCAACACTCGCTATAATATATATGTAACCTTACTGAGATACCCATCAACACTCGCTATAACATATATGTAACCTTACTGAGATACCCATCAACACTCGCTATAACATATATGTAACCTATCAACACTCGCTATAATATATATGTAACCTTACTGAGATACCCATCAACTCTCACTGTAATATATACGTAACCTTACTGAGATACCCACTAACACTCGCTAGAATATATATGTAACCTTACTGAGATACCCATCAACTCTCACTGTAATATATACGTAACCTTACTGAGATACCCACTAACACTCGCTATAATATATATGTAACCTTACTGAGATACCCATCAACACTCGCTATGATATATATGTAACCTTACTGAGATACCCATTAACACTCGCTATAATATATATGGAACCTTACTGAGATACCCATCAACACTCGCTATAACATATATGTAACCTTACTGAGATACCCATCAACTCTCACTGTAATATATACGTAACCTTACTGAGATACCCACTAACACTTGCTATAATATATATGTAACCTTACTGAGATACCCATCAACACTCGCTATAACATATATGTAACCTTACTGAGATACCCATCAACACTCGCTATAATATATATGTAACCTTACTGAGATACCCATCAACACTCGCTATAACATATATGTAACCTTACTGAGATACCCATCAACACTCGCTATAATATATATGTAACCTTACTGAGATACCCACTAACACTTGCTATAATATATATGTAACCTTACTGAGATACCCATCAACTCTCACTGTAATATATACGTAACCTTACTGAGATACCCACTAACACTTGCTATAATGTATATTTAACATTACTGAGATACTCATTAACACTCGCTATAACATATATGTAACCTTACTGAGATACCCATCAACTCTCACTGTAGTATATACGTAACCTTACTGAGATACCCACTAACACTTGCTATAATATATATGTAACATTACTGAGATACTCATTAACACTTGCTATAATATATATGTAACCTTACTGAGATACCCATCAACACTCGCTATAATATATATGTAACCTTACTGAGATACCCACTAACACTTGCTATAATATATATGTAACATTACTGAGATACTCATTAACACTCGCTATAATATATATGTAATCTTACTGAGATACGCATCAACACTCGCTATAACATATACGTAACCTTACTGAGATACCCATCAACACTCGCTATAATATATATGTAACCTTACTGAGATACCCATCAACACTCGCTATAACATATACGTAAATTTACTGAGATACCCATCAACACTCGCTATAACATATACGTAACCTTACTGAGATACCCATCAACACTCGCTATAATATATATGTAACCTTACTGAGATACCCATCAACACTCGCTATAATATATATGTAACCTGACTGAGATACCCATCAACACTCGCTATAATATATATGTAACCTTACTGAGATACCCATCAACACTCGCTATAACATATATGTAACCTTACTGAGATACCCATCAACACTCGCTATAACATATATGTAACCTATCAACACTCGCTATAATATATATGTAACCTTACTGAGATACCCATCAACTCTCACTGTAATATATACGTAACCTTACTGAGATACCCACTAACACTCGCTATAATATATATGTAACCTTACTGAGATACCCATCAACTCTCACTGTAATATATACGTAACCTTACTGAGATACTCACTAACACTCGCTATAATATATATGTAACCTTACTGAGATACCCATCAACACTCGCTATGATATATATGTAACCTTACTGAGATACCCAGTAACACTCGCTATAATATATATGGAACCTTACTGAGATACCCATCAACACTCGCTATAACATATATGTAACCTTACTGAGATACCCATCAACTCTCACTGTAATATATACGTAACCTTACTGAAATACCCACTAACACTTGCTATAATATATATGTAACCTTACTGAGATACCCATCAACACTCGCTATAACATATATGTAACCTTACTGAGATACCCATCAACACTCGCTATAATATATATGTAACCTTACTGAGATACCCATCAACTCTCACTGTAATATATACGTAACCTTACTGAGATACCCACTAACACTTGCTATAATATATATGTAACCTTACTGAGATACCCATCAACACTCGCTATAACATATATGTAACCTTACTGAGATACCCATCAACACTCGCTATAATATATATGTAACCTTACTGAGATACCCATCAACACTCGCTATAACATATATGTAACCTTACTGAGATACCCATCAACACTCGCTATAATATATATGTAACCTTACTGAGATACCCACTAACACTTGCTATAATATATATGTAACCTTACTGAGATACCCATCAACTCTCACTGTAATATATACGTAACCTTACTGAGATACCCACTAACACTTGCTATAATGTATATTTAACATTACTGAGATACTCATTAACACTCGCTATAACATATATGTAACCTTACTGAGATACCCATCAACTCTCACTGTAGTATATACGTAACCTTACTGAGATACCCACTAACACTTGCTATAATATATATGTAACATTACTGAGATACTCATTAACACTTGCTATAATATATATGTAACCTTACTGAGATACCCATCAACACTCGCTATAATATATATGTAACCTTACTGAGATACCCACTAACACTTGCTATAATATATATGTAACATTACTGAGATACTCATTAACACTCGCTATAATATATATGTAATCTTACTGAGATACGCATCAACACTCGCTATAACATATACGTAACCTTACTGAGATACCCATCAACACTCGCTATAATATATATGTAACCTTACTGAGATACCCATCAACACTCGCTATAACATATACGTAAATTTACTGAGATACCCATCAACACTCGCTATAACATATACGTAACCTTACTGAGATACCCATCAACACTCGCTATAATATATATGTAACCTTACTGAGATACCCATCAACACTCGCTATAATATATATGTAACCTGACTGAGATACCCATCAACACTCGCTATAATATATATGTAACCTTACTGAGATACCCATCAACACTCGCTATAACATATATGTAACCTTACTGAGATACCCATCAACACTCGCTATAACATATATGTAACCTATCAACACTCGCTATAATATATATGTAACCTTACTGAGATACCCATCAACTCTCACTGTAATATATACGTAACCTTACTGAGATACCCACTAACACTCGCTAGAATATATATGTAACCTTACTGAGATACCCATCAACTCTCACTTTAATATATACGTAACCTTACTGAGATACCCACTAACACTCGCTATAATATATATGTAACCTTACTGAGATACCCATCAACACTCGCTATGATATATATGTAACCTTACTGAGATACCCAGTAACACTCGCTATAATATATATGGAACCTTACTGAGATACCCATCAACACTCGCTATAACATATATGTAACCTTACTGAGATACCCATCAACTCTCACTGTAATATATACGTAACCTTACTGAGATACCCACTAACACTTGCTATAATATATATGTAACCTTACTGAGATACCCATCAACACTCGCTATAACATATATGTAACCTTACTGAGATACCCATCAACACTCGCTATAATATATATGTAACCTTACTGAGATACCCATCAACACTCGCTATAACATATATGTAACCTTACTGAGATACCCATCAACACTCGCTATAATATATATGTAACCTTACTGAGATACCCACTAACACTTGCTATAATATATATGTAACCTTACTGAGATACCCATCAACTCTCACTGTAATATATACGTAACCTTACTGAGATACCCACTAACACTTGCTATAATGTATATTTAACATTACTGAGATACTCATTAACACTCGCTATAACATATATGTAACCTTACTGAGATACCCATCAACTCTCACTGTAGTATATACGTAACCTTACTGAGATACCCACTAACACTTGCTATAATATATATGTAACATTACTGAGATACTCATTAACACTTGCTATAATATATATGTAACCTTACTGAGATACCCATCAACACTCGCTATAATATATATGTAACCTTACTGAGATACCCACTAACACTTGCTATAATATATATGTAACATTACTGAGATACTCATTAACACTCGCTATAATATATATGTAACCTTACTGAGATACCCATCAACACTCGCTATAATATAAGCTCAATTTCAAACAAGGACATTATGCAAATATATTTTTTTAAAACGCAACATATTAGAAAATAAAAGGTGCTCATTTCCGATTATGAATTTCTAACTTATCTTTGTTAAGAGCGATGTGTTTTTCAATTCTTGTTTTCAAATAAGATTTACAAACATTTAAACATAGGGGTTGTATTTTTATACTCGCTTCATTAAAGGAATATATGCTTCTGAAGATAAACTATTAACACTTATAATAAAAGTTCATTTTGTAAACCTGTCACTTTATTACCTAACGTAACAGATAAAAGATCAAAGTTATGTTGATATTTGAATCTTATAAAATAAAACGTTTTGAGTTCCGACAAAAACTATGGTTTACTTTTTCTATATTTAACTATTACAAAAGTCACACAGTTTTGTCTGCACTAGTATGAAAGATATGTGTTTGTTGGTGTAATCCGCATAATATACTTGTATTGAAATTCGCTCAGTTTTGTATCAATGGTTGAGTTAAAAACATATAAAATAATTTCTAATCTAACTGGGGTTTATTGAAAAAGATTTCTCTTTTTTTCTGGTTCGACTCATATTTTATTTTCTTTCTTTAATTGATAATTATTTTTTTTTAAATTAAGAAATTGATTTAGTAATGTCTATTTTCTAATAATATTTGTATTTTCTGATTTGAGTTGTGTTTTCCATTCCCTGGGAATACTTGAAATTAGAGAAATATAATGTAAACACGAATGCTTTTTTTCCATATAATTCATACCAAGTTTTATTAAAGACTGCTGGTTTCCTACGTCTATTGTTTTAATTATTCCATATGTTTTTCGTTTACTAATGGAGTCTTTTCGATTAGGTCATGGAGTTCAAACCTTAATAAACGCCTGGTAAATGCTGTTAATACAAGTTGTGAAATATGCAATGTGTTGAAACTTCAAATTAAAAGAAACTGCAATAAAAAAATTGTTGCACATGATTTAAAAACAACAACAACAAAACAGTGAGTGGTTTATATAATAAGTGGATTTGCAACTAGGACAGAAAATAAAAACAAATTTAGTTACCCAAAACCTACTCTTTATAAAATGGTATTGCCACTCCCATTCCAATCCAATGTAGTATAACTGGCCATGACTGTGCATATAATACTATCTTTACGTTTACGTTTTCAGGAAAATCTATACAACTGATTGGTATAAGATCTAAAAACAAGGGTGTTGTTTTCAATTTCAACCTTTTTTTTTAATTCCGCAGAAACACGTTTTTGATAGGGCGAATTTTGATATTGTAATTTCGGCCTTACTACATCTCGATATTAGCCCATATCTAATTTTATTTTTGTTGGATACTGCAACATACTTGAATGTAGCTTATATTGCAATGTCACCAAGCTTATCTGATTTTTTTAAACTCCCAGAATATTTTAGAAACTGCGCTGCGTTCAGTACCGTTAAACAGCAAACACGTTTAAGGAGGAATATACCTTTTAAATTATTTTCGAAATCAGTGGAATATTTGGTATGTAATGAAACTAGAAGTAATTTCCATTTTGAGTAAAAAAAATATGCTTTTTTTTCTGCGGTAAATATAACACTTCTTTACCTATGACGTCGTAAACATGGCCATGTTTGGTCTTTTTGACGTCCCGATTTATAGCAGCAAAATCGTGTATTTGTCGACCTCAGTCAAGTTATACCGAATGTACCGAATCGAAACACATATCACCACGTACACATTCAACGGATATATGAATTTGCATATGCAATAATTACGACGAACGCCAAATTCTGAAAATATACGCGAAAAACGGAAATTATTATTTTCTCGATTTTTTTCGAAAAAAATGCTTCAAATCAAAATTACCAAAAAACAAACGGAGCTATTTTGGAATAATTTTTATTTGATTTCTAACAATATGCTTCACAGTGATTGTGAGATTTTTAGAACAATTGACAAACTAGATTTTTTTTTATTTTTAATTATTTAACCCCACCCTACGTCAAAAAAGACGTCAACATATTGCATAATTCTACACGTTTTCCATAAGATTTTCGGCAGTTGATTTAAATTATTTTCTAAATCAGTGGTTCAATTAGTATATTATGAAACTAGAAGAAATTTCCAATGTGAATATGTATTTTTTGCAGCGGTCAATAGAATATATATTTATATGTGACGTCGTAAACATGGCCATGTTCAGCATTTTTGACGTCCCATTGTATAGCAGCAAAATCACGTATTTTTTCGACCTCAATTGAGTTATTCCTAATACACAGAATAGAAACATATATCACCATGTACACATTTGACGGATGTATGGATTTACTGATGCAAAAAATATGACGAACGCCACATTTTGAAAATACTAGAGAAAAACGGAAACTATTTTTTCTCTCGATGTTTTCGTAAAAACGCCTTCAAATCAAAAACTGATAAATGTACTCCATTGACTGTCACTGGGTTACCAAAGACCTGCATGGTCCCATTCTTTAAGTGTAACTGATAAATGTACTTCATTCACAATAAATGGGTTAACAAAGTCCTGCTTTGTCCCATCCTTAATGTGTAACTTATAAATGTACTCCATTGACCATCCCTTGGTTACCAAAGTTCTGGGTGGTACCATTAAGTGTTACTTATAAATGTATTCCATTGACCGTCATTGGGTTACTGAAGCCCTGCGTGGTACAATCCATTAAGTGTAACTTTATTAATGTACTCCATTGACCGTCACTTGTTTACCAAAGCCCTGCGTGGTCCCATCCATCAAGTGTAACTTTAAATGTACTCCATTGACAATTACTGGGTTACCAAAGCCCTGCATGGTTCCATCCATTAAGTGTAACTTATAAATGTACTCCACTGACAATTACTTGGTTACCAAAGTCGTGCGTGGTCCCATCCATTAAGTGTAACTTATAAATGTATTCTATTGACCGTCACTGGGTAACCAAAGTCCTGCGAGATCCCATCCATTAAGTGTAACTTATAAATGTACTCCATTGACCATCACTTGTTTACCAAAGCCCTGCTTGGTCCCATCCATCAAGTGTAACTTTAAATGTACTCCATTGACAATTACTGGGTTACCAAAGCCCTGCGTGGTTCCATCCATTAAGTGTAACTTATAAATGTACTCCACTGACAATTACTTGGTTACCAAAGTCGTGCGTGGTCCCATCCATTAAGTGTAACTTATAAATGTACTCTATTGACCGTCACTGGGTTACCAAAGTCCTGCGAGATCCCATCCATTAAGTGTAACTTATAAATGTACTCCATTGACCATCACTAGTTTATCAAAGTCCTGCGAGATCTTATCCAATAAGTGTAACTTATTAATGTACTCCATTGACAATTACTTGGTTACCAAAGACTTGCGTGGTCCCATTAAGTATAACTTATATACATGTATGTACTCCATTGACTATCACTACCGTAACAAAGCCCTGCGTGGTCCCATCCATTCGTGGTGGAAGAGCACAATCACAATCAGCAGATACAAGATACAATCGTGGTGGCAGAGGACGATCGCAGTTTGTAGATACAGGAGACAATCGTGGTGGCAGAGGACGATCGCAGTTTGCAGATACAGGAGACAATCGTGGTGGCAGAGGACGATCGCAGTTTGTAGATACAGGATACAATCGTGGTGGCAGAGGACGATCACAGTTTGTAGATACAGGAGACAATCGTGGTGGCAGAGGAAGATCGCAGTTTGTAGATACAGGAGACAAAGGTGGTGGCAGAGGACGGTCGCAGTTTGTAGATACAGGAGACAATCGTGGTGGCAGAGGAAGATTGCAGTTTGTAGATACAGGAGACAAAGGTGGTGGCAGAGGACGATCGCAGTTTGTAGATACAGGAGACAATTGTGGTGGCAGAGGAAGATCGCAGTTTGCAGATACAGGAGACAATCGTGGTGGCAGAGGAAGATCGCAGTTTGCAGATACAGGAGACAATCTTGGTGGCAGAGGAAGATCGCAGTTTGCAGATACAGGAGACAATCGTGGTGGCAGAGGAAGATTGCAGTTTGTAGATACAGGAGACAATCGCGGTGGCAGAGGAAGATCGCAGTTTGTAGATACAGGAGACAATCGCGGTGGCAGAGGAAGATCGCAGTTTGCAGATACAGGAGACAAAGGTGGTGGCAGAGGACGGTCGCAGTTTGTAGATACAGGAGACAATCGTGGTGGCAGAGGAAGATCGCAGTTTGTAGATACAGGAGACAAAGGTGGTGGCAGAGGACGATCGCAGTTTGTAGATACAGGAGACAATCGTGGTGGCAGAGGAAGATCGCAGTTTGCAGATACAGGAGACAATCGTGGTGGCAGAGGAAGATCGCAGTTTGCAGATACAGGAGACAATCTTGGTGGCAGAGGAAGATCGCAGTTTGCAGATACAGGAGACAATCGTGGTGGCAGAGGAAGATTGCAGTTTGTAGATACAGGAGACAATCGCGGTGGCAGAGGAAGATCGCAGTTTGTAGATACAGGAGACAATCGCGGTGGCAGAGGAAGATCGCAGTTTGCAGATACGGGAGACAATCGCGGTGGCAGAGGACGATCGCAGTTGGCAGATTCCAGAAACCAGTTTACGCTCTTGAGAGACATATTCAACGATTAAATCAGAAACATAACCCATTAAAATGCCACCACGATAGCAACTATTTTGTCTCTATATGCCAAAATATAACCGTCAGCCTCAACTAAAACTCATTGCCAACTTTGTCTCCCAGTTATCCTTACCACTACACTATATATAAGTCGTTCTATTCCTTATAAAAGTACACATGAACTAGAATTTGTAAGAAACGTCACGGAATAACCGCCTTTCAATTGACCTGAGCGGGTCGTCAATCAAACCAGCCAATCAGCGGTCAGTATTGTTTTCAGGACCGCCATGTCGTATGTGATTGCACTTGTTGCAGCTTGACGATTTTGTCCACATAATGGAATGCACATGCGGACAGGTTTTCATTGCATTATATTTTCAGCGGACAAAAGGAATCATGCAGACAATTTCTTTAATTTTTCTAAACTTACTAAGCCACCAAAAGACGCCACTCGGACAAAAATCATTATATTTTTATCTTTATGCGGACAAAACGTGTCAACCTGACAAAATTTGGAGTGCACGGTAGAGCATCGAACCCAGAATCGGAACTCGTGGGTTCGCTTCTCCCTCACGGCTATGTGTGTTGTGGCTATGTGTGTTGTGGCTATGTGTGTTGTGGCTATGTGTGTTGTGGCTATGTGTGTTGTGGCTATGTGTGTTGTGGCTATGTGTGTTGTGGCTATGTGTGTTGTGGCTATGTGTGTTGTGGCTATGTGTGTTGTGGCTATGTGTGTTGTGGCTATGTGGAGCAAGACAGTTTCCCGCGTATTCATAGTACTGGTTCTAACTAGGGAGACTTGTATAAGTTGTCATATCTTGTTTCACAATACAAGTAAATTTAATAATCTTAAACTAAGCTGACAGAATGTGACAAGCGTGCAGAAAGGGTTAGACAATGACAGACGGAAACTGACATATACATAGTATTATGTATAGCGTCTGTGACAAATGCTGCAAGCAAAATTTACAAAAAAAACGTGAGTTTTCTTCACACTATCTAACACCAGTAAGAAAAAACACCAGAAGTAATGGAGGACAACTGCTAAGTCACATTTCAACATCCGGATTGAAGCATATCAATAGAAGACAAATCTTGTAATTAAATGTTAACGCCATACAGAAAGCTGCTTACTGTTTTACTATATAGAACTATGCAGTATGTAAGGGTTAAGTGTAAAGCAAGTCTAAATATAGACTGAAAGATAAATACAGTAAACACGCGATGATGGTAGAGTGTCCGCCTCGACTATCGAAAGTTGTGGGTTCGAGAGAATATTTTAAGTTTGGTCAGCCTGCTGTCAGTATAATGTGGCTTAGTGGGGTATCACACCTGGGAGCCATTTCACAAAAGAAACTTACGATAAAAATAGATAGTAAACCTGAAGTAATTATTGTTGATAATATTATATATGTTACTCCAAATGAAACCAAACTTGGTAAAAAAAAATCAGAAAATGGTAACTTTTCTGAAAATACAATCGTAAATTCATGCGGATGACTATGAACAATATTATATATATTTGTTACTTTACGTTTACGACTGACTTTTATCGTAGGTTTTTTTGTAGGTGTCTGCGGCATGATATACTAGTGTGGAATCACCGGAATACTGTATCAAGAAGATATCGTCGCGATATGGGTAAATAATTGTTGACGCTAAACACAATACAATAAAATTAACTTTATTTGCTTTATTTACATGTAGAACATGTTGTTGTTGTTGTTGTTGTTGTTGTCTTGCCATCTGCCGTTGTCGTTGTTGTTGTAACTGTTTTTGTTATTGTATTACGTTTGTTCCTTTTTATAGACGATTCTGCGGGAAAAAAAACACAAAATATAAATAAATACTCTACATGACAAACTAGTGTGGTTGTTATTACTTAAATCAGTATTTTTGCTTATACTGGATACTTCGGCTCGATTTGCAGTTGAATTGCATTTGAATTGGGCTCCATGCTTTAGTATGTCTTGCAAGACCCAACTCTTTCACTTAGTCCGTTACGTAGCAATGAGATTTTGGTACGTTGATTGGTCAGTTGTTTAAGGGAAAGTTGAATGACGTCACATTTTGGTAAGCGTTGTAGTGCTGTGTATTGTGGGACCCGCATGAAATCCCCCGCCTTCTCATTCAGGAATAACATACTAGTAACTGATTCGGGAGATACCAGGGATTGGAATAGACCAGCAAAACCAAATGTCTTGTTCTTTGGAATCGTTGAATTCATTCAACGGTACTTGAAAATAATTGATTGATTGATTGATTGAATATTTAGCGTCATTTTTATGCCATCGAGGGCTAACAGACGATCAGTTAACCTAACCACTGTTTCCTGGGATTAACCAGTACTCGAGCACACCCCATATCCGCAAGTAACTGATAACTTTCCCACTTGAATCAGTGGTGAGAGACGAATGATAATGACACACAACGTAGTATATAAATCATCACGGAGACTGTTGCCGGGCGGGGGATTCCAACTCACGACCCCTGGATTGATATTCAGACGCGTAACCGACTGAGCTAATTGGGCCCGGCTACTTGAAAATAAAATAACGTTTAAACGTCGGTGCTAGTTTGTATATTTCATTAACCATAATACCAAACTTGCTATTTGCATTTATTGGTTGTATCAGATATCACCAACGAGATTTGAAACAGATTACAAGTAAATATGAAGGCGGTGATGTACTGTATAAAGCGTTGGCCTCTGACGCCAGAGGTTGCGGGTTCGATGCCCAGCTCGACCCAATGCCCTTCATAATACAACACTCAGTATTGGTTCTACCCAGGAAACAACACTCAGTACTGGTTCTCAGAAAACAACACTCAGTACTGGTTCTACCCAGGAAACAACACTCAGTACTGGTTCTCAGGAAACAACACTCAGTACTGGTTCCACCCAGGAAACAACACTCAGTACTGGTTCTACCCAGGAAACAACACTCAGTACTGGTTCTCAGGAAACAACACTCAGTACTGGTTCTACCCAGGAAACAACACTCAGTACTGGTTCTACCCAGGAAACAGGAAACAACACTCAGTACTGGTTCTACCCAGGAAACAACACTCAGTACTGGTTCTCAGGAAACAACACTCAGTACTGGTTCTACCCAGGAAACAACACTCAGTACTGGTTCTCAGGAAACAACACTCAGTACTGGTTCTACCCAGGAAACAACACTCAGTACTGGTTCTACCCAGGAAACAACACTCAGTACTGGTTCTCAGGAAACAACACTCAGTACTGGTTCTACCCAGGAAACAACACTCAGTACTGGATCTATCAAAAGCAGACTCGAGACCGGTTTATGTAAGCTCGGAGCTTTCTGAGCTAAACTAAATTAGTATAAACTAAAGTCAGCTTTACTTGTGAAGAAATATCCGAATAAACTGACAAACTTATAAAATAATTAAGTACCTGCACGGAGCTGGACTCGAACACAAATCCTTGATGGTGACAGGTAAAGAGACATCAAGACTTAGCGGCCGTTCTTACAAATAATATGAAGTAAAATCAAAGTTTATATTTGTTAAATGGAGTAATTCAGGATGTTTATGTTTCTATTCATCATCCAACAACTTTCCCCTGATGACTACCCAGTATCATGTTTCTATTCATCATCCCCTGATGTCTACCAAGTATCATGTTTCTATTCATCATCCCCTGATGTCTACCCAGTATCATGTTTCTATTCATCATCCCCTGATGACTACCCAGTATCATGTTTCTATTCGTCATCCCCTGATGTCTACCCAGTATCATGTTTCTATTCATACTCCCCTGATGACTACCCAGTATCATGTTTCTATTCATCATCCCCTGATGACTACCCAGTATCATGTTTCTATTCGTCATCCCCTGATGACTACCCAGTATCATGTTTCTATTCGTCATCCCCTGATGACTACCCAGTATCATGTTTCTATTCATCATCCCCTGATGACTACCCAGTATCATGTTTCTATTCGTCATCCCCTGATGTCTACCCAGTATCATGTTTCTATTCATTATCCCCTGATGACTACCCAGTATCATGTTTCTATTCGTCATACCCTGATGACTACCCAGTATCATGTTTCTATTCATCATCCCCTGATGACTACCCAGTATCATGTTTCTATTCATCATCCAACAATGTTCCCCTGATGACTACCCAGTATCATGTTTCTATTCATCATCCCCTGATGACTATCCAGTATCATGTTTCTATTCATCATCCCCTGATGACTACCAAGTATCATGTTTCTATTCATCATCCCCTGATGACTACCCAGTATCATGTTTCTATTCATCATCCCCTGATGACTACCCAGTATCATGTTTCTATTCATCATCCCCTGATGACTACCCAGTATCATGTTTCTATTCATCATCCCCTGATGTCTACCCAGTATCATGTTTCTATTCATCATCCCCTGATGACTACCCAGTATCATGTTTCTATTCATCAACCCCTGATGACTACCCAGTATCATGTTTCTCTTCATCAACCCCTGATGACTACCCAGTATCATGTTTCTATTCATCATCCAACAACTTTCCCCTGATGACTACCCAGTATCATGTTTCTATTCATCAACCCTTGATGACTACCCAGTATCATGTTTCTATTCATCAACCCCTGATGACTACCCAGTATCATGTATCTATTTCATCGTATACAAGAAATGTACAATTTTACTTAAAATATGCAAAGCTAATTACCTTTTTCATCCATTTCTCGGAGAAAGTAAATATCCCTTCCGGTACAGATTTCCCTGGAGCGAGGTCCTAGCGCAGCCTCGTTCAGCCGGATATCAGTTGCCTCGTACAGTTTGTGAACAGTTTTTGTTGGATAAAGATCGATCTGCAAGTAAAATGGTAATTCGTCAACAGAACTAATTCTCCCGATTGGGTCCGTTAAATAGCAATGTCGGGGATGCCATATTTTAGCATGTTGATTGGTTAGTTGCTTCAAATGAAAACTTGAATGACGTCACAGTCATGCGTTTAATTGCTATATATAGGTTAGAAGTTATATGGTATTTTCTACGCGAGTAGAAAACGCCAGTAGAAAATTTCATCTAACTTCTAAACCGCTAAGATGTTGTTCTACGTTCTAATTCTTGATTCATATTTTTTATTTATAGAATTAAACCAATGAAAGACAAATATTGATTTACAGACATAATCACGAGCGTATGTGCGTTAGCACTGTTTGTTTCAAAATAAAAATTTCGCGCGCTGCTCGTAAATTTCATTCGATTAAATGAATTTAGTGAGCGCGTTCATCATTGAAGTTTAGTGTGAATTTGAGGGATTGTGATCATTTTGCAGTTACATGCGGCAGCGAATCTATGTGACCTGATACTATAGACTGGTGTGAAAATCGAAAAAAAAATGTCCGCTACAGGTTACATTTTGCTAATCACTTTCTTAATAAGCGGAAGAGTTTGGTCCGTTCTAGTTTATCCAAGAACCGGGTAGCTCCCTAATCAGGTCCTACCACTGGACCACGCGCTCCATTTAATAGCACCGATAGGTTCATCTCCACGCAGAGACAGCGTTCGTTTTTCGGGAACGTAGATCAATACCAAAGATGTATGGAATTTTCTACGTTTGTAGAACTTCTAACTTATACATATAATGCTATGCTTTTTTTCATTGCGGTTGGGCAGACTCCGGAGTTATAGACTACAACAGAGAAAATATCTGACTTCATAAAAGCAAACAAGTGTCAGGATTTGATATAGGGGCGGGTTGTTGCCAAACGATAGGAGTTGGTGGCATTGGCGATGCAGATTTTAAAAAGTGCACATGGAATGCCAAATACATTGGGCGGAGGGCGTTTAACGGTTCGTGTCAATAGAAGGTCAATTGACGGTTGCGCACTCAGGATACGGTTTAAATTTTTTTGTTATCAAGTTCGACAACTCTTGTTAAAGTATTTGTATTTATATATTGACAGTTGTCTACCATTACCTTGTTACCACGTGCGTGTATTTAAATGCTACCAGAGCGTGAGCAGTAAACAATTAATTGCAAACCACGTGACACCCCCAACACAGGATAAATCGCATATATTTAAGCGATACGCATGTTTAACACGGGAAAACAGGTTTTAAAAACCAAGGATAGATATAATTCCTTGAAAAAAATCAAAGCACTGTAATGCTGATGGGGGCGGAGCATATAAGATGTAAAATATCGCTATTGTTTTAGACAAACACGTCAGTTTGCATACGTTGAAGTAGAATAATCCCGATTACCTTTGATTCTTATACATGGTACAGAATCTACATGTTATATGCTTAACGTTGACTCTTTTCTCGAATATGTCAGAAACGTAACTGAATGGTTTGCCTTTGAAAGTGTATTTCTGCTATAGTAAGAATATTAACTTTTAAATTTGGCAAATGTCCATTGAGATTTGTATCTTCAACTCAACTCGTGATATTTTCAGAGATGTCATGCTTTCTATCATAAACAGTATATATAAAATAGCAAAGTACTCTGAATCTAGCACGATGAATTCCACTTTGAGTCTTTATTGATTTCTCTAGCGCAACAGTGAAACAATTCGTTTAAAAGACGAAAAGTAGAAATGTGTATGTCGACATTGATAATTGATATATATGCTCTCCTGTATGATTTGGAGGAAATAAAGATATATATATATATTTATATTTTCTAGGGCCCTATATCACCCCGTAAACGGAACCGCACTAACCAAAATGTTATGGCGCCGATTTATAGACACATCTGGATGTTTGCGTATTTTCGCTACGGAAACACAAATGCTTTAACTCTTATCTGTTTAAGTAGAAATTATCTACCGTTCCAATTATTGGAAATATGTGAAATATTTACTAAATAATAAAAAATCTCGAATTCTTTTTAGGAATACAAGTCTATTTTTAAACATTTGGGAGAAACCGCAAGTCACATGATCGACATTAGCATATCTCTATTTTTAGAACGAGTATTGATTGTTTATTGATATAGTTCCTTGGCATAAGGGACATATCTAGAAAAGTTTCGTTACCGTACACATTTTTAAAATGATAGAAAAAAGCGAAATCAAACTCCCGAATCAAGTACTTATTATCTGAAGTCCTTGCCGAAATATACGACTCTTTCAATGTGCATGTTGGCGATATAGTTCGTGACCTGGAATTTGATTTACAAGATGGCGTAATATTTTGGTTCAGCGCGTCTGTATTCATGCGCTTTCATTCCTTTGTGCTGATTAATGCTACAGAATATAAACTTGGAATTTATACGATACGTAATTGTTTATAGGTATAAATCGTTGCTGTATGTTATAATATTAATATTTTCGTTGAAATAGGCGAATCTACTGTTTATAGTGAGTTCGAGAGCTTATCAGGTGGAACTATTTGATAAGTGGTTGTTAGGTCTGCATTAACACGAAACACGGTTGTAAATTTGCGGTATTGAAAATAAAATCATGTTAGCTCTGAGAGCGGCTGCTAAAGCACCGCCCCCAAAAACCAGTAAGAAATTTGTTTGATGTTTGTTTCTTGTTATTTTCAGAATGCAAATCTTCAATACTGGAGTATGATACAGCCGTGATAAGAACAAACAAAACACAAATACTTGCGGAGATCTGGTGTGCTTGGGTACTGGTTAACCTTCCAGGATCGTCTGTTAACCTTAATAGCATAACATTATTTTAAATATCTAATTAGTCAATCAATCAATCAATCTGAATAAATTACCCAACTTTAGTTATAAGTTTATTTATATTACTTGGATTGTTAGTGATTGAAACTGGTACTCTTGTGCTCGTGTCTTACTCAAGTACACCATGCATAGCAGTGACGGAGTATCGAACCCACGACCCTCCGATCATTGGACCACGCGCTCCAGTCAGCACTGGCAATTAAAGTGACCGATGGTCATTTCTCAGCTGACTTTATACTTATGAAATACTTACATCTTTTGAGTTTAACTCGTTTATCAATTTTGCTGGTGATTCAAGCTCGGACGTGTTGAAGTTCGCAACATAGCAATGTTTATCAACGCCGGAAGTGTTTTCCCACTTGTGAACAATAAGGCCCTAAAGGAAATAATAGAAATTAATAAAATAATGATAATGTTACTACAACTACACCTACTACTGCTACTACTACTGCTACTGATACTATTACAACAACTACTACTACTACTGCTACTTTTATTAAAACTACTACAACTACTACTACAACTACTACTACCACTACTACTACTACCACTACTGCTACTACAACTACTATTACTGCTACTACTACTACTACTACTACTACTACTACTACTACTACTACTACTACTACTACTACTTCTGCTACTACAACTACTATTACTGCTGCTACTACTACTACTACTACTACTACTACTACTACTACTACTACTACTACTACTACTACTACTACTACCGCTACTACTATTACAACTCTACAATACTACTACTACTTATACTACTACTGCTACTACTACTACTACTACTACTACTACTACTGCACTACTATCACTGCTGCTACTACAACTATTACTACTACTTCTACTACTGCTACTACTACTGCTACTACTACTACTACTACTACTATTGCTACTACTACTACTACTACTACTACTATTGCTACTACTACTACTTTTTATAATTACTACTACTACAATTACTACTACTACTACTTCTACTACTACTACTACTACTGCTACTACAACTACTACTACTACTACTACTACTACTACTACTACTACTACTACTACTACTACTACTATTACAACAACTACTACTACTACTACTACTACTACTACTACTACTACTACTACTACTACTACTACTACCTCTACTACAACTACTTCTACTACTACAACTACTTCTACTACTACTACTACTACTATTACAACTACTACTACTGCTACTTCTGTTGCTGCTGCTGTTGCTACTTATGCTACTTCTACTAATACTTAAAAAAATGACGATAATTTTAATAATAATAATAGTAATAAATTTAACAACAACAATAATAATAATAATGATGATAATAATAATAATTATAACAATAATGATAATAATGATAATATTAATAATGATAATGCCATAATTTAAACGAATAATATTTGTTTAACAATAATATAGTAACTTATACTCATTGATTTAAGGAAATACAAAAGCATTAATGGTTATTATTTCTATAAAATAAACACTATAAAAATCATTTTTTTAAATTATCATTAAAAAAACTGTAAAAAAAACACTAGGTAACGTATCTTGCAATCACAAATAATATCAATTACATTTTGTATAATCGAACAGAAAATAAATTACATAAAAAAGACATTTTTTCTCAAACGTTTGCTATTAATTAATTAATTAATTCATTCATTCATTCATTCATTCATTCATTCATTCATTCATTCATTCATTCATTCATTCATTCATTCATTCATAAATTTATTTATTCATTCATGCATTCATGCAATTTATTCCTTCAATCATTTATTCATTTAATCACTCATTCATTTACTCACTTTCTCATTCACTCACTCACTCGCATTCACTTACTGTCCCATTCGCTCTCTCACTCACTAAATCAATCAACCATTCACTCATTCAGCATGTGTCTAAATTGTACTTACGGAGTTAAAGTCGTAAACCATTCTGAACTTGTCTACAGAAATCTCCTCCTCCGTGTCTGTCAGTGTGATTATCTCGGAAACTGCCTTACCGTCAAGTGTGTGTGCGACAGCATTGTATTCCTGGAAATACAACAACAACAACAGAATATGTAGCTAGACTAATATTTCACAAGGATATGTATAAATACTACACGATATTGACACGTAGGTATGTGTTTAAAAGAATTTTATTTACAAATGTACGTATATGTATGTTGATACAACATATTAAGAATACTGTATTAATTGTTTTATATTCAAATCCCTGATATCTTCCAAATCAGGTATATAAAGCAGGGAATTATAATGTCTGTCCCACAATTCACAGTTTAAAAAAATTTGATCACACTGACGTCATTCAACTTCCGCTGTTCAAACAAGTTGCAATCTACTGACTAAATCTCGTTGCTATGTGACGGACTGATCAGCATGCATGGGTCGTTCTACGCGGGAATAATGGACTTTGCAGAGAAAACAATAAAACAGAAAGTAAGATTGAATTTCCGGCTAAGAGATCGTCCAACACGACATATATCATTTGTTGCTTTATTTAAATAAATATTATAATTATATTTTCGATTTAAGTCACACCTAGTATTTTGTCTACACTGGTTGTGACACTACAACAGAACTTACAGAAATAAGAATCAAAACAGCCTGCAAAACAACCTGTTGAAACATTTAAGATGGAATCTAGGAAATTCGCCGAAATAGCTTTTTGTTTTAACCAATCAGATAGTTTATAGATTCCTGGTACATTTTTTTTTCAAAACAAGTAATTGCCAAGCGCGACACAACGCGTGTTTATACGTATAAAACGCGTGTTTTTACGTACACAACGCGTGTTTATACTTATACAACGCGTGTTTGTACGTATACTGTAAACTCTGAATTAACAATGTGATCTACGATTTGACTCGACGTTACAGGGCACATAAATAAGGCATTTGAACTTAAATAGAAAAAATAAACGAAGCAGAAAGAGTATACCGTCCTGTACCAAACAAGTCACCGGCCAATTCTTAACAGTGTGGTATGTGCTTGAAATTGAGAAAAAGTCTGATTTTGTTTTCTGTTGAAATTAATGATACTGGCATGTCTGCACGTGCTTGTACTGTGAATACGTTCTTGACTCAGTAAAATAAATAAATAAAGCATCAACTAAAATGTATTTACCTTGAAATTGTCCCTTGAAAGTTTCACGCCCAGGTAGACGGCCGTGAGTATGACTCCTGATATAGCAATTATAATGGTTAACACCGCGGCAACAGCAATTATACACCTTTTACAAGAAGGTTTTTCCATTTCCTGTTTACAAATAAAGAGCAAAACGTAAGTTATGATATCAAATTAAAGTTAAATTCATTTTAAATCGATTTATTTTACATGTCTTTCAGCTAACTTTAACAAACAAACACGTTCCATCAATCCGTGTTCGAACGCATACTACGTGTATGCGGATACAGTGTCATATTCATTAATATTAAACGTGACCATGACAGAGTTACAGAGGACCGAACTCGCAATCCTCCGGTCATGGAACCGATGCTTTTTTTAATAAACCAAATTGATGTGCTGATGTGATCCACAGCGAACTTGGATGCTGTACTGGCAATGCAGGTCGAGACCAGAAGTTAACACGCTTTGAACCTTCCAACGTGAACATGAATCTAATTAATTCGAGTATACATGTAATTGCAAAAACAAGTAATCGTACTTATTTTTTATAATTATCAAATTAAACATTTGAGCAGAGAAGGGCTCGTACATACGACTTTGGCCCTGAGAGATAACTGTTCCCTTAAGACGGTCCCTTGAACTACTCGTCCAAGCCAGAAATGCATAATTTGAAAAATAAACTCGACCTTATCTGAGTGTCAGTCGGATCAGCGGAAATACACAGTCAATCCTGTCTTAAGCAGCCACTCAATTGAAATAGCAAAAATGACCTCTTAAAGCAGGTGGCTGCTTAAAACAGGTTGTTAAAAACTAAAATTATAAAAATGGTAAATAAAATATGTTGCTGTTCAAGAAAAGTGGTTGCTTAATAGAGGTGACCACAAACACATGTTTGACTGCATAACTTCCTTAGTCACATACAAACTAAGATGAACTTACCTTGTCAGTTTCTTGCCATATTTCCGGCATCTTTCCGTGTGTTTTATTCATCTCCAATGTAGGTTTCATTGTGTTTCTAGTAGATTCAGTATCTGACAGACCAAGAATGGAAGTCAACGTTGTTTGCAGTTCAAACTCATTCAGTATTTATAGGTCCAAGACATGCGGTTTTTGTTAATTGATCATTTTAACCCGCAATGACGCAAATGTACGCGGAACTTTGACAAACAAAACTTGATGAACCTTTATGAGTTGTTTTGATTAACATAGTTTAAAAGAGAAACGGGATGTAAGATTAATTACATAATCTGTTTAAACTTTTTAATGTATGTCTTTGTTCTCTAAAGATGTGGTAAAGTTCATTCAACATAACAAACTCTGTAGTCATTCAAGTATCGCACTGAAACTCTTGCTCTTACTGCCATTACTGCTGTTGTTATTTGTGTTGTTGCTACTGCAGTTGTTACTGATACTCTTATTTCTACTGCTGCTACTGCTACTGCTACTGTTGCTGCTACTTCTAACGCTATTGATACTGCTATTGCTACTGCTACTGCTACCGCTACTGCTACTGTTGCTGCTGCTTCTAACGCTATTGATACTCCTATTTCTACTGCTGCTACCGATACTGCTACTGTTGCTGCTACCGATAACGCTATTGCTACTGCTACCGATACTGCTACTGTTGCTGCTACCGATAACGCTATTGCTACTGCTACTGTTGCTGCTACCGATAACGCTACTGCTACTGCTACCGCTACTGCTACTTTTCCTGCTGCTGCTACTTCTATTGCTATTGTTATTGCTTCTGCTACCGCTACTGCTGCTGCTACTTCTCCTGCTGCTACTACTTGAACTGCTACTTCTACGGCTACTGCTACTTCTACTGCTATTTCTACTGTTACTGTTACTTCAACTGCTAATGTCACATCTATTGCTACCGCTACCGCTACTACTGCTGCTACTTTTCCTGCTGCTGCTACTTCAGCTGCTACTTCTACGGCTACTTCTTCTGCTATTGTTACTGTTACTGCTACTGCTACTCCTACTGCTACTGTTACCTCTATTGCTTCTGCTACCGCTACTGCTACCCTTCTGCTGCTTCTACTTCAACTGCTACTGTTACCGCTATTTCTTCTGCTACCGCTACTGCTGCTGCTACTTCTCCTGCTGCTGCTACTTCAACTGCTATTTTTACGGCTACTGCTACTTCTGCTATTGTTACTGTTACTGTTACTTCAACTGCTAATGTTACAGCTATTGCTACTGCTACCGCTACCGCCACCGCTACTACTGCTGCTACTTTTCCTGCTGCTGCTACTTCAACTGCTACTTCTACGACTATTTCTTCTGCTATTGTTACTGTTTCTGCTACTGCTACTTCTACGACTACTTCTTCTGCTATTGTTACTGTTACTGATACTGCTACTTCTACTTCTACTGTTACCTCTATTGCTTCTGCTACCGCTACTGCTACCCTTCTGCTGCTGCTACTTCAACTGCTACTGTTACCGCTATTGCTTCTGCTACCGCTACCGCTACTGCTGCTGCTACTTTTCCTGCTGCTGCTACTTCAACTGCTACTTTTACGGCTACTGCTACTGCTATATCTGCTATTGTTACTTTTACTGCTACTTCTACGGCTACTTCTACTGCTACTGTTATCACTATTGCTACTGCTTCCGCTACTGCTACCGCAACCGCTGCCACTGCTGCTACTACTACTACTACTACTACTACTACTACTGCTTCCGCTACCGCTACTGCTATTTTTCTTGCTGCTGCTACTTCAACTGCTATTGCTACCACTGCCACTGTTACTTCTCCATCTGCTGCTACTTCAACTGCTACTTCTACTT
The DNA here is from genome assembly GCA_029582155.1 of Panopea generosa. Classification (NCBI taxonomy): domain Eukaryota; kingdom Metazoa; phylum Mollusca; class Bivalvia; order Adapedonta; family Hiatellidae; genus Panopea; species Panopea generosa. Next base: position 41,477,978 of record CM055912.1, read on the forward strand.
CTACGGCTACTGCTACTGCTACTTCTACTGTATTGTTACTGTTACTGCTACTGCTACTTCTACTGCTACTGTTACCGCTATTGCTACTACTACCGCAACTGCTAACGCTACCGCTGCCACTGTTACTTCTCCATCTGCTGCTACTTCAACTGCTACTTCTACTTCTACGGCTACTGCTACTGCTACTTCTACTGTATTGTTACTGTTACTGCTACTGCTACTTCTACTGCTACTGTTACCGCTATTGCTACTGCTACCGCAACTGCTAACGCTACCGCTGCAATTACTACTACTACTGCTACCGATACTGCTACTGCTACTGCTACTGCTACTGCTACCGCTACTGATACTGCTACCGATACTGCTAATGCTACTGCTACCGCTACTGATACTGCTACCTCTATGCTACTGCTACTGCTACTGCTACTGCTACTGCTACCGCTACTGCTACTGCTACTGCTACCGCTACTGCTACTGTTGCTGCTAGTTCTAACGCTATTGATACTGCTACCGATACTGCTACTGTTGATGCTACTTCTAACGCTTTTGATACTGCTATTGTTACTGCTATTGCTACCGATACTGCTATTGTTGCTGCTACTTCTAACGCTATTGCTACTGCTATTGCTACTGCTATTGCTACTGCTATCGCTAGTGCTATTGATACTGATATTGCTACTGCTACTGTTGCTACTACTTCTAACGCTATTGATACTGCTATTGCTACTGCTACTGCTGCTGCTACTGCTGCTGCTGCTGCTGCTGTTGCTGTTACTGCTACCGATACTGCTGCTGTAACTTCTTCTGCTACTGCTACTTCTACTGCTGCTGCTTCTGCTGCTGCTACTGCTGCTGCTACCATTGCTGCTACTGCTATTGCTACTGTTACTGATACTACTGCTGCTACCGCTACAGCTACATGCTATTTCGATTTTGGAAAATTAACACTACCAAATGTCCCGATTGATTTGTATTTTTATTATTACTGCGGCTACTGCTACTTCTTCTATTTTCTACTTCTACTGAAACTGCTACTGCTGCTGCTACTTCTACGGCTACTGCAACTGCTACTTCTTCTGCTATTGTTACTGTTACTGCTACTTCTACTGCTACTGTTATCACTATTGCTACTGCAACCGCTACCGCTGCCACTGCTACTACTACTACTACTACTGCTTCCGCTACCGCTACTGCTACTTTTCCTGCTGCTGCTACTTCAATTGCTATTGCTATTGCTTCTGCTACCGCTACTGCTTCTTCTCATGCTGTGCTACTTCAACTGCTACTTCTACGGCTACTGCTACTTCTACTGTTATTGTTACTGTTACTGCTACTGCTACTTCTACTGCTACTGTAACCGCTATTGTTACTGCTACCGCTACCGCTGCCGCTGCAACTACTACTACTACTGCTTCCGCTATTGCTACTGCTACTTTTACTTCTACTTTTACTTTTACTTCTACTGCTACTGCTACCGCTACTTCTACTGCTGCTGCTACTGCTGCTGCTACTGCTACAGCTACCGCTATTGTTGCTGCTACTGCTGCTGCCACTGCTACTGCTACTGTTACTGATACAACTGTTGCTACCGCTACAGCTACTGCTATTTCGATTTTGGAAAATTAACACTACGGATTGTCCCAATTGATTTGTATTACTAACTACTGCCGCTACTGCTACTTCGTCTGTTTTTACTTCTCCTTTTATTTCTAATTCTACTGCTACTGCTTATGCTGCTGCTACTTTACCACTGTTATTGCTTCTTATATTTCAACTCGTGCTACTGCTTATCCTGCTGCTACTTTACCACTGTTATTGCTTCTTATATTTCAACACGTGCTACTGCTTATGCTGCTGCTACTTTACCACTGTTATTGCTTCTTATATTTCAACACGTGCTACTGCTTATCCTGCTGCTACTTTACCACTGTTGTTGCTTCTTATATTTCAACTCGTGCTACTGCTTATGCTGCTGCTACTTTACCACTGTTATTGCTTCTTATATTTCAACTCGTGCTACTGTTTATCCTGCTGCTACTTTACCACTGTTATTGCTTCTTATATTTCAACACTTGCTACTGCTTTGTTGCTGCTACTTCTTCTTCTACTACTACTGCTGGTACTTCTGCTGCTACTGTTACTACTTCTTCTACTGTTATTGTTGCTACTCTATTGTTACTGCTTCGTTTACTTATACTTCTACTGCTACTTCTGCTGGAAGGATGGAACTGTTTGGATGAATATCAAAAACAGTATTAATAATTTTTGGTTTATACTTACGGCGTTTTTTGTCGTTATTATTTTTTCGTGAAATGTAACTGGCAGGTATTAAACATTTAGACCAGTTATATATATATAATGGAACCGCACACTTGCCTAATGTCGGTGAAATAATGGCAAGATTTTGTATTAATTTAACCACATTGAAATTGTGTTCTATTAACCAACTAATTATTCGTCCGGAACAGAGATAAACGTCACACTGGCACACCCCCGCTCACGTGACATACATAACAACCAATGGTAGCATAGTTAGTAATTAATTGTTGTACATTATTGAGTACCGCACACTAACGTTTAATCTCCATGTAGATAGGTGTGTTATTGTTTTAAACTTTCACGGCCATTAAACAGCTGAATATTACCAACCGTGACGTCACCTTGGTGAAAGATTGGCCTAACTGTATTATTAAAGTTATAAACAAATAAATGTTTTTTTCTAAAAAGGAGACGAAAACATACTAGGATGTACGTATAATTGATATTCACTATTTGCATCCCAAAAAAAGGCCTTATACGGTTTTTAATACATTTTCTATTAAGAAAATAAAGTAAGGTGTGTATACTCTGGCTCGTCCCATGTAAGTTCGCCTATAAGTAGTGTATGTATGCGACATTAATGTAGCAGTGAAACTAATGCTAACTTTAGTAACACATTCCCAGTTTTCAGGGGCGTAGCTTGGTTAATTTTAAAGTGCAGGTCTATAATGTTTTTCCCCAAGATATTTTTAAAAATATTAATAGTCAACGGTACATTCTCAGATTTTGTGTGCATTTTTCTGTGTAAAATACGGACATTTCTACTTAATTTCTTGGAAAAATTGCAGGCCCGGGCCAACAGTGCATTCGTGTAGTTTGGTCGGTTGCTTCATCCAATTTCACCAACTACTTCAAATCTGTCATTCCTTCTAAATCTGTAATTACTTCTAAATCTGTCATTTCTATAATCATTCAGGCTGTAGCGTGGTCTAGTGGTAGAGCGTCCGCATCGCATGTGGAAGGTCGTGGGTTCGATGCCTGACCGGGTTATACCAAATACTTTAAAAATGGTACAAGAAGCTTCCTCGCTTTACACTCAGCATTTAGAGAAAAGTTCTAGGTCTGGTTGTCTGGTCTGGCTCGGTGGTACATGTATACTTGTTGGCAATGAAATATGTTTAAACTAAACTATTTCACCAACTGCCATCTATCAATGGTAAATACTACGACCTAGCAGGCCGGCACTCAGTTCGGTGAAACGTTTGCTAACTCAGCTGGGCACTGGCTCGTCCTCAAATTAACTGGCAGTGACCGATAATTGTAGGGAACCAGGCAGCAAAGCGTGTTTGCTGTTAACGGTGCTGAATGTAGCCCTGATATGACAGTATATAGATATCTTAGATTCAGATAAACTTAATCATTTGAATGTACGCCTTAACATTCGACACTACTTCAAATGACTAATGGCCAGTTGTATGTTGATGTTTGGATTGAAAGGCTGGCGCCCGGGTTTCCGTTGGCAAATAATTAACAAATCGTGGCGCAAGACGAAGCTTTGTGACGCTAGGTGGAGCTTTGTGATACTATGCCGGGCTTCAAGATGCTATGCCGGGCTTCGTGATGCTATGCCGGGCTTCGTGATGCTATACCGGCTTCGTGATGCTATACCGGGCTTCGTGATACTATGCCGGCTTTGTGATGCTATGCCGGCTTTGTGATGCTATGCCGGGCTATGTGATGCTATGCCATGCTTCGTGATGCTATGCAGGGCTTCGTGATGCTATGCCGGCTTCGTGATGCTATGCCGGGCTTTCTGATGCTATGCCGGACTATGTGATGCTATGCCGGGCTTTGGGATGCTATGCCGGGCTTTATGATGCTATGCCGGCTTCATGATGCTATGCCGGGCTTTGTGATGCTAACCGGGCTTCGTGATGCTATGCCGGACATTGTGATGCTATGCCGGCTTCATGATACAATGCCGGCTTCGTGATGCTATGCCTGGCTTTGTGATGCTATGCCGGGCTTCGTGATGCTATGCCGGCTACGTGATGCTATGACGGCTTCGTGATGCTATGCCATGCTTCGTGATGCTATGCCTGGCTTTGTGATGCTATGCCATGCTTCGTGATGCTATGCCATGCTTCGTGATGCTATGCCGGCTTCATGATGCTATGCCGGCTTCGTTATGCTATGCCGGGCTTCGTGATGCTATGCCGGCTTCATGATATTATGCCGGCTTCGTGATGCTATGCCGGCTTTATGATACTATGCCGGCCTCGTGATGCTATGCCATGCTTCGTGATGCTATGCCTGGCTTCATGATGCTATGCCATGCTTCGTGATGCTATGCCATGCTTCGTGATGCTATGCCTGGCTTCGTGATGCTATGCCATGCTTCGTGATGCTTTGCCATGCTTCGTGATGCTATCCCTGGCTTTGTGATGCTATGCCAGACTTCGTGATGCTATGCCGGACTTCGTGATGCTATGCCGGGCTTCGTGATGCTATGCCGGGCTTTGTGATGCTATGCCAGACTTTGTGATGCTATGCCAGACTTTATGATGCTATGCCATGCTTCGTGATGCTATGCCTGGCTTCATGATGCTATGCCATGCTTCGTGATGCTATGCCATGCTTCGTGATGCTATGCCTGGCTTCGTGATGCTATGCCATGCTTCGTGATGCTTTGTCATGCTTCGTGGTGCTATCCCTGGCTTTGTGATGCTATGCCAGACTTCGTGATGCTATGCCGGACTTCGTGATGCTATGCCGGGCTTCGTGATGCTATGCCGGGCTTTGTGATGCTATGCCAGACTTTGTGATGCTATGCCAGACTTTGTGATGCTATGCCAGACTTTGTGATGCTATGCCATGCTATGTGATGTAAAATGGAATGTTCTAATTTGAAAAATCTCAGCGCTTTTATTGGCTGAAAAAGTAAGACAACATCTAAAAACAAAATGACATTTCCTTGGAGTGTTCTCTATCATTGCAGTAAACAGTATACAATTATGAACACTGAGCCTTTCCAAAAATAGTTTGTATAAAGTACTCGTGTATTCTTATTTCATATCTGCGTCATGTTTCAGAAATAGTGTTAGATCGGTGTGAAAATTGGCTAAAAGTGGCGCGTGTCTTTCAATATGACAAACGTGTTACATGTAGCACTCTGGTTCTCAGTGGTACTATAGTGATAACGTACAGGCATACAGGTGAACCAAACCTATTGATTTATATATTATTGTATTGGATACCCAGCTTACAACCTATATTGATATCCTTTTATAATTTGAGAAACAAATCATGATACTATAATGACGTCATCTGATACAAGGTAGGTCATATAGTAAAGTATACCAATTTGTGCGTATGTAACCAAGGCAACATGAATTGTATTACCTTTGCTGAACGGAAACCATGCTTACGTAAAAAAGATATATCCGTTATGTATAGTTCCACCCAAAAATCATGAATTAGTTAGAAAAGCCATCACAGAATATGTTCGCTCACAAATATTTAGCATACGCATTGTGAATACATAGTACATACTAGTGATCGTCCGTTCGTCCATACATATTACACAGCATAAAACATGCACAACTACAACAATTTTCTTATCCAATTAAAACAATATGATTTAAAACAATCTTGCACAGTAGAATAATAAGTGCTGTATAACTGAAACTGTTTTATTTCTTATTAAATATAAACTAAATATGTCAACTTTTACAATAACTTAGTTTATACTAATTTGTCTTAACTCGATTACAACAAAGACTTATATGGAGAAAGAAAAGCAATTGATTGAGATTTTATCAACGATCGCGTATTCACGCAAAATCTCGCGAAATCTCGTTTCAAATATCCTAACTACCATTCATCTCAGAAAATCTCAAAATTCTTTCTTTTCACAATGTCATTCTCTACAAAACGAGACTATTCCAAGCAATTTGTGTATGAAATTGTTGAAGAACTTACGATTACATAATTTGCAAACTGCTAATCGAACCTGCAACTCCTGACATGAGCGGCCACACTCTATTCACTACACTACCGTCCTAAAATTAACTTCAGGTCTTTACAAACACATGAACTTTGGGGTATAATTATTCTATACGATCAACAAATGAAATCCACTCCTTGAGAGTCGATTCTCCTCCACGGTCTGATCAACTCCAATGAAACAGTAGGAAATTCTACACCTGTCCCATAATTCATAGCACTTCATTAATCAGTGGAATATTTCAGCTTTCCCTGAGTAATCTTGACTGTGCTACGTAATGGACCATAGATAGAGAGTCATAATTCAGGTATTAAGGCTTTAGGTTCCTGATGCAGCAGCTCACTTGTTGAAGCTTAAACGTGTTTATTTTCGGTCAGTGTGTTACTTTGTTGTGTGAGCAAGGAATTGTCCTTTCTTTTTGTGCCGCATCCATCCATCCATCCATCCATCCATCCATCCATCCATCCATCCATCCATCCATCCATCCATCCATCCATCCATCCATCCATCCATCCATCCATCCATCCATCCATCCATCCATCCATCCATCCATCCATCCATCCATCCATCCATCCATCCATCCATCAATCCATCCATCCATCCATCCATCCATCCATCCATCCATCCATCCATCCATCCATCCATCCATCCATCCATCCATCCATCCATCCATCCATCCTTCCACCCACCCTCAAATGTGCACCCCACAAGTGCAAAATGCGTACAGAATGGCATTGTGGGGTTAATTCCATTTTTACACATTTTTCTTTTACTTTTTTTTTCACCTTTTTTCATTCTTATTTAATGTCATTAGCGTTGGATCTCAAGGTTTGTGACATTAGGGTTAGAAAAAAAATAGGTTTTGTTTTATTTTATGAAAAAAAAGATGTTTTTTTTAACATATAAAACCGCACCCCACATATCACATCCACCAGAACGTCCGTCCGTCCGTACACACAAATGGGTAGTTAAGTGTCTAAGGTTAGTAATTTTTATGGACAGTTGAAAATCAGTTGAAAAATAATTACGTGGCTGTTTCTAGCCAATTAAAAAACGGCTTTTATGTGGCTTTTTTTCTTTTACGTGGCTAAAATATTCTAAAATTTAGCCGCACAAGTATACGATTGACGCAAAGAAGCCACTTAAATACCCATTTGTGAGTCCGTCCGTCCGTCCGTCCGTCCGTCCGTCCGTCCGTCCGTCCGTCCGTCCGTCCATCCATCCATCCATCCATCCATCCATCCATCCATCAATTGTTTTATAAGACGCTACATGCTAACCCGTGATGCGTGAGGCATACAAATATGCTTTCATGGCCCATCACCACACAACACACAGTGCAGTAGTGGATTAAGAACAAATAGCTCCCTTTCCCAATACAGAAGTCAACTTCCATAATACTAGGCTTTTTATATTAACACGCTATACGGCGTTCATTTATCGAAGAAAATAATGACATTTTGTGCTATAGAAACGAATTCATTGTCATTGAATAAAATTTTACTGAAATAAAACGACTACTCCCAGTAGATAGAACATACTTTGAACTAATATTAAAATTCAGAATTCCCAGTTATTATAGGGAAGGAGTGGTGTATTTTGCGATGGAAACCATTAATAATTTATAAATATCATTTGTCAATGCATAAAAAGGTTCATTATCACTGAACTTAAAAGAAACTAACAGAAAATAACTGAAATTGACAGTATTGTACCAAAATGTACTGAAATTCAAAATAAAATGTACTGAAATTAAGTAAAATGAACTGAAATTAACTATAATGTACTGAAATTAACTATGGGATATCCAGCAGATAAAACACGCTTAAAACTAAAACCAAAATTCTTAATTCCGAGCTATAATACTAAAGGAACGCCATTACTTGCTCTGTAAGTCAACATTAAGATGAATTGCCAGACCTGGTTAGCTCAGATGGTATTGCGACTCGCTATCAATCCAGGCGTCGTGAATTCGAATCAATGCCCGACAACAGTCTCAGTGAAGATTGACGCACGACACTGTTTTATTGTGATTCGTCTCTCACCACTGATTCAAGTGAGAATACTATCAGTTACGTGCAGAGATGGTTGTGCTCAAGTACTGGTTTACATTGCAGGAACCCAGAAAGGTGACTAGGTTAGTTTAGTTTATACTTATTTTAGCTCGATTGCGAAGAAAGCTCAGAGCTTATATGAACTGTTATCGAGTCCGCTTCCTGGGTAAAACCAGTACTTAGTGTTGTTCTATGAGAGCCATCCGGTCGACCGGGGTATCGAATCCGTAAGCTGTGGCTGAGCGGTCAACACTCTTTCCATTACATTACCGCCCCAGCTTGACTAGGTTAACTGATTATTTACTAACCCTTGATGGCATAAACTGATGCTAAATATTAAAACAAAATTAAGATGAAGTAATTCCATTTACAATACGAAATAATTAATAATAGCGTTTAAAGCTGCACACAGCTTGATAAGAAATTCCCTGGTTTTCCTCCCCGAATATGTCAATTAATTATGTAAAATATGTCCCGAGGCAAATAAAAGATAATTCTGAAATCGCTATAATTGTGGTAAAGTCACGAACTGCTAAGGTTACATTCGTGTTCATTTTTAATTGGATAACCTTAAATAGACGTTATGACAAATTTGAATTGGAAATTTCAAGGGAAATATATCACGTGATAAAAAAAAGCAACTCACTGAGATTTTATAGCATCTCGTGTATTCACGCAAAATCTATCTCGCGATTTCTTGTTTCCAGTTTATTTAACTTCTATCCATTTCCGGAGTACAAATAACAATTGTTACTTCTCAGAATGTTTTCAACAAAATGAATCCATTCCCAGTATTTTGTGTTTTAACCCTTTACTTCATATAGACGCCTTTGGACACCTCTAATATTGAAAGCATTAATTTACCATGTATCAGCAATGCGTGAATCATGTTTATATTAACTGACAGAGTGGAAAACAGTGCACTGTTTTCGATGACCTTCTGTGATTGGTGCGGGAAAACGCGTATCTATGGAGTAAAGGGTTAAGTATTTTTGATAATAAAATTCGTATGCTTCTGCTACATCTGTATATGACAGTTCAGCTTGATACTAAAACAAAATTGTCACTTTTTGACTCTATGGTCGTACCAGTTGTACTGTATGGATCGGAGATCTGGGGTGTCTATAAACAAGGAAGTAGATAAACTTCTTACTAAACTTTGTAAGTATATACTTGGTGTACGTAAATAAACATCTAATGTTGTTGTTTACAGTGAATTAGGAAAGCATCCGTTACTTGTAATTTCTAAGGAGAGGTCAATAAAATTCTGGTTGAAAATAAAAAATGATGTTAACTCACTTATATATTGTATGTATATTGATTAACAATGTAATAAAGTCGCGCACGGTGATGGTACTTGCGTTATTAAACTAATACCCGAAATATATAAATCTGTTCCCGAATACTTGATCGTATTTTGGAATAATACTTACTATATATCAAAATAAAGGTCGTGGAACGATATTTGCAGTTGACGGATATAAACTATGTTACTAATATGTTCTATATATTATAATTTAATAATAAGTCACATTTAACGTCATTTTCCCGTGTCCCTGCGTAACATTTACCACGTGTCCCGGCCTAAAATGTTGTGTATAAAAACGGCGCGAAAGGACATATATCAGGTCTATTCACTTGAGAAAGTGACATAATTTCCGGTTACAGACATGTGTGTTTTATTACAACAAACTTAACGACCATTACGTAACACACGGTTCATTACTCGTCAATAAAGTCATACTAAACAGACAAGATGAAAAATAATGGTTAGTATTGCATTAAAAATATATATGTATGTATATGTTCATTGTTTTATTATATGGTACTTGATGACTTTTTTCATATTGCGATTATGAGATATTATATTTTTAAGATGTTCGCCAACATTATTTGAAAGAAATAATTGAAATATATTTGATTAATTTAATTATTTTAGTAAAAATCGCGAAGATATAATTTTTAAAATCATATCATACTAAAGTAAAATTTCAGTTGAACATGCTTATATGGAATGAAATATATTCACTTTGCTCTGAATGGTACATATATCGTATTTAAAATGTCTACTATGATTTGCCGCCCCATAGATTTTTTACGAAATAACAATGTCTTCCCAAATTTTGACCATATTAACCACATTTTTAACGCAGAATAGTGTATTTTGAAAATTATATTAACGAGTAAATTTAGTTTGTGTTAGTGTCCAAAAATATTAAAACAAATGGAAAATCATTTACACCTCGTATCAAGCATATTCGATGTCCTCTATCAAATATTGACGTTCTTTTAATACAGCGCAAACCTACGGACGTTGCTAGTTATGTACATGGTATACTGTATTCTCATAGTTAACGTAGGTATAGTAATATCATTTGTTTTGATCAATTTAATATCCACAGAAAATCATTTTTCCATTGCAGTAATTGATATTCCGATATTTGGCTATTTTCTTGTAAAATAAATGATACGAAATACATGATTAAAAACGTCATATAACATTTTGTACAATTTTACCGTTAATTTTAACGCTTCAAGGTACCGTTACCGTGCGCGACGTCAAATGGTAATTGTTGGGCTAATCATATATATTGGAAATAGAGTGTGGTCGGTGGTGCAAACACGTTATTATGAACGTTATTAGAAGATGAGTACCATTTTGTAATTGAATGTAAAACTATGCAGACGTAAATTCAATTTATATTAAAAAGAATTTTTGGAAATATCCAAGTTACATGAAATTTACGAAACTTATAAACAGTACATGTGATTCTGAGATTAGGAAGTTGCCAGTGTTCATATATAAAGCTTTTGAACGTCGTATGGTTTTGAACAAATATTAGTTTCATTTAAATATTTTATTAAACATGTAAAATCAGTATTAATACCAACAAATGCATGTTTATTATTTAGTTATTTTTATGGTTTTCGTTTTTTTCTTTCTTTTCATTGTGGGCTTTTTCTTCTTTTTTAAAAAAAATAGATTTCTCCCACAGTGAGACTTTTAAATACTAAAATGCCCTATTGTCTAAAGTAAAAACTATAGCTAACATCTGTTATATTACAAACGCTTGCTTAATCAAATGAATCATTGCATATGTATACAATCAACTGTGTTTTACATCATACCATCTCACTATTGACAATTACGTATTGAAACCTGTATTATGTTCACATATTCATGGGCCATGTATGGTTTAAATAATAATAGTAATATTATCGATAACCTTCAAACTGTAACACGAATTATTTACCAGTCGTGGGACCATCGTGAGTTGTCGGGCATTTTCGGGGGCTGTTTTTCACGCAAGACTGCCGCACAATAGTCCGTCTCCCGACTATACGAGGTCCAGTCTGTTGCCTACCATTTGCTAACGCACGATAGACTTGCAATGTTGTGCGAATCTGTTACGAAATATAATATTCGTGAGACAGTCTTGCAACAGTAGTAGGGCAGTTGTGCGACAGTCGTAAGATTGTTTGCCTAGAATAAAAATACTTCTGGTACCCACGACAAGAAACATGACATAGATACAACAAAAAATTGTCGAACAAAAATTGTGCATGTCCAATCTTGCCTCACGACGGCAAGTCGATGCCACTATGTTCAAAATTTCGTAGGACTGTCTTGCGACGACCCCCGATGACCCACGATTTGCCCAAATTTCTGTCGTTTCGTGGCATAAATGCGTTGTGGGTTCGTTGTGACCAAGCCTTTACATTTAAGGTTACATATAACTTACATTTCATCACATACATGTACGTTACTGACTTCATGTACAAGAAATCAGCTGTCTATGGATTTTAAATAATTAATGTAACAAATAATTAATGAGGCTCTCTCAGAGGTTTTGAAATCTGGTAATAAATGACCAATTTTGTATAGGTATCTGAGACCATTAACCATTACTTTTAGGGATCCAGGGACCAAAGCTTAATTTTAGAGATCTAAGGGAAATACTTTTGGGGAACTATGACAAATACTTTGAGATTTGTGGAACAATGACCATTAGTTAAAAAAATATAGGGAAAAGGGACCCCACTGGGAGGGCCTCAATAATTCTTCGTGTGCAATTTTATCAATATTTAGTATCCTATCCTTGTCTAAAAAGTCCTTGGGAAATTCAGTTTAATGAAACAAATCTAAATAAATAGAAATATGGAAATTGACAAAACATATTATGCAGATATATCAAGATTGTTTACGTTACATCTTATCCACGTACGTCATTAATGCGCCAAACGTAATTGTTCAATTAAGCATTGATCTGGGCTTATACATCCTAAAAAACAACAAAAACCGACGATTGACGAGAAGGCCCTATGTTGAATAAGGGAATCCAAAATTTGATGTTTGGCAAATGTGATGTCTAAATCAACGAAGTAAATAAAATTATTTAAATGCCCATTCATAATGTGTCAATTGCTTGTAAAAACAGTGTTAATGAATTGTGTTTAAAGCAGAAATGGTCATATTGCTGATGTTGTTTTAGTACGGTTTTAGCGTCGATTTCAATAATTTTTTAGTCATATCGTGACGGTGTTTACTTGAGACAGTATTCTGAGCGCTGTCACACTGGAGTATCATGCCGCAGACACGAGGTATGATACTCCATCCAGTCACCTTATACTGACACCGGGTCGTCCGAGTATACCACACCTAGAACTATCCGCATTATAGTGAGCGCCAAGCAAGGAACCTTCTAGTACATAGACAGTTGTTCCGGAGAAAATGTAAATTACAAAACTAGTCAACTCTACTGAAATGACAGTGTGCTTAGCGTTCAGTGTTTAAGGAATAGTGTGCTTAGCGTTCAGTGTTTGAGTAATAGTGTGCTTATCTTTCAGTGTTTGAGTGATAGTATGCTTAGCTTTCAGTGTTTGAGTGATATTGTGCTTAGCGTTCAGTGTTTGAGTGATAGTGGGCTTAGCGTTTAGTGTTTAGGTGATAGTGTGTTTAGCGTTCAGTGTTTGAGTGATAGTGTGCTTAGCGTTCAGTGTTTGAGTGATAGTGTGTTTAGCGTTCAGTGTTTGAGTGATAGTGTGCTTAGCGTTTAGTGTTTAGGTGATAGTGTGTTTAGCGTTCAGTGTTTGAGTGATAGTGTGCTTAGCGTTTAGTGTTTAGGTGATAGTGTGTTTAGCGTTCAGTGTTTGAGTGATAGTGTGCTTAGCGTTTAGTGTTTAGGTGATAGTGTGTTTAGCGTTCAGTGTTTGAGTGATAGTGTGCTTAGCGTTCAGTGTTAGAGTGATAGTGTGTTTAGCGTTCAGTGTTTGAGTGATAGTTTGCTAAGCGTTTAGTGTTTAGGTGATAGTATGCTTAACGTTCAGTGTTTAGGTGATAGTTTGCTTAGCGTTAAGTGTTTGAGTGATAGAGTGTTTAGCGTTGAGTGTTTCAGTGACAGTGTGCTTAGTGTTCAGTGTTAAGGTGACAGTATGCTTAGCGTTCAGTGTTTAGGTGATGGTGTGCTTAGCGCTCTGTGTGTAGATGATTGTGTGCTTAGCGTTTGTTGTTTAGGTGATATTGTGCTTAGTATTCAGTGTTGAAGTGATACTTTGCTTAGCGTTCATTTTTTAGGTGAAAGTGTGCTTAGTGTTCAGTGTTTGGGTGATACTGGCTTAGCGTTCAGAGTGTAGGTGATAGTGTTATTCGCGTTCATTGTTAAGGTGTTAGTGTTCTAAGCGTTCAGTGTTTGTGTGAAAGTGTGCTTAGCGTTCAGTGTCTAGGTGATAGTTTGGTTAGTGTTCAGTGTTTAAGTGATAGCGTGCTTAACATTCAGTGTTTTTGCGACATTGTGTTAAACCTCAGTTGTTTTGGTGATAGTGTGCCTAGTGCTCATTGTTTAGGTGATGGCATACTTAACGTTCAATGTTTTTGTGACATTGTTCTAAGCGCTCATTGTTTTGGAGACAGTGTTGTAAGGGTTCGGTGTTTAGGTTATGGCATACTTAACGTTCAATGTTTTTGTGACATTGTTCTAAGCGCTCATAGTTTTGAAGATAGTGTTCTAAAGGTTCAGTGTTTAGGTGATAGCATACTTAACGTTCAATGTTTTTGTGACATTGCTCTAAGCGCTCAGTGTTTTGGTGATAGTGTTCTAAGGGTTCAGTGTTTAGGTGTTAGCATACTTATCGTTCAGTGTTTTTGTTACATTGCTCTAAGCGCTAAGTGTTTTGGTGATAGTGTTCTAAGGGTTCAGAATTTAAGTGATAGCATACTTAACGTTCAGTGTTTTTGTGACATTGCTCTAAGCGCTCAGTGATTTGGTGATAGTGTTCTAAGAGTTCAGTGTTTAAGTGATAGCATAATTAACGTTCAGTGTTTTTGTGACATTGCTCTAATCGCTCAGTGTTTTGGTGATAGTGTTCTAACGGTTCAGTGTTTAGGTGATAGCATACTTAACGTTAAGTGTTTTTGTGACATTGCTCTAAGCACTCAGTGTTTTTGTGATAGTGTTCTAAGGATTCAGTGTTTAGGTGATAGCATACTTAACGTTCAATGTTTTCGTGACATTGCTATGAGCGCTAAGTGTTTTGGTGATAGTGTTCTAAGGATTCAGTGTTTAGGTGATAGCATGCTTAACGTTCAATGTTTTTGTGACATTTCTCTTAGCGCTCAGTGTTTTGGTGATAGTGTTCTAAGGGTTCAGTGTTTAAGTGATAGCATACTTAACGTTCAATGTTTTTGTGACATTGCTTTATTCGCTTAGTGTTTTGGTGATAGCGTTGTAAGGGTTCAGTGTTTAGGTGATAGCATACTTAACGTTCAATGTTTTTTGTGACATTGCTCTAATCGCTCAGTGTTTTGGTGATAGTGTTCTAAGGGTTCAGTGTTTAAGTGAAAGCATACTTAACGTTCAGAGTTTTTATGACATTGCTCTAATTGCTTAGTGTTTTGCTGATAGTGTTCTAAGGGTTCAGTGTTTAAGTGATAGCATACTTAACGTTCAATGTTTTTGTGACATTGCTCTTATCGCTCAGTGGTTTGGTGATAGTGTTCTATGGGTTCAGTGTTTAGGTGATTGCATACTTAACGGTCAATGTTTTTGTGACATTGCTCTAATCGCTCAGTGTTTTGGTGATAGTGTTCTAAGGGTTCAGTGTTTAAGTGATAGCAAACTAAACGTTTATTGTTTTTGTTACATTGCTCTAAGCGCTCAGTGTTTTGGTGATAATGTTCTAAGGGTCAGTGTTTAAGTGATACCATACTTAACGTTCAATGTTTTTGTGACATTGCTCTTATCGCTCAGTGTTTTGGTGATAGTGTTCTAAGGGTTCAGTGTTTAAGTGATAGCATACTTAACGTTCAATGTTTTTGTGACATTGTTCTAAGCGCTCAGTGTTTTGGTGATAGTGTTCTAAGGGTTCAGTGTTTAGGTGATTGCATACTTAACGTTCAATGTTTTTGTGACATTGCTTTAAGCGTTCAGTGGTTTGGTGATAGTGTTCTAAGGGTTCAGTGTTTAGATGATAGCATACTTAACGTTCAATGTTTTTGTGACATTGCCCTTATCGCTCAGTGTTTTGAAGATAGTGTTCTAAGGGTTCAGTGTTTAAGTGATAGCATACTTAACGTTCAGTGTTTTTGTGACATTGCTCTAAGCGCTCAGTATTTTGGTTATAGTATCCTAACGGCTCAGTACTAAGGTGATAGCATACTTAACGTTCAGCGTTTAGGTGATAGTGTGCGTAGCGCTCAGTGTTTAGGTGACAGTATGTTTAGAGTTCAGTGTGTAGGTGATAGTGTGTTTGGCGTTCAGTATTTAGGTGTTATTTTGCTGAGCCCTAAGTGTTTAGGTGATAGTATGCTTAGCTTTCAGAATTTAAGTGATTACTTTCAATATTTAGGTGATTGTGTTCTTAGAGTTCAGTATTTGGGTGACTTTAGGCTTAGAGTTCAGTATTTTTTTGTGCTAGTGTGCTTAGCGGTCTGTAGTTTGGTGTTAGTGTGCTGAGGGCTAAGTGTTTATGTGATAGTATGTTTAACGTTTTGTGTTTTGGTCATAGTGTTCTTAGTAATCAACATTTAGGTGAAATAATATCTAGCGCTTAACATTTAGGTGAAACGTGCAAAGCTTTCATCCTTTATTTAGGTGACAGTGCGTATCGTTCAGTAGTTGGATGATAGTTTAAACGTATTTTTTCTATTACATAATTCACAAAGCAAACGGCTTGGGCAACAAATTCTAGCAAAATTAGGCCCTCCCATTTTAATATACAGATAACATTATAATCAAGATGGCAATTATAACATTCAATAGGAAGTAAGTCAACAATAAAAATATGAAGAGATAAATAAAAGGAAAAATAATTAATGTAGGTGAGAAAAGGAGAGGAAAGACATAACATGTTTTAAGTGCTGTCATACTATCGTTCCCATGAATTGAAGTGCTGAATAGAATTGGGTATCTGATGCCGAGTGTCAGTTGGTGTATGATAGCGTCCTTAAAATATATCATTCAATTTATAGCGTGCTTAGTGCTTAACATTTAGGTGATAGTGTGTTATGGAACCATCTTTTAAATTATATCAAAATCAGTGCTAGGCTTCAGACTATATGCTACGGCTCTTTGCTTCTTTGTTGTTGCGACAATCGCACTGGCAAACAAATTGTACACCGGAAGTGTTGTATTGCATATGTAGTGTCGTTATGATTATCGCATGTGTTGTAAAGTGTTGTATTACATATGCGATGCTGCTGTGATTATCGTATTGGCAAATAAAAAATCACAACGGAAGTGTTGTATTACATATGCAGTGTTGCTGTGATTATCGCATTGGCAAATAAAATAGCACACCGGAAATGTTGTATTACATGTGTGATTTTGCTGTGATTATCACACTGGCAAATAACATCGGAAATGTTGTTTTACATATGCGGTGTCGCTGTGATTATTAAATTGGCAAATAAAATAGCACACCTGAAATGTTGTATTACATATGCAGTGTTTCTGTGATTATCTCATTGGCAAATAAGATACCACAATGGAAATTTTGTATTACATATGCTGTGTTTCTGTGATTATCGCATTGGCAAATAATATAGCACACCGGAAGTGTTTTATACATATGCGGTGTTGATGTTTTTAACGTATTTACTTTTAATACAATTAAACACAATTGTAAATTTTCTTTAAAACATTTTTAATTGAAAATTACAATCAATCATCATATACAGGTATTGGCTACTTAGTCTCTCTCTCTCTCTCTCTCTCTCTCTCTCTCTCTCTCTCTCTCTCTCTCTCTCTCTCTCTCTCTCTCTCTCTCTCTCTCTCTCTCTCTCTCTCCTTCTCTCTCTCTCTCTCTCTCTCTCTCTTAATATATGTACATGCCTATTGACAATTTCTCTGACAAATTCCGAAAACTAAATAAAATGGAACATTGGACATACGATGTCTAGTATGAATGTAATGACTTGCTGTTAAACATAGCGTGTAACATGTAGAAACAAAGGTGGAGTTTTTTGTTTAATTTCTAGTAAACGAATTTAACATTGAACCGGAATTACTTTAACATGCACACATTTCTGCAGGACAAACATTCCTGTTGCACATTGTAGTACACCACTCGTCAATACCTTTGTTTCTCACAAACTCTTTAACACCTCTACACCTTAACGTGTTTAAGTCTGTGATGGTTGTTCCCATTAACTTAGTTGTTTGCTTTGGAGCATTTGAATTTTCCGCCATAGTGCTGATGTCCAATCTGTTGGTAGTGAATGACATTGGCATATTCAAGCCATAGCCTTCCTGTCGAGCTGTTTCGCCCATTTTCCTACCATCAATCTGAGAGCCGGTTTGTAATATTGCTTCAATTTGACCTAGTTTTGATCCAGAGAAAGTTTCACCAACTGGAACTATTGCTTCCTTAGACCCATTCAAAGTAAGGTTTATTACTCTTTTTAACCTTTGCTTTCTGTTTTCAGTCTCTGTAGTGATACTTTTCCTCAGAGACGCATTCATTGGTTGTTGTGTACGAGGAACTGTTACATCTATTGATAATGGTGTCGTTTCACAAGTGCACTTGCACCGTTCTTCTGGACAGACTCCAGTTTTACAACGGGAGAAGCACCACCATACCATACCAGGAACATTTTTTAATAAACCAATCGCTCTGCAGACAAATCTTTGGCTTCGTTTACAAACAGTAGCCTGGGGGTCCGGTTGAAGAGACAAAGAATTTGACAGTCTTTGTGCCTGACCAAGATTTAGCTCTTTTCTTGGCAGAAAAGACGTTTGACGGTGTTGTAACTGACCTGGAACTCCTTTTGGGTTTGGTTGAAAGGAGAAATCCTTTGAGAGCAGGTCGCCTTGAATCTGAAACGTTGATGTTTCCGACTGAAGAGGTACGGAATTTGACAAACGTTGTCTTAATTTCAAAAGTTTAGATATATCTTGTTGAAGAGACAATTGGTTTTGTTGATCATGAACGATCGGTGCTTCCGTTTGTATAGGTAAAGGGTTTGGAAGACTTTGTCCTGTATTAAGACTTATAGATGTTTCCGTTTGAACAGGAACCAAGTTCGATAACCGTTTGCCTTGAAGAAGAAGCGCCTGTAGCTGAGATTGAGGAGATATTGAAGGTAGTAAATTTCTCTCTTGCATACTTAGAATATTCGTTGTCACATTTACTGTCGTATTTTGCGGTTGCTCTTGTAACGATGCTACTGTTGGATTGGACATTGATTTGGTTAAAAACTGAATACTTCCAAATTGATTGCTGTCAAAAGTGTTTTCGCCAACTGCATTATTAGCCAGTGCATCAAGTTCTCCAAATCCTCTCCTTTTGAATGTATTTTTAACAGCCTCATTAATGTCTTGTCCGCCAAGGCCATTCGTAGCAGATATAAGAACATCCTTAACATCTTGTGTGTTTCCTAGTAACCCTTGTATTTCCGTTGGAATAATTGAAACATCCGCTCCAGGAAATGTCGTTACCGGTTTTGTCTGAGAGGGCGTCCCCAGATTTATACCAAACTTTCTCCTGATTGAATCTAAGAGTTCATCCTGACTGATGAACATAGCGCTGTCTGCTGTTATCTGACCCGTGGGTGTTACGATGTTGATGCCCCCAGATGTCCCGGTGTTAAATTCTGCCATACTCATATTGGCAATTGTATCCATAGAATCAATGGGTGAAAAAACTGTCTTACCAACATTTGATTTAGAAGATGTGAAAACATTATTTGTAGTTTGGTTAAGCAAATTAGACATAGGCGCATTTGCTTCAATTTGATTCTGTTCATCTCTTTTTATTGATACCACCATTGGGTTTTGAGTGTTTGTATCCACAGAAACTGATTTTACTTGACCGTTTGTAATATTTTTAACTTTAGCTACATTATACCTTTTTTCTGAAACTGTTTTATTTGTATTTTGCTGCGCACCATCGCGCGTTGATGTTTTTATTTTATCGCCAATCACTCGGCCCGATTCACCTGAAGATCTGAATGTGTGTCCTTCTCCAGTCTGGATAGTATTAAGTACGTTATCGGTTGAATGGTTCACTTTCTTTGTTCCAGCGAATGGATTTCGAATGTTCTGCTCTGATGCTTGAATTATCTGCTGAACAGTCGAATGTTTTACAAATTTATTATCTGTTGTAAACAAGGGATCGGTTATATGTACGTCATTTGTGCTAATAATTTTTTGAGAAACTGTTGGTTTAGTTGTATTTTTAAGTTCGACAATATGTGTGGAATTAGAAAGTGTTTCATTAATAGCTGTATTATTATCGAAAGATTGTCCAAAGTATATGCTATCAAGTTCTGTAGCATTTGATTGGCCTGTACTGATATCAGAAAATGCATGCATTAATGTATTGTACATATTACTAATATCTAACGATTCAGTGGGTAGTTTAATTACGCTTTGTTCTATATGTTTAACTGCTTTTGAATCCATGTTTGTTATAGAACCGTCGTTTATTGAAGTATCAACAGTTTTGTTTGTATCGTTACGGCTATCGAATCCATGAGTTGTAGTTTCCGATATATTAAACTGCATTTCTGTATTGCCAAACAGTTCTGAAGTGTTATGTGTTCCAATGTTCCATTGTCTCTCTTCTCGGATTCCTTGTAAATTCGCTAGCTTCAAATCGTTTGTTCCCATACTAGAGTCAATTCTAGTTTCTAAATTTCCCACGTAGTTTGTATATTTGAAATCCTTTGGTAAATTTAACAAACTTGGATGCACTGTAAACAAAGGCTTGGAACCTGAGTTTACAGACACGTTAACTGTTTTAATATTTCGCACAGGTGAACTGGAAGCAGTATTAGTATGCATATTTATCGCTCGAAACTGAGTTGACCCTCGTTGACCCCTGTCTCGTACAAATCCCTCTCTGAAACGTTGTGGCGCAGATCTGTCAATAACTGCTGCAGTAGTGTCATCTTTAGCAGTATGTATCTCTTTGCTGTTTTTCAGTTTTGTTACAAGTGATTCAAGCGTCCTAAGAACCTGTAGGTTAAGTTCCGCTGATTTATTCCCGCTTCGGGTTCCAATACTAGATTCTATTCCGCCTACTGTAGTTGTATAGTTTAATGGATTTACAGTGATTGGAGGCATGCTATCCTGGGTACTTGACATATCTACCGAGTTAACGCTGATCCTATTTGTTCTGACGTCACGTTTCCTTCCGGTGTCGACTAAAATATTATCTGGTTTGTTGATAGACCACTGATCAAAAGTGAATGTATTTGCCAACACACTGTTACCCTTTAAAGTGTTCATAGTTGGTGCATTTTTAGTATCTTTGGAGACATCATTGTTCATTCTATTAATGTTCCAAAATGCTGATTTACCTAAACTGGTTTTATTTAACCTATCACCAACATTATCAATTTTGTTATTGATATCCTGTGTCATACCCTGGTTTCCCGCCGTGTCCACCTTCCATTTGTTATCTTGTGTCATTCCTTGTACAGATTCCCAGTTTATCGAACTATCGAAAGGCTGGAAGTTTGAAGATGGCGGTTCAGTTACAACATTCACACTTCCCGGATCAAGCTTTCCCAATCCCTGATGACCACTGACTCCTAGTCCTTTCCATATAGTTGTGCTTCCTACTTGTGCATTCGATAATATGTTATCTACGTTAGAACCACCGATAGACATTTCATTCGGATCGAAGAATTGAAAATTTGGATTCACACCAGAATCTGAGTTGACGATATTGATCAACCCAAAGTCTGTGGCTGATACCTTGTTACTTGTATCCGCGCCAATTTGAGTCCCTGATTGATCGGCTGCAATAGGAGCTCGAGCAATCTTTGGTATAAAAATTGGTGGCATTATGTCTGGTGTTTTGTACAAATCGGCGTCATTGATGTTATTGTTTAGGTTACCGGTGGGTGCCAATCTGTTGTTGTTGTTGTTGTTTATGTCACCGTTGATGGAAACAGCATCAACTACATTCATATTGTTATCTACTACTTTTGTTTCTATTGGAAACAAACCCGTTGGTTTGCCTATGCTATCAACTTGTGAACCGTCTTCAAATTTATAGTCTTTGCTTAAAATTGAAGAAGACTGATCAACTGTGTTTCTAATATTAGAATTTGTCATGTTGTTTATGAATACCAAACCGCTTCCCCATGTTTCTTTAGGCGTTTCTGACACAGGTATACGGGAATCGGGCACTGTGTTAAAACCAGTTTGCATTTTTATATTCTTTTCAATAGCTACGTTATTCGTCATTATCAGTTCATTTCCGAAAGTATTTGTAAGGTCCATTGAAGAACCTCGTGATATAAACTCTGTATCTCCGTCTCTTACAACGCTCTTATCTGAAGGTCTACTAACTTGAAGGTTAGCATCTTGTGACGTAAATTTACTCAAATTAAATATATCATTCTGAGATAGTCCTCTGCCAGTTATGCTGCCATCCTGTGATGACGTCACCGTTCTTAAATTACTATCAGATGATGACGTCACCGTTCTTAAATTACTATCCTGTGATGATGTCCCCGTTCTTAAACTACTATCCCTCGATGAGGTACTTTCAATCGTATCCAAAACGGAATCAACTCCTCTTACAATAGTGGTACCTTTCGAGGTTACATCCCTGCCTATTACAGTCCCTTGCATAGTAACAATTTTCCCAAACGCATCATTGTCCGTACTAGAGGCTAGTCTGATACCATTATTCCGTGCATTACTCATGTCCTTAAATGATAGTCCCGTGTCACCTCTCAATATTGTACTGCTATCAAATGACCCAGTTACGTCAGCACTCTGTGTGTTGCGCACACCGGAAGTTGGAATAGGTATACCTCCAATGTTATCGGTTCGACTTTCCAGATCAGTAATAAGGAAGTTTATGTTTGAAGATGCCGGTTTGATGTTATTAGCGGTAACTATACCATGTTTTTTCGATGAAACATTGGTTAGTGTTGTTGTTGGTGTATCTTGTCTTTGAGATGAAATGCTTGTATCACTAGCTACCTCAGTACGGTATTCATTTGTATCCGTGGTTCCTAATGGAGGCATTTCGGTATCTAGAGCACCCATTGAAGAAACATTTGAATTATAAATAATTTTATCATTTATTATTTCTGTAAATTTAGTATCTGTAAACATGACTGATGCAGTGGTTGACTCTTTTGCAGGTATAACGGTTCTATCTGTGACTGATACAGTTTTTAAAGTGTTTGCTGTATTATCTGTGAATGGCTTTGTTGCTGTATCCAAATTTGAAGATGGTGTCACATTTGTAACTAAGCTTGGTGAAACGTACATGTCGTTCGCTGTAACGGACACAATCCTTTGGGTAACTGTATCTGTAGGATTTCTACCTGTGTCCCAGGTATCCACCACTATTGTATTTTTACCGCCTTTAGTAACTACAACGTTGTCAGATGGTGTTCTGGACGTGACCGTATCTATGAACGTATCTTTGTCCCAATTCGATATTGTTGGTTGTTTTGTAACAGTACCAAACGTGTTATATTTATCAGTGTATGTGGTAAATGATTCAGACACTGGAGTGATTACGGTTGTAGTATCTTCGGCAATAGTCGTAGAAGTTTCCGCACTCCATATTGGCGCTCCAGTTGTGCCGACTGTAGGAGATATGTCCGTTGTGTATACTCTATTATAGTCCTTTGCTACAGTTGTTTTGTCGAGCATTCCGACTGATGATGTTTCGGATTGTGTACTGATTCCACGGACAGTTAAACTGTCAGTTGTTGTTTCAACCGGTGCTGCATCCGTTCTTCGTGTTGCTTGTACAGTCGTTGTATCGTAAAATGCAAACGGGTCTGTAGTAGTAGTTGCTGACGGTAAATACGCGTTGACAGTTGTATGAGAACTTAGATAAGCAAATGGATCTATATTACTAGTTGAGGTGACCGGGTACTTTTCTGTAGTTGTCTGCGAGCTGTCCAAGTAAGAGTAAGAAGTTGTACCGTCAACAACAGTAGTTCCATCTGAAAACGCAAAAGTAACTGTTGACGGGTGCTTTGGTGTAGCAGTAGCAGTAGCTGTAGCATTAACTGTACCTGCTGTTGTCGTGTCTGAATAAACTGCTGTTGTATCTAGTGGGAATGTAATAGGTATTTCGCTTGATGAGGAGGTAAATTGGCTTATAGCCGGTATTGGTTTAAATGTTGTCGGTGTTCTGCGTAAAATTAACGGTTCCGTGACTATTACGCTTTCTGTAGTGACGTCAGAGTACGTTCTTGTTGCTGTTGTTTTGTTTGACACATCTTGAGGCTGACTTGTTTCTGACTTAATAGGGATTATGATGATGTTATTAGGAACGCTGACAATTTCTTGCATTGGGTTTACATTTATTATTTTCTGTTTTGGAACAGCTGGTCTTAAAGATGAAGTGTCATTCATTAACCAAGTTTCATTTATGACACTTGTTTGATTTCCTGCATCGAAAAATGTATCATTTCCAAAATCGAAACGCTCCTGTACAATGGTACCGTCTATGGGCTGCGGTTTCACATATGTATTGTTAATTACTAGTGTCGCGTTCCTTAGAATTGTATTATTTATATTACTGGTTATTTCAATATAGTTAGGCCCACTAATATTATCGAAATATGAATCGTTCACTCCAACTGACGTTTTGTTAAAAGTTGGTATTGTGTTATCAATAAAAACGGAGTTCATGTTTGTATTGTTTTCGGAAAAACTAGTGAGTAAGGCCGACTCATTGTAAGTGTTAATATCTGACGTTTCGTTAAACGTTGTTATTGTGTTATCAATAAAAACGGAGTTCATGTTTGTATTGTTTTCGGAAAAACTAGTGAGTAAGGCCGACTCATTGTAAGTGTTAATATCTGACGTTTCGTTAAACGTTGTTATTGTGTTATCAATAAAAACGGAGTTCATGTTTGTATTGTTTTCGGAAAAATTACTGAGTAAGGCCGACTCATTGTAAGTGTTTATATCTGACGTTTCGTTAAAAGTTGTTATTGTGTTATCAATTAAAACAGAGTTCATGTTTGTATTGTTTTCGGAAAAATTATTGAGTAATTTTGAATCATTGTTAGAGTCCATTTTTGACATATCTATCTGAAAGAAATTGGTATTATTGATGTATTGCTTAGTTCCTTTTATATTTGTTTTCAAATTGGCATTTCCCTCGATGGGCATGGTATTATTTTCTGAGAGCATCTCGTTAGGAACTTCCCAATCGTTTCCAAATTTTGTTCCTTCGTTTGCTTGATTAACTATTCCAACATCACCGTTAGTTGCCACAGCAATAGAAGATGCAGATGCCCCCGGTCTTGTTGCTCTTGCTACAGTTAAAGTTACCGATCTACTTGTAACTAATGATTTGTCATTTGTTCGAGAACGCGATTGCGTCGATACCGTGTTTCCTTTTGCGACAACGTTATTTCCCCCTTGTCCATTTAAAGTCAAGGTAACACTCTGAGATCTTATATTTGGAGTATCTGCGTTACCATTTCCCTGTCCACTTTCGGTAAAGGATGTACCCTGAGACCTTGTCAGCTGAATGTCCCTGTTACCATTTCCCTGTCCACTTCTGGTAAAGGATGTACCCTGAGACCTGGTCGGTTGAATATCCCTGTTACCATTTCCCTGTCCACTTCCGGTAATGGAGGTACCCTGAGACCTGGTCAGTTGAATATCCCTTTTACCATTTCCCTGTCCACTTCCGGTAAAGGATGCATCCTCAGACATGGTCAGCTGAATATCCCTGCTACCAGTTCCCTGTTCTTTTCCGGTAAAGGATGCATCCTGAGACCTTGTCAGTTGAATATCCGCGTTTCCGGTTCCCTGTCCACTTTCGGTTAATGATACACCATGAGACCGGGTCAGTTGAATATCCGCGTTTCCCTGTCCGCTTCCGATAAAGGAGACACCCTTAAATCTGATCAGTTTATTATCTGTGTTTCCGGTTCCCGGTCCACTTCCGGTAAAAGAGGCGCTCTGCGACCTACTAGAATGGTTAGCTGTGTTGCCAGTGCCCTGTCCATTTCTGACAAAGGAGATACGCCGAGACCTAATAGATTGATCAGCTGTGTTGCCAGTGCCCTGTCTATTTCCGGCAAACGAGACACGCTGAGACCTGATCATTTGATTATCTGCCTTACCGGTTCCCTCTCCACTTCCGGCAAAAGAAACGCCCTGAGACCTAATAATTTGATTATCTCCATTATCAGTTCCCTGTCCACTTCCGTTAAAAGAAACGCTATGCGACCTAATAGATTGGTTGGCTGTGTTACTAGCTTCCTTTCCGTTTCCGGTAGAAGAGACACGCCGAGACCTAATATTTTGATTATCTGGATTACCAATTCCCTGTCCACTTCCGGTAAAAGAAATAGAGTTATCCACATTAACGTCTCCCTGTGACGAGGCCTTCCCATTAATTACGGTATTTACAGTTTTAATTACTGTGGTTCTACTGTTGGTATTCTGTATGCTGTCTTTCGGGGTTATTTTCCCATTTCTAATTATTAGTCTTGCTCTTCTCTCTCCGCCTGGTTGGTCACGGACAACTGCAGATACAACCTGCGCGTTCCCGGGGTCCGTTCTGACAATATTCATTGTAGACTGGCTTATTGTAGAGCGATCTACCATTTTCAAGTTTTGACGGCTGCCGGAAGTTGTCTTCAGTATGGATATTGGAGCGCAGTCGAAGTAGAAGCCATGTGTGAGCGGAGCAACCGTTCCTGAAATAACAATAATAAAATAGTTTTATTTTTTTTTTTCATCATATTTCAGGTTATATATGGCATATCCAGTTTATTGGAGGAGGAAGACCTCAGAATGATTTGAGTAGAACCACAGTCTTACCGCATGTAACAGACACACATTCTCACATATATATTTATAGCCAGTGGGACTCGAACCTACGACCTCAGCTGCGGGAGGTAAGTGATCTAAAGACGGCGTCTTAGACATGTCGACCGCGGAGCAACTTAAAACAATTTCATTGTAAGCTTCCGAATGATTTTATTGAAATTGTTGATGTATGACTTTACTTTTAAACAAATTCAGTTGTAAACCCAGCATCGTCAAGTTAATGACAATGACAAAGACAGTGACAATGACAATGACAATGACAATGACAATGACAGTGACAATGACAGTGACAGTGACAATGACAGTGACAATGACAATGACAATGAAAGTGACAATGACAGTGACAGTGACAATGACAATGACAATGACAGTGACAATGGCATTGACAATGACAATGACATTGACAAAGACAGTGACAATGACAATGACAGTGACAATGACAATGATAGTGACAATGACAATGACAATGACAATGACAGTGACAATGACAATGACAATGACAATGACAACGACAACGACAACGACAGTGACAATGACAAAGACAATGACAATGACAGTGACAACGACAATTACAGTGACAATGACAAAGACAAATGTCTTATTAAGCAATTTAGGCCTCTGGCCCATAATACATTATTACATTTATATCATATATAGTGAAAAGTGACAACAGAGTTACAAAATATAAAACGTATATTAATAGATACATTACTATTGTTATGCATTTGTTTACAGGTTTAGTTGATTGGAAAAATAAATTTCTTTTATTTAATACTTAAAAAAATAATTTACATTTGTTTTTCGTTTTTGTTCATTTGTTATACTCATTAATCTGTAAAATGAATATAGATTTATGTTAGTAACATTCAAAACATTGAAAAGGTATTCACTCCGTAAAGCTTCATGATAGGAACATTCCATGCATACATGGTATTCATCTTCAATTTCTCCAGCTGCAAAAAGTATACAAATACTATCTTCGTAAGCAACGTTATTGTGTCTTCCAGTTTCTACATATAAATTGTGAGCTGAGCATCTAAATTTTGCAAAAGCAATTTTAAGCTTTACAGTATTGATAAAGTAAGATATTTTTCGACATTTAAAAGAAGTTTAAAGTTTTCAAATGGACAGCTTTGTGTGACTGAGAAATATCTGATCGCCAAGCTTGTACTGCACAGTCAATAACACGTTGTTTGAATAATGCAAAAAAACATTTTTTTTATTTTCAGCATAATCTGATATCCAGCCGAAACCAAAACCATATCTAAAAACTAAAAATTTAAAATGTGTAGCCTAAGTCAGTCTACCCACATCATCAAATTTTCTTAACATAATATAACATTGTTTAGGGTTTCTATTATGATTCGTATCGGTAAGCCTTAACCAATACTTTATACATTTACAATAATAATCAACCTACAACGGATATATCCCGCATTCACCTAAAGAGAAAACAGGAAACGTATTTGTATAAAGTGCAAGATATCTTTTACAAAATTGAATATGAACATTTTTCTAAAGTTAAAGTAAAAGAGTTAGGTTTAAAGGATACACTACAATATTAGTTTTTAGTTTAGTTTATACTAATTTATTCGAATTCGATTTCGAAGTAAGCTCAGAACTTATATGAGCCACTCTCGAGTCATTGTGTAGAACCAGTGTTGAGTGTTGTTTCCTGGGTAGAATCAGTACTGAGTGTTGTCTCCTGGGTAGAACCAGTACTAAGTGTTGTTTCCTGGGTAGTACTGAGTGTTGTTTCCTGGGTAGAACCAGTACTAAATGTTGTTTTCTGGGTAGAACCAGTACTGAGTGTTGCTTTTGACAGGCCCATGGGTCACCACGGGGATCGAACACGCACCTGCAAGCGTGAGCGGCTAACATTCGATTCGAAAGACTTTGTGCAAGATTTGTCTAAGCTGTAAGAACGTCTTTCGCAATCGATGTAAATTAATATATTCAAACCAATTAATGCCTAATAGTATCAGCAGGTACATGTACATGTAGTAGCATTCATACCAGGCAAAATAATGCAATGCATCAATTAAAAAATGAATTATTTCAAAACGGAAATTAACGTTCTATTCGAGCTAGTGTAAATGTATCTATTGACAATATATCACGCATGTTATATTGTCGCAGAAACCTTGACACTGTAAACATCATTATTAATAGGTTAAATATTTAGCGTCCATTTTTTTCTTTTTTGCTATCGAGGGCTAACATACGTTCAGTTTATCTCACCACTGTTTCTTATGGCCATGGAGGATTAACCAGTACTCAAGCACACCCATTTACGCACGTAATAAGCGACGAGAAACACGTGATAATGCGACGCAATGTTGCATATCAATTATTAGGGAGATTGTGGGCGGTCGGGATTCCGATTCTCACGGTCCCTGGATTGATAGTTAGACGTCGTACAGACTGAGATAACCGGGTCGGCCATGCGAAAAGAAACATATTTTAAAACCAAATAACTATTTTTCATAAACAATGTAAATGTATAATTGTCAATTATGACGGATCGATGTATGATCGATGAATGATCGATATGAACGTTCCAACAGGTCCTTAGTTCAGGCGGATGCGATATGTTCGACAGTCATTAGGTCGGTTGACGTCTTTATTACGCGACAACATTAAAATACACGACATGACCAATCATGCCTAAAACTAGTTTTATTTACGGCGGTCATACTTTACACAGGGCTGCGTTCAATATCGGCGACATTTATAATATTAGCCAACGTTATCCAACACAAACAAAACGAACATATATATGTAAACTACTGTCAAGAAAAGCATTTGTGACCCGTTCGAATGCGTTCAATCACACAAGGATATGTTCCGAATGTGTCCGGTTAACGTTTTGTGACTGTTCAATTGGCTGTCATTTGACCTTAATAGTTGATTTTTTTATTCTTAACTGAACGCAGGCGCTTAAAGCAGATAGTATTTAGTTTCCGGTATTCAAGTAAAGTTACTCTTCAATATTGGGCAAGTGTTAGGTTAACTTACACACCGGCCGACGACAGTAAAATAGCAAACTTAGTCTGCCGGGTTAGCATGCCGTTTATCGGAATCACTGTACTCAATATATCAGAAACGAAAATAGCAGTAACATTTAATCAAGCGTTTAATTGAAATAAAATATAAGATAAACCAACGAAACTGGAATGGTTCTAATTAACTTGAATTAATTGTTTTTAATCAAACGAAAATCGCAACGGGGTCTAGTGGTAGAGCGCAGCATTGCACGCGGAAAGTTGTGGGTTCGACTCACTTAACGTTGAGCATTTAGAGGAAAGACGTAGGTCCGGTAGGTCCATTGTCAGTATAATGTGACTGGGCGAGGTACCAAACCATAGAGGATAGGCGTAGGGCCGGTGGGCCCATTGTCAGTATAATGTGTACCATACAATAGAGGATAGGCGTAGGTCCGGTGGGCATATTGTCAGTATAATGTGACTGGGCGAGGTACCATACCATAGAGGATAGGCGTAGGTCCGATGGGCCCATTGTCAGTATAATGTGTCTGGGCGAGGTACCATACAATAGAGGATAGGCGTAGGTCTGGTGGGCCCATTGTCAGTATAATGTGACTGGGCGAGGTACCATACCATAGAGGATAGGCGTAGGTCCGGTAGGTCCATTGTCAGTATAATGTGACTGGGCGAGGTACCATACCATAGAGGATATGCGTAGGGCCGGTGGGCCCATTGTCAGTATAATGTGACTGGGCGAGGTACCAAACTATATATTTGCAGCATGATACTCCAAAGTGGCAGCGCTCAAAATACTGTCTCAAGTAGACACCGTTGCGATGACTGACACATTGTTAAAAGCGACGCTAAACACGACACGACACAAATTAATCAAAGTTTAACGCTGTTAGGCTCACCATTATGCTAGTATTCAATATGCTTAGACATGTATTCTAAAACAATGTATCAGTTACAAAATGGGAATGGAATGAGTGTGGTTTAACGTCACATTAAAGACTTTACATGCCGCGCATGGAGTCAAGTTACATGTGTTTATCAATTGACGTTTTTTTAATCATGTTTTATGCCATTTTCAAAACATCACAATTTTTACATTTCATATCCAGTTTTCGTGATTGAGAAAGTCTTAAGAAGGTGAACTTTTACACATCTTAAGTTTTCAATTTTACAACCGAGCTGGACTCAAACCCACGACCTCAGCGGTGACAACAGCGCCTTATATCAATCCGCCACAGAAGACATTATCTACAGGAAGTATATATAAACTTTGAAAATGGCAAAAAAAACTTGGTCTATCAGTAAATCGTGCCTATCACAAAGCTCAGGTTAGCACGAGGATATATATTTAATCATGTAGCCGGGCCCGATTAGCTCAGTCGGTTACGCGTCTGACTATCAATTCATGGGTCGTGAGTTCGAATTCCCCGCCCGGCAACAGTCTCCGTGATGATTGATATACGACATTGTGTCTCATTATCATTCGTCTCTCACCACTGATTCAAGTGGGAAAGTTATCAGTTACTTGCGGAGATAGGGTGTGCTCGAGTACTGGTCAATCCCGGGAAACAGTGGTTAGGTTAACTGATTGTCTTTTAGTCCTCGATGGCATAAACATGACGCTAAATATTCAATCAATCAATCAATCATTTAATCATGTCAAATTTTCAATAATGGATTTCGTATGGCGGAGTGAACGTGTTATAATCGTTTTGATGAGGATTTAACCAGAGAATCAAGGGTGTGTATAAGTAACAAAATATTTTTCCTTTAAGTTACGATTATTTTTTGTATTGTTACGTATTTCTCAGAAGAATCCTAAAGGTGCTATTGCCGTAAATTGAATTGTTTATGGTGACGCGGACTCTTTTCTGTGGCTGGTATGAATCATATATTTATGTTTTATGCATTAGGCATTTTTGTTGTTTTATTCATGTTCTCATTATTAGGATGTCTATACGTATAACAATAAAATAGACGTCATTTATCAAACGAGGGTTGCTCAAAATGTAAAATATTTGTTGAACATGGAAAACACGAGGGTTGTCCAGGTTGTAAAATAATCGTCGAATATGAGTAGCATAAGGGTTGTCAAAACGTCACAAAATTATTGGTTATGAGAAGCATGTGGGTCATTCAAAATGTAATACATTTGTAGAATAAACGGACCATGTGACTCGTCCAAAACGTAACACTCTTGTTAAATAGGAAAAGCATCAGGGGTCGTCAATCATAAAACAGATTTAACAAATATGTCATCATATATAAGGGATGTCAACATTTCTGTCAAAATGTGTTTGTGTGGGATTTACGAGCCTCCCACAGAGTAGCGTGATGGTCGCCTACATTGTAATGTAAGGATACGCATGTCCGAGTTCCTGAAACATTAACGAGGGTTCTCGGTTGTCACGTCATTGTATTAACAGTCTTTGGCTGAGGAGAAACGCAATGAAACCGAGTAAAACTTACGGTCTTCCTTCTCACAAAGACCGTATGAGCCGCACTGGGCTTGACTGAACCCATGCCCTCGACAATGAGAGGTAAGTGGTATGGAGAAAACGGGAACCCAAATATCATCTCTTAGTTTGAAGATAAGAGAAACACACGTGGTTGCATAAGCATATTGCAATTTGTTATGCTTTCGACCTAGTAGCCGAGTGGTCTAAGGCGCCGTCTCAATATCACGAGCGTCTCTGTTACGTGGCCGAGTGGCCCAAGCAGCCTCTCTGTTACGTGGCCGAGTGGTCCAAGGCGCCGTCTCAATATCGCACGAACCTCTCTGTTACGTGGCCGAGTGGTCCAAGCAGCCTCTCTGTTACGTGGCCGAGTGGTCCAAGGCGCCGTCTCAATACCACACGAGCCTCTCTGTTACGTGGCCGAGTGGTCCAAGCAGCCTCTCTGTTACGTGGCCGAGTGGTCCAAGGCGCCGTCTCAATATCACACGAGCGTCTCTGTTACGTGGCCGAGTGGTCCAAGGCGCCGTCTCATATCACACGAGCCATTCTGTTACGTGGTCCAGTGGTCCAAGGCGCCGTCGTAATATCACGAGCCTCTTTTTTATGTTGCTGAGTGGTCCAAGGCGCCGTCTCAGTATCAAACGAGACTCTCTGTTACGCGGCCGAGTGGCCCAAGCAGCCTCTCTGTTACATGACCTAGTGGTACAAGGCGCCGTCTCAATACCACACGAGCCTCTCTGTTACGTGGCCGAGTGGTCCAAGCAGCCTCTCTGTTACGTGGCCGAGTGGTCCAAGACGCCGTCTCAATATCACACAAGCGTCTCTGTTACGTGGCCGAGTGGTCCAAGGCGCCGTCTCAATATCACACGAGCCTCTCTGTTACGTGGTCCAGTGGTCCAAGGCGCCGTCGTAATATCACGAGCCTCTTTATTATGTTGCTGAGTGGTCCAAGGCGCCGTCTCAGTATCAAACAAGCCTCTCTGTTACGTGGCCGAGTGGTCCAAGGCGCCGTCTCAATATCACACGAGCCTTTCTGTTACGTGGCCGAGTGGTCCAAGGCGCCGTCCCAATATCACACGAGCCTCTCTGTAACGCGGCCCAGTGGTTAAAGGCGACGTCCCAATATCACGAGCATCTTTGTTATGTAGCTGAGTGGTCTAAGGCGCCGGCTCACTGTCACGACCCTCTCTGTAACGTGGCCGTGGTCCAAGTCGCCGTCTGTCTGTCTGCCTGCCTGCCTGCCTGCCTGTCTGTCTGTCTGTCTGTCTGTCTGTCTGTCTGTCTGTCTGTCTGTCTGTCTGTCTGTCTGTCTGTCTGTCTGTCTGTCTGTCTGTCTGTCTGTCTGTCTGTCAGTCTGTCTCTCTCTCTCTCTCTCTCTCTCTCTCTCTCTCTCTCTCTCTCTCTCTCTCTCTCTCTCTCTCTCTCTCTCTCTCTCTATCTTTCCTCTGATATCTTTTCTGTTTTTTGGTCTTGTTTCAATGTTCCTAGAAGGAAGACATCATAATGTATCAACATCCACAATGCATCTTAATCTAAAATAAGTAATAGGCTGCTATTGGCTTGGCAGACGATGGCTGTCGACAGTGATTGGACACAAGGGAAATAAACATTCATAGGTGAAGGGTCAACGCCAGCGTTATTTATTTTTATTTTCAATAGTTGACTTGTAGAATCTAATTGGAAAGTAGGTCTACCCCTTAATATTTGCGGTTTTGGTAATTTAAGAACATATGGGGGAATCGGTGACAAATTATAATCTGTTATTTAAAGATATTGTAATAACGATTACATCATAGTTAGGATTAATATTTTCAACCATTGTAATTATTACATGATTGCAACTTTTATATGTTTATAAATAACTATTTGATTTCTCACGTATTCCAAAATGTATTGAACATTGTTTATTTTACATTGATTGTGAAACTTAAGTATACATGTATGTGGATAAAGTATTTTTCTGACGGACACCACACATAGCCGTGGTGGAGGATCGAGTCATCGGTACAGATACCACACATAGCCGTGGCGGAGGATCGAGTCATCGGTAAGGACACCACACATAGCCGTGGCGGAGGATCGAGTCATCGGTAAGGATACCACACATAGCCGTGGCGGAGGATCGAGTCATCGGTAAGGACACCACACATAGCCGTGGCGGATGATCGAGTCATCGGTATGGATACCACACATAGCCGTGGCGGAGGAACGAGTCATCGGTAAGGACACCACACATAGCCGTGGCGGAGGATCGAGTCATCGGTAAGGACACCACACATAGCCGTGGCGGAGGAACGAGTCATCGGTAAGGACACCACACATAGCCGTGGCGGAGGAGCGAGTCATCGGTAAGGACACCACACATAGCCGTGGCGGAGGAGCGAGTCATCGGTAAGGACACCACACATAACCGTGGTGGAGGATCGAGTCATCGGTAAGGACACCACACATAGCCGTGGCGAAGGATCGAGTCATCGGTAAGGACACCACACACAGCCGTGGTGGAGGATCGAGTCATCGGTAAGGACACCACACATAGCCGTTGCGGAGGATCGAGTCATCGGTAAGGACACCACACATAGCCGTGGCGGAGGATCGAGTCATCGGTATGGACACCACACATAGCCGTGGCGGAGGATCGAGTCATCGGTAAGGACACCACACATAGCCGTGGCGGAGGATCGAGTCATCGGTATGGACACCACACATAGCCGTGGCGGAGGAACGAGTCACCGGTATGGACACCATACATAGCCGTGGCGGAGGATCGAGTCATCGGTAAGGACACCACACACAGCCGTGGCGGAGGAACGAGTCACCGGTATGGACACCACACATAGCCGTGGCGGAGGAACGAGTCACCGGTATGGACACCACACATAGCCGTGGCGGAGGATCGAGTCATCGGTATGGACACCACACATAGCCGTGGCGGAGGAACGAGTCACCGGTATGGACACCACACATAGCCGTGGCGGAGGATCGAGTCATCGGTAAGGATACCACACATAGCCGTGGCGGAGGATCGAGTCATCGGTAAGGACACCACACATAGCCGTGGCGGAGGATCGAGTCATCGGTATGGACACCACACATAGCCGTGGCGGAGGATCGAGTCATCGGTAAGGACACCACACATAGCCGTGGCGGAGGAACGAGTCATCGGTAAAAGTTCCGACGCTCTATCGCTCGACCACGTGCTATAAATATAAAACATATAACCTTCATCGACGCCATCGAGGGAATTTTGAAAGTCTGCCCGATTATCAATAAAGCATCTAGCGGATCATCAATACCGTGTCATGTAAATCACGTTTGGACCGAGACCGTCTGCGCATGACTCGTATTGTCATATTGTTTCTATATTTAGTCCCTGGACTCGCCTTACTGATCTTTTATGGGAACTATATCGTTTAAAAACGCATATCCATTCAGCGTGCATCAACTTTCGTCTGCTAACAATCGTTTCAATAGTGAGTGTATTTGTTGACATTCTCTTTATGGGACCATTTACATCGCAATGCTATTCAGATACTGTCTGGGATATTTGACTCTTACACATCACGTTAATTCACACGAGAGTTCCTAAACAATCTTCAGAACAGGGTTGCATTCAGTTCGGTTAAACGTTTGATATTTTCCTGGACACTGGCTTAATCTCAAATTAACACACAGCGCGATACTTTTTAAGGGACCAGGCATTAAACGTGCTTGCTGTTTAACGGTGCTGAACGCAGCGCTGTTTAACGATGCTGAACGCAGCGCTGTTTAACGGTGCTGAACGCAGCGCTGTTTAACGGTGCTGAAACGCAGCGCTGTTTAAGGGTGCTGAACGCATCGCTGTTTAACGGTGCTGAACGCAGCGCTGTTTAACGGTGCTGAACGCAGCGCTGTTTAAGTGTAAGCCCAACATTTAGTTTTGTTCTGTATTTTATAGTAAATAATAAAAATTGAACGCTTGCAATTCATAGAGAAACCTAAAGAAACAAGGGAAGCTGACATTCTACTGTTTGTCAACCTCTGCACTACCAAAATATGATGAGAATCGTAGGGATCTTTTATCATATAACAGAAAGTTTCTACTCTGTGTATGCACGGTTAACAAAGTGAAAGTAGACTTCTGAAATGATGTATTCATACCCTAATTTCAATATTCACAATTCGAACATGACAATGCTTTCAAAATGTTCAAAATACCTCAATAATGCCATTTAAATAAAAAAAAATAAGCATTGAAATATGGAAAAACATGTATTAAGAAGAAGAAACAAGGATTATTTACAACCGTCATCATGCGACTACCCCGCAGATGCACTTCCTCTTTCAATGATGGTACAATGCCTTCAATCGCTATTCTTAATCAGCTTTTCTAATTATACATTGTGACGTTTAGGTATAATTTGGGACAAATATATATTGTGACTTTTGTGTCATATATGGGGCAAGTATACATTGTGACGTTTCGTGTCATATCTTTGACAAGTATACATTGTGACGTTTTGTGTCATATCTAGCACAAGTTTAAATTGTGACGTTTAGTGTCATATTTGGGATAAGTATATATTGTGACGTTTTGTGTCATATCTGGGACATATATAAATTGTGACGTTTTGTGTCATATCTGGGTCAAGTGTACATTGGGACGTTTCGTTTCATATCTGGGACAAGTATTCAGTGTGACTTTTTGTGCCATATCTGGGACAAGTATATATTGTGACTTTTTGTGTCATATCTGGGTCAAGTGTACATTGGGACGTTTCGTTTCATATCTGGGACAAATATACGTTGTGACGTTGTGTGTTATATCTAGGACAAGTATACAGTGTGACTTTTTTGTGTCATATCTGGGGCAAGTGTACATTGTAACGTTTTGTGTCATATCTTGGGCGAGTGTACATTGTGACGTTATGTGTCATATCTGGGACAAGTATACAGTGTGACTTTTTTGTGCCATATCTGGGACAAGTATACATTGTGGCGTTTTGTATCATATCTGGGACAAGTATACATTGTGACGTTTTGTGTCATATCTGAAACAAGTATACATTGTGGCGTTTTGTGTCATATCTGGGACAAGTATACATTGTGGCGTTTTGTATCATATCTGGGACAAGTATACATTGTGACGTTTTGTGTCATATCTGAAACAAGTATACATTGTGGCGTTTTGTGTCATATCTGGGACAAGTATACATTGTGGCGCTTTGTATTATATCTGGGACAAGTATACATTGTGACGTTTTGTGTCATATCTGGCACACATTTACATTCTGACGTTTTGTGTCATAACTGGGACAGGTATAAATTGTAACGTTTTGTGTCATATCTGGGGCAAGTATAGATTGTGACGTTTCGTGTCATATCTTGGACAAGTATACATTGGGACGTTTTGTGTCATATCTGGCACAAATGTACATTGTGACGTTTTGTGTCATATCTGGAACAAGTATACATTGTGACGTTTTGTGTCATATCTCGGACAATTATACATTGTGACGTTTTGTGTCATATCTGGGACAATTATACATTGTGACGTTTTGTATCATATTTCGGACAAGTATACATTGTGATGTTTTGTGTCATATTTGGGACAAGTATATATTTGCACATACATAGCTACCGTTCTAATACTGAAAGATCGCGGGATTAGTCGCGTGAATATGATTGGATCGGAAAGTTTACGATAATTTTCGTCACCGAAGCAGCTTTTTGTGTTTAGAACTATTGATGAGTAAATTTAGATTTGAATCACGATTTATTCACCCATAATAGAGGTATCAGCTGTAACAAATCACGAAAATATTGTCATTCATAAACGAGTTACTTTTTTTGTAAAGAAATATCTTCAGCTACTGGTTATACCGCTTTGATTTAGAAAAAATGTAAATAAAGTTATGTGAAGAAATATTAGTTGTATCGTCTGCGAAATGACCAAGTGCCATTTGCTCGACCAATAATTGGAGGACATATGCATACAACCATAATACAACTAGTAAAGGTCCTGGGACAGAGCCCTGTTATACCAATTACCTTGTCCAAAGCGTGTATTAAATTTCTCAAAAAGAAAAAAATCTCAATTTCTGTCAATTATAACTTGAACTCGTTACATGTACACATGATTATATTAACCACACAAAATTGAATCATACCCGGCCAATCTTTACTCATTAGTTAAAACAATCAATGGAAATGAAGCGTTTAAAAATGAGAAACTATCCAGTCGATATGTTTAGTGAAACTGGGACCAGTAGCGTTTAACGACCCACAGCGGCTAGAGATAGAGCGGTTTCCAGACTGGACATGAGAGAACTGCTCCAGCACTATAATATACAATGTTTAATACTGTTACACGCTCTTTATTGTGTAACATTACTCTATAACTCCCATCAGTGTTAATAATTTATCAACGTCTGATTAAATAAAAACAACAAAAAAAAACTACCCCAGAAAAAACACCAATTAAAACTTCCTAGACAAAACGAATGGTTCCCGTTCCAGAAATGACAAGCAAAACTGATACATTTTCAAAGTTTAATTAATTTTTTTTAATGTATAGCGATGTGTTACTTTAGACGTCTATTGTACACTTATCAGCCGCACATATCGATTTGTACCGTTGTAGCACAGTGTTCTGTTATATTGTGATATAGAAACATTTGTTTGTGATTCCCAGTGGAGAATAGAGTCAATTTGATACGGAAATAAAAGCAAGCTGTGGAAATATTGGATTACAAGCTGTATTGTGAACTTCTGTTAGCCCATAGGAGTGAAAGTCAGGGTTGTACTTATTAAATACAAATGCTAGTTTAAGTTAAGTTATTACAAGTTAAACAAATTACGCTTGAAATCTTCCTCTATAGAACCAGAATTAAGCACATGCTGAAAATGTGTCTTGCTCAAGAACACCACACATAGCCGTGGGGAAGGATCGAACCCACGACCTGAGGGAGGATCGAACCCACGACCTGGGAGAGGATCAAACCCACGACCTTGGGGAAAATCGAACCCACGACCTGGGGGAGGATCGAACCCACGACCTGGGTGAAGATCGAACCCACGACCTGGGTGAGGATCAAACCAACGACCTGTAATGCTTCTGTTCCCAAAGATAGTAAAAATTAAAAGAAACGTCCAACTTTGTTTTAAATAGCTTTAAAAATTATTTTTTTTGTACCCTATAACCAAGCCTGTCATTACAGGTTGACGATTTTCACCTCTCATTATCACGTGTTTTAATGAATGTCAATACCTAATGAATCATATCAAATTCTGCCAGAACTTGTTGTCCAACCCTCTTGCTTATACATGTATATGTTTAAAAACATCGTTACAATACTACTGAAGTGTAATTGTAGTGTTATTAGCGATAAATACAGGATCTTACATTCGTGCTTATTTATTATTGAATTTATTAAACGAGTTGGCAAAAATATATTATGCGAGGATCATATCATATTTTCCAATGTGTTTAATAAATACAGTAATACATTAGCACGAATGTAAGATTGTTTTCATCACACAACTCAGGTACCGTGATGATTTACAATTCATTTTTCAGATCACCTGTATCACGAATGAGGCCTAATCGTGCGTATTGGTCTCCGTCAGTCATCGTGGGACATATCGTCTGAAAATAACGTCATATTATCATAACAAATCGACGTCATTTATAAGTTCGGGCAAGTCAGAAAACACTTTAGCATTTTACGTACGAGATTCGACTTATACAGAAAACGCCTAACGATGACTCTGTAGAGATATTAGACTAGGTTAATATCAAAAATATGTCATTGGTTTATTACACTCCTGTAGCGTAAACTATATGATACACGTAAGGCCTATGTTTAGACTTTAAACTAATCATTTCAAAATACTGTCGTTAATAAGTTTGCAGACGATACCACTCTCTCAGTTTCAACTATTTCTCTTCAAAATGTTTGCAGACGATACCACCCTCTCAGTTTCAACTATTTCTCTTCAATATGTTTGCAGACGATACTACCCTCTCAGTTTCAACTATTTCTCTTCAATATGTTTGCAGACGATACTACCCTCTCAGTTTCAACTATTTCTCTTCAATATGTTTGCAGACGATACCACCCTCTCAGTTTCAACTATTTCTCTTCAATATGTTTGCAGACGATACCACCCTCTCAGTTTCAACTATTTCTCTTCAATATGTTTGCAGACGATACTATCCTCTCAGTTTCAACTATTTCTCTTCAATATGTTTGCAGACGATACTACCCTCTCAGTTTCAACTATTTCTCTTCAATATGTTTGCAGACGATACTATCCTCTCAATTTCAACTATTTCTCTTCAATATGTTTGCAGACGATACCACACTCTCAGTTTCAACTATTTCTCTTCATTGTGTTTGCAGACGATACTATCCTCTCAATTTCAACTATTTCTCTTCAATATGTTGTTAAATGCCTTAAAGCGGATCTCAATAACAATGCCGGATGCACGGTTTATAGCTAATGGCATGTCTATCAATGCAGTGAAATCTAAAGTAATACATATTCAACTTAACCGCATACATAGTGACTCTCTCTTAATTCATTACAGAGATGAAGCTATTAACATAAGTATACATGAAACATTACTTAGAGTTATCATTGGTAATACGCTGTCTTGGCATATACAAGTCAACAATGTTACAAACAATGTAATTCTATTCTTTATCTTCTATCTCGTATCAACGTATTTCTTTCTGTGCCAATGCATATGTTGTGTTTTACTGCTTACATTTTACCCCATTTAGATTACTGTTTGGGGATATTGTGATATTTCACTTGTAGATATAACAGAGCTGCTAGACTTGTTCTCGATAAAAGTACGGTACTCATTCTACAGAAGTATTCACTAAGCTTATATGGATGACGTTTCCCGAAAGAGTTAAATTTCAAAAAGCAGTACTGATGCATAAATCATATAATGTACAGGCTCCTGCATATCTCAAAGATGTATTTACTCTAACAGCTAATGTCCATACACGCACATTACGGTCATCGTTTATTCTCCTGGGCCAAATTCTGAAATGTTTCGAAATGCGTTTGCTTGTTCCGGCTCTTGTTTGCGGAACTCTATTCCGCTTTATATATAAGATACAAATTCTATAAATCAATTCCAAGCTTGATACTTAAAATGGGGTAAACAGTCTTAGCAACTATCATAAATTGGCTAGCTCTCATCAAAATTGATATACATACACACACACACACACACACACACACATATATATATATATATATATATATATTACTGTTTGTTTATTCCTTTGTTTATATGTTAAATTATTGTTATACTGGGGATATATACCGCACTGCGCTTACTAAGACTGGGGATATATACTGTTCTGCGCTAACTAAACGTGTGTGGGTAGACTGGGGATATACATGTATACCGTACTGCGCTGACTAAACGTGTGTGGGTAGACTGGGGATATATACTGCACTGCGCTAACTAAACGTG
Source organism: Panopea generosa (assembly GCA_029582155.1). Classification (NCBI taxonomy): domain Eukaryota; kingdom Metazoa; phylum Mollusca; class Bivalvia; order Adapedonta; family Hiatellidae; genus Panopea; species Panopea generosa. The sequence goes on from CM055912.1 coordinate 41,519,514, forward strand.
TGTGGGTAGACTGGGGATGTAAACTGCACTGTGCTAACTAAACGTGTGTGGGTAGACTGGGAATATATACTGCACTGCGCTAACTAAACATGTGTGGGTAGTCTGGGGATATATACTACACTGTGCTACATAAACGTGTGTGGGTAGACTGGGGATATATACTGTATTGCGCTAACTAAACGTGTGTGGGTAGACTGGGGATATATACCGCACTGCGCTAACTAAACATGTGTGGGTAGACTGGGGATATATACCGCATTGCGCTAACTAAACGTGTGTGGGTAGACTGGGGATATATACTGCACTGCGCTAACTAAACGTGTGTGGGTATACTGGGGATATATACTGCACTGCGCTAACTAAACGTGTGTGGATAGACTGGGGATATATATTGCGCTGCACTAATTAAACGTGTGTGGGTAGACTGGGGATATATACTGCACTGCGCTAACTAAACGTGTGTGGGTTGACTGGGGATATATACTGCACTGCGCTAACTAAACGTGTGCGGGTAGACTGGGGATATATACTGCACTGCGCTAACTCACACAGCAACTAATTTTGTATAGAGAAATGTACTTCTAGAACACTGGATACATTACCAATGGTTCTAAAAGTGCCTTGTTCCCATATATCTCTGTTTGTCTAAGTATGCAGAAAAAACATGGGGATGACCAGGTTGCATTTTCACAAATTCGATGGTTTGATGACATCCCTTCATTTTTGACCATTCTGCCCATTTTTTGCAGCAGCGATGACAACGTTAATATTCATGGTCTGTCTCCAAACGGTAAAGCCGGACCCGATTAGCCCAGACGGTAGCGCGTCTGACTACTCATCGTAAGTTCGAATCCCCTCCCGGCTACAGTCTTCGTGATGATTGATATACGACATAGTATCTCATTACCAGTCGTCTCTCACCGCTGATTCAAGTAGGAAAGTACTTATGGGGATGGGGTGTGCTCGAGTACTGGTTAACCTTTCAGGATCCAAGGAAACAGTTGTTAGGTTAATTTATCGTCTATTAACCCTCGATATCATAGAAATGACGCTAAATGTTCAATCAATCAATCAATCAATAAAAACAACAATCAATCAATCAATGAATCAATCAAAATGGAAAACTATTACGTGTATAAGGTTAACCCTAGACTCGTGATTGTGGAAGGTTGGTCGATCAGCTTAGTTGTTTTTTGTTGTTGTTGTTGTTGATCTGTGTTGTTGTTGTTATTGTTGTTGTTGTTTTTGTTGTTGTTGTTGTTGTTGTTGTTGTTGTTGTTGTTGTTGTTGTTGATGATGTATGGTGTTTAGCGTCGCTTTCAACAATTTGTTTAGTTATATCGCGACGGTTTTACATGGGACAGTATTCTAAGCGCTGCCACGCTGGTAAAAAAATGATATAACGTTCGGTAGAGACTCGCGCATAATATATTTTTGCTAACTTGTTTAATAAATTCAATAATAAATGAGCACTCATGTAAGATCCTCTATTAATGTAATAAACATGTAGATAATAATCAGAACATCAATAAAACCGCCTGCTTTAATCTCTGTCTTTATATATTACAACCTTTAATAAACCAATAAGACTGGTTCTCTTAAATATATTCCTCTTCGGATATGGAACGGTATGTATTATTTACACACGTCATGCAAATCGCTCGAAATAACATGTGGTAAAGATTTACAGTCACTGATGTAAGATATCCTAGTCTTTCTGGACAACCCACGCTCTATAGGAAAACTCATGAACGTAAATCACGGACTGAGAGCATTTTTTGCATCTATATTTCCAATTATTTCGAAGGATATGCACAGTTTATGTTAGAGTATATGGGGTTCATTTATAGAAATGTCACATGTAAAGAAAGTCGTACGTCAATTATACCTGACATTTTATGAAATTGATACTTCAAGATATTTTATGTTTATGTATTATCGCCCGTATGCTGCTCTTGTTTTCTCTGTCACTTGCAAGAGAGGACAATGGAGCAACATTTATCATTTGTGTTTTATCAATTGTGGGCATGCATGGATTTGTTTGTTTGAATAATTAACGTCATTTTATGTCATCGACAGCTAACAGACGATCAGTTAACCTAAAAACGTCTATCCAGGGTTCCAGGAAGGTTTACATGTACTGTAGTATACCCATCTCTGTTAGTAACTGATAACTTTCCCACTTGACACATCAGTGAGAGACGAATGACAATGAAACGAAATATCATGTAACAGCCAACGGATACTGTGATCAGACGGGGATTCGAACTCACGATGATTAATTGTTAATTGAGTGTCATACGTGCTACCGACTGAGCTAACCAGGCTCAATAGCCATATATTTCTTTACCAAGCAGTCTGTTGTCAGCAAATGTAACCAGTCAAATGAAGTAAATCAATTTTTGGTATTTTATGCGGAATATATCTTATTTTATCACTAACTGTCCAAAGCGTTATTGATCAGCCAAGGTGAAACTTTAAAAAGGAAGCAATATTCACCTGTCTTGTATTTTACTTGCAGAACGCATCTTTCACATGTGACTTCCGCCGGAAGTTGCAATTGGAGTTGAGCGTACCTTTCACCCACTTCCGGAGAATACTCAAGCTCATTTCCGATCATTAACGGCGGGGATCTCGTGCAATCTCGTGCATTTTCGCTAGCGCGTGGTCCTACATTGCAAATTCGAAACTGGAATGATCCTTGAAGGTTTACTCTGAACGCCACCTCGACATCAATCTGGTTGTTGGTGATGTTGATGGGAGAATAGTTTCTTTTAGGTATGGTTGACGTCCGCAGTTCACCTGGTCCTTCGCCGCAAATTCCACATTGAGTCTCCTGAAAATAAGACACACAATTAAGGTCATTAAAGGGGAACACAGTCGAATTTACTCATGTTCAGGCATCAGTTCGCATATGTCGCAACAGTGGTCTGGTGGCAGAGCACCCGCCTGCACGCAGAATGTCGTGGGTTCGATTCACGGCCGGTCATACCAAAAATGGTACTAGGAACTTTCTCGCTTGGCGGTAAGAATTTAAAGGATAGTTATAGGTCTTGTTGGATGCGACCCTAAATACACTATCTACACGTTTAACTACATGGAGATATAAATTTCAAAATATTTCTTTCTTTAACATTTTATCTAAAAAATTAGTTTTAAAATAGAGATAACATGCTAGTTTTGAAACTTCTACTATGAAAATATTTGAAATTACAAATTAATATTTTAGCCTTGGAATGTTTCTTCATTTGTCATAGATGGCACTCACTTTCTATGTTATGTATACACAACAGGCTATTGTAGTAGCATATTTGCATCAAATAGTCTTAGTATATATCATAAACTAGATATTTACTTGAAGATGGTAAGTCTTTATAAAATGATGTCAGTACCGATACATTGGCCCTCGATTTTCGTTTAAGTCTCATCAGAAAGACTGATAAATATTTTTAATTCGATGAGCGGGGGATCGAACCCACGACCCCTAGGTCCGCAGTCCACGGCCTTAACCACTGGACCACTAATCCGCCTACTGCTGTACACGAAAACACGGACCTGGGTCTGTTACATTGTAATGCGATTTGAGCATGTTGATTGGTCAGCTGGATCAAGTGACGTCACAAATTTGTAAGCGTTAAATAGTTTTAATGGTCATCAAAACCACGTGACCAAAGATCGTATTGCAACTAATGAACATACAGACCTGGGCTACGTTTCACAAAATAACTTACGATAAAAATCGACGTAAGTCAATTTGACAATTTTTGTATTTTCAGAAAATATATTATTTTTGGCATGATTTGAGCCAACTTGGCTTCATTTGTATGAAAATTAAACATATTATGTCTAATTGTTGGTTTACTTTTACGACGATTTTTGTCGTAATTTTTTTTGTAAAACGCAGCCCTGATCCTGGTTTCACTAAACTTCTCAAACTGACATTTTCCTCAACTAAAAATATTCAATTTCTCTAAATTATTACTCGAACTCATTATACACTGAATGACCAGACATAATTGAAGTAAGGACAATAGTTCCTCATCAGTAGGCTAACATGCAAAACGATCGATGTAAATGAAATTATTATATTTCAAAATACTAAGCTGAGTTAAATCTCAGGATGAGATGTTTAGTGAAACCGGAACCTGCATGTAATTCCCTGATTTGTTATTGGGGACAAGATTCGTGAGATATCAGCAACTTGGTTAGACTACCTTTGATTGATTGATTGATTTATTGATTGATTGATTGATTGATTGATTGATCTACAAAATCTCTGATTGTTCAATCGGTTGGTTCACTTCTTATCTCTCTTTCAGAACGCAGTGCATTGCATCAGGTGCTAGTGTTTCTTTAAAGTAAATGGTTAAAAGCGGTGTTTCTCAAGGCTCTGTCCTTGGGCCAGTTTTATTTCGCTTATTCATTAACGACTTACCCTTATGTACTGAAGAATGTGAAACAGACTTATATGCCGACGACACCACCATACACACAGCAGATAAGAATATATATCTGTTATTGAAACTTGACTCAAAACTTCCGTAAATGGTTTTAAAATGTGGTGTAACGATAACAAAATTATTATAAATGCCAATAAAACAGTCTCAATGACTTTAGGATCCAAATCTAATATATCAAATAACAACACAATAGACATTAAATTAGACGACAATGTTATTCAAGCAACTGAAAACCTCTTAGGTATGCATATTGATCAAACATTGACAGGGCGTTTTCTATATGCGATCCTACAGAATGGAACAAACTACCAACACCAATACGCCATTCAAAATCACTAAAGTCATTTAAAGCTTCACTTAAGTCACACCTTGTGTCTGGTACATCATGAGCACATATAATTAATCGTGCAATAAAACATATTCTAGATAATTTTGAACTATCAATGTTTATACAATTTTCAAATATATGAACTATCTTTTACTCATAACATTTGAATTTATAAACATAATTTTATATTAATGAAATATAAGTGATCTTTAATGCATTGTAACATTTGCTTAGATATTCATAAAAAATACGTTTATACAAATAATTTTAATTACATGTGCAATTATTAAGAAACTATACCAAAGAACTTTTATATAATTGATATGTTAATTTTATGTTTAAATGTACTGTAAATAATATGTATGTTTAAGAGGACCATATGCCAGACTGGCTTTATAGCCGAATATGTTAACATCAGAAAATAAAGATTTTATTATTATTATTATTATTATTATTATTATTATTATTATTATTATAATTATTATTATCATTATTATTATTGATTTAATATTGAGCGTCATTTTTATGCCAGCGAGGGCTGGTGAATTGGTTTCACTAAACATCCTAAGCAGAGAATTTTTTCAACTTAAAATTCTCAATTTCTCTAAATGATCGTTGAACCCAATACACATTTAATGACAATACAAAATTGGAGGGATAACACGTCTTTACACCTTGGTGAAAGTCAACATGCATAATGGTCAATGTAAACAAAGTTATAGCATTTCAAAATGTTGATATGACGAAAAATTTCAAATTGAGATGTTTAATGGCCGAATTACATTGACGGCAAATATAATTAATTTCATAACCAAATGTAACAGTTTTAGCAGAGATACATTTATACTGGATTAACTTACAGGTTGTCCGGCACAATTTTGTAACCGTTCTAATGAAGTTTGTCGAAGAAAATTCCTCCTAGAATTCGGCGACCGGAACCGGATCCAACCGGAAGTAGAATGTACGAGTAAAAGAGCCGTCACAAACGTCCAAATGGTGTATTTTCGTAGCTCCATTTTGAAAAGAAATACTTTAAATGTTATTTTAATGCTTACAAATGCTTAAATTTGCAATTCATCTAACTGATAAAGCATTTAAACACGCGTTTCGTGAAGTCGGAGAGAATTACAATCCACACATATTTACGTTGATAGAATGACAAAAATACAAATTTCAACTATTTTTTACAGACGTTACGTTGACAGACGATTGTAAAGTGACACAATATCTACGAAAATACGTGTGCCATGCTGTCAATGAATTAACGTCCGGTTTTTACTGACCGTAAGAGTTTATGGAATGTTGATATGTCAAAAACATGTATGGCACACATAACGGTAATTACCCATCGATTATCATTCGATTTATCTATTTTCATATGATCGTTTTACCAAAATGTACATAAGAGAGGACTTTCCGGGTTCTAGCATTATGTTGTTGTTGATGAGTATGAATGAATGAATGAATGAATGAATGAATGAATGAATGAATGAATGAATGAATGAATGAATGAATGAATGAATGAATGAATGAATGAATGAATGAATGAATGAATGAATCTTTAGATAATACAATTTATCTGCAAAAGCTTATGATTATTAGTACTGGTAATTAGTATGGTTGAATTTCTTTTCTTCTCAATATTATGTTATAATCACATCAAATATTTACAAAGTTTTGCATATATAATTTACAATATTGACATAATAGAATACACACATATATACACACATACTAATACAATCATATATATAATTTTATAAGGTTTTATAATGGTTGTATTTAGTAAAAGTTTAAAATATAGTGTAAACATGTGAATCATTTAGATAATTATATCTTTACACATGGATACCTTTAGTAATATTATACAAATCGATTCACGCAAGAAAA